>OX422220.1:191934496-192539246 GCA_949130495.1 Sambucus nigra
TCGAGTGCTCAGAAGGTGGAAAGTCAAGGACGAAAAGCTCCAACCCTTTCATGCCCAATTAGAAGAGTTAGCCTCCCAATTTCGAGATATCACCTTCCATTACCTACCCTGAGAAAAGAATAACCTAGACGATGCTCTCTCTACCTTGGCCTCCATGGTCGACATGCCCAAGGGAATAACAATGACCCCCTTCCTAGTTCAAAAGCAGGACAAACCAACCCATTGCTACCACATTGAGCTCATCACCACAGAAGATCCTGAGCTAGTCAACTACTGGTACTATGATATTTGTGCCTCCTCAGGTATGGTAGGTATCCCGGGGGTTCCAACAAGAACGATCGAGATACCCTCAGAAGGCTGGCCGCCTAGTACATCATCTGTCATAAAGCACTACTCAAGAGGAATTTCGATGGAACTCATTTGCACTGTATTGCAGGGGCTGACATTGAAAAGATAATGCAGAAGATCCACCGCGAGGAATGCGGGCCCCACATGAACGGTCACATGCTTGCCAAGAAGATCATCCGACAGGGCTACTACTGGACCACCATGGCCCAGGATTGCACCGCCTACGTTCGGAGATGCCCTAAATGCCCATAGTTCTCCAATCTCCAACATCTACCTCTGCGGGAATTATACAACATGATTTCTCCCTAGTCGTTCTCCACCTCGGGTATCGTCATCATAGGGAAGGTAACACCAAAGGCGTCAAATGGGCATGAGTTCATTCTAGTTGCCATTGATTACTTCACTAAATGGGTCGAAGCTGAGTCATACGCAGTATTAAACGCCAAGAAACTGGCCAAATTCATCAAGAAAAATATCATCTGCCGATATGGGGTCCCACACGAGCTAGTGTCAGATAACGGGTTACACTTCGAGGCAGAAGTAACAGAAGTTGTCAACGAGTATGGGATTCAGAGACATAAATCTTCTCCCTACCGACCTCAGACTAATGGTGCAGTTGAAGCCGCCAATAAAAAAGCTCAAAGACATCATCAGCAAGATGACCGAAAGTTGTAGGGATTGGGCCGACCGGATCACGTACCTAACCATAACCGACAATGCAGCTGGGGCTTTGCTAGCCTAATACCTTGAAGACTCCCACAAAGAAAGAGCCATCTATTATGCCAATCGCCAATTGGCCGATACGAGGTCAACTACACTGCTTTAGAAAAGGCATATGTCGCACTTGTCTAGGTTACCCAAAAGTTGCGACACTACATGCTCGCCTTCCCTATCAAACTTGTATCCCGAATGGATCCCATCAAATACCTGCTTGAGAAACCCGCCTTATCCAGCCGAATGGCCCGATGGTTGATGCTTCTAATCGAGTTCGATATCGTGTACGTCACACAGAAAGCCATTAAAGGAAGAGACATTTCTGACTACCTCGCAGATTACCCCGTAGAAGAAGCTAATGTCTGGATCTCTGAATTCCTAGATGAGAATATCCTTTGCACTGCCCAAGACAACCTCCGATGGAAAATGTTCTTTGACGGTGCTGCCAACAAAAAGGGATATGGCATTGGAATACTCCTGGTTGCCCCAGATGATTCTCATACTCCCATCGCCATCAAATTGAATTTACCCTGCACTAATAACATGACGGAATATGAGGCATGCACAGTGTGCCTCAAGGTCTCTCTCAAGAAAGGTATTCAATACCTTGATGTCTACGGGGATTCTGCCCTCATCATCGGTCGAGTGCTCAGAAGGTGGAAAGTCAAGGACGAAAAGCTCCAACCCTTTCATGCCCAATTAGAAGAGCTAGCCTCCCAATTTCGAGATATCACCTTCCATTACCTACCATGAGAAAAGAATAACCTAGACGATGCTCTCTGTACCTTGGCCTCTATGCTCGACATGCCCAAGGGAATAACAATGACCCCCTTCCTAGTTCAAAAGCAGGACAAACCAACCCATTGCTACCACATTGAGCTCATCACCACAGAAGATCCTGAGCTAGTCAACTACTGGTACTATGATATTTGTGCCTCCTCAGGTATGGTAGGTATCCCGGGGGTTCCAACAAGAACGATCGAGATACCCTCAGAAGGCTGGCCGCCTAGTACATCATCTGTCATAAAGCACTACTCAAGAGGAATTTCGATGGAACTCATTTGCACTGTATCGCAGGGGCTGACATTGAAAAGATAATGCAGAAGATCCACCGCGGGGAATGCGGGCCCCACATGAACGGTCACATGCTTGCCAAGAAGATCATCCAACAGGGCTACTACTGGACCACCATGGCCCAGGATTGCACCGCCTACGTTCGGAGATTCCCTAAATGCCCATAGTTCTCCAATCTCCAACATCTACCTCTGCGGGAATTATACAACATGATTTCTCCCTAGTCGTTCTCCACCTCGGGTATGGTCATCATAGGGAAGGTTACACCAAAGGCGTAAAATGGGCATGAGTTCATTCTAGTTGCCATTGATTACTTCACCAAATGGGTCGAAGCTGAGTCATACGCAGTATTAAACGCCAAGAAACTGGCCAAATTCATCAAGAAAAATATCATCTGCCGATATGGGGTCCCACACGAGCTAGTGTCAGATAACGGGTTACACTTCGAGGCAGAAGTCACAGAAGTTGTCAACGAGTATGGGATTCAGAGACATAAATCTTCTCCCTACCGACCTCAGACTAATGGTGCAGTTGAAGCCGCCAATAAAAAAGCTCAAAGACATCATCAGCAAGATGACCGAAAGTTGCAGGGATTGGGCCAACCGGATCACGTACCTAAGCATAACCGACAATGCAGCTGGGGCTTTGCTAGCCTAATACCTTGAAGACTCCCGCAAAGAAAGATCCATCTATTATGCCAATCGCAAATTGGCCGGTACAAGGTTAACTACACTGCTTTAGAAAAGGCATATGTTGCACTTGTCTAGGTTACCCAAAAGTTGCGACACTACATGGTCGCCTTCCCTATCAAATTTGTATCCCGAATGGATCCCATCAAATACCTGCTTGAGAAACCCGCCTTATCCAGTCGAATGGGCCGATGGTTGATGCTTCTAATCGAGTTTGATATCGTGTACGTCACACAGAAAGCCGTTAAAGGAAGAGAAATTTCTGACTACCTCGCGGATTACCCCGTAGAAGAAGCTAATGTCTGGATCTCTGAATTCCTAGATGAGAATATCCTTTGCACTGCCCAAGACAACCTCTGATGGCAAATGTTCTTTGACGGTGCTGCCAACAAAAAGGGATATGGCATTGGAATACTCCTGGTTGCCCCAGATGATTCTCATACTCCCATCGCCATCAAATTGAATTTACCTTGCACTAATAACATGACGGAATATGAGGCATGCACAGTGGGCCTCAAGGTCTCTCTCAAGAAAGGTATTCAATACCTTGATGTCTATGGGGATTCTGCCCTCATCATCGGTCGAGTGCTCAGAAGGTGGAAAGTCAAGGACGAAAAGCTCCAACCCTTTCATGCCCAATTAGAAGAGTTAGCCTCCCAATTTCGAGATATCACCTTCCATTACCTACCCTGAGAAAAGAATAACCTAGACGATGCTCTCTCTACCTTGGCCTCCATGGTCGACATGCCCAAAGGAATAACAATGACCCCCTTCCTAGTTCAAAAGCAGGACAAACCAACCCATTGCTACCACATTGAGCTCATAACCACAGAAGATCCTGAGCTAGTCAACTACTGGTACTATGATATTTGTGCCTCCTCAGGTATGGTAGGTATCCCGGGGGTTCCAAGAAGAACGATCGAGATACCCTCAGAAGGCTGGCCGCCTAGTACATCATCTGTCATAAAGCACTACTCAAGAGGAATTTCGATGGAACTCATTTGCACTGTATCGCAGGGGCTGACATTGAAAAGATAATGCAGAAGATCCACCGCGGGGAATGCGGGCCCCACATGAACGGTCACATGCTTGCCAAGAAGATCATCCGACAGGGCTACTACTGGACCACCATGGCCCAGGATTGCACCGCCTACGTTCGGAGATGCCCTAAATGCCCATAGTTCTCCAATCTCCAACATCTACCTCTGCGGGAATTATACAACATGATTTCTCCCTAGTTGTTCTCCACCTTGGGTATCGTCATCATAGGGAAGGTTACACCAAAGGCGTCAAATGGGCATGAGTTCATTCTAGTTGCCATTGATTACTTCACCAAATGGGTCGAAGCTGAGTCATACGCAGTATTAAACGCCAAGAAACTGGCCAAATTCATCAAGAAAAATATCATCTGCTGATATGGGGTCCCACACGAGCTAGTGTCAGATAACGGGTTACACTTCGAGGCAGAAGTAACAGAAGTTGTCAACGAGTATGGGATTCAGAGACATAAATCTTCTCCCTACCGACCTCATACTAATGGTGCAGTTGAAGCCGCCAATAAAAAAGCTCAAAGACATCATCAGCAAGATGACCGAAAGTTGTAGGGATTGGGCCGACCGGATCACGTACCTAACCATAACCGACAATGCAGCTGGGGCTTTGCTAGCCTAATACCTTGAAGACTCCCGCAAAGAAAGATCCATCTATTATGCCAATCGCAAATTGGCCGGTACGAGGTTAACTACACTGCTTTAGAAAAGGCATATGTTGCACTTGTCTAGGTTACCCAAAAGTTGCGACACTACATGGTCGCCTTCCCTATCAAACTTGTATCCCGAATGGATCCCATCAAATACCTGCTTGAGAAACCCGCCTTATCCAGTCGAATGGCCCGATGGTTGATGCTTCTAATCGAGTTTGATATCGTGTACGTCACACAGAAAGCCATTAAAGGAAGAGACATTTCTGACTACCTCGCGGATTACCCCGTAGAAGAAGCTAATGTCTGGATCTCTGAATTCCTAGATGAGAATATCCTTTGCACTGCCCAAGACAACCTTCGATAGAAAATGTTCTTTGACGGTGCTTCCAACAAAAAGGGATATGGCATTGGGATACTCCTGGTTGCCCCAGATGATTCTCATACTCCCATCGCCATCAAATTGAATTTACCCTGCACTAATAACATGACGGAATACGAGGCATGCACAGTGGGCCTCAAGGTCTCTCTCAAGAAAGGTATTCAATACCTTGATGTCTACGGGGATTCTGCCCTCATCATCGGTCAAGTGCCTCGAAGGTGGAAAGTCAAGGACGAAAAGCTCCAACCCTTTCATGCCCAATTAGAAGAGTTAGCCTCCCAATTCCGAGATATCACCTTCCATTACCTACCCTGAGAAAAGAATAATCTAGACGATGCTCTCGCCACCTTGGCCTCTATGCTCGACATGCCCAAGGGAATAACAATGACCCCCTTCCTAGTTCAAAAGCAGGACAAACCAACCCATTGCTACCACATTGAGCTCGCCACCACAGAAGATCCTGAGCTAGTCAACTACTGGTACTATGATATTTGGTGCGTCCTCAGGTATGGTAGGTATCCCGGGGGTTCCAACAAGAACGATCGAGCTACCCTCGGAAGGCTGTCCGCCTAGTACATCATCTGTCATAAAGCACTACTCAAGAGGAATTTCGATGGAACTCATTTGCACTGTATTGCAGGGGCTGACATTGAAAAGATAATGCAGAAGATCCACCGCGGGGAATGCGGGCCCAACATGAACGGTCACATGCTTGCCAAGAAGATCATCCGACAGGGCTACTACTGGACCACCATGGCCCAGGATTCCACCGCCTACGTTCGGAGATGCCCTAAATGCCCATAGTTCTCCAATCTCCAACATCTACCTCTGCGGGAATTATACAACATGACTTCTCCCTAGTCGTTCTCCACCTGGGGTATCGACATCATAAGGAAGGTTACACCAAAGGCGTCAAATGGGCATGAGTTCATTCTAGTTGCCATTGATTACTTCACCAAATGGGTCGAAGATGAGTCATACGCAGTATTAAACGCCAAGAAATTGGCCAAATTCATCAAGAAAAATATCATCTGCCGATATGGGGTCCCACACGAGCTAGTGTCAGATAACGGGTTACACTTCTAGGTAGAAGTCACAGAAGTTTTCCACGAGCAAATCTTCTCCCTACCGACCTCAGACTAATGGTGCAGTTGAAGCCGCCAATAAAAAAGCTCAAAGACATCATCAACAAGATGACCGAAAGTTATAGGGATTGGGCCGACCGGATCACGTACGCCCTCTGGGGCTATTGACCCTCAATCCGAACCTCTACTGGGGCTACCCCTTACTCTCTGGTCTACGGCATGGAGGCAGTCCTACCTGTGAAGCTAGAAATATCCTCGCTACGCGTCATGCTTGAAAGAAAGGTTAGTGAAGAAGACTAGTGCCAAAGCCGTCTTGACCAGCTGACCCTCCTGGACAAAAGGAGATTGAAGGCTCTATACCACTTACAAGGGTACCATCGCCGAATAGCGCGTTCATTCAACAAGAGAGTCAAGGATCGCGGTGTTCGAGAAGGGGATTTAGCCCTCAAGGAGATAATGAAACCCATCTGGGACCCTAGAGGAAAATTCAAGCCCAATTGGAGCTGCCCCTATATTGTGAAGAAAATCTTATCCGGCGGTGCCGCCATGCTCACTGACCCGGATGGGGAAGAGATGGCTCATCCAGTCAATCTGGACCGTCTTAAGAAATTCTACCCCTAGTCCAAAATCTCGACGCGCTATGACTCTTTTCACCCCCCTTCTATTCTAAAAAAAAAATCTTCATTTCCCTCTACCCAGAACTACGTGGGCCTGATCCTCTACAAAAACTATTTTAAATCTTTTCAAAAAACCCAGAGGTACGTAGTCAGCTCATACATCCCACATGAGCACGGCCCCTTCTTTTTCACAAAAATATATTCTTTTCTTATCTCCGAGAACGACAGTTCATTCTAAACATCTACTTGAACAAAAGGATTATGTATGCCTTAGCGATCGGTATAGATAATTCAAAATACAAAATTCATCGAAAGGCACAGCTGGATGATCAGAAACTTGTTTATTTCATTAATAAGAAATTACAGTATGGATTGTATAAGAAAAAGGAACAGATAACTTCCTTCCCCCTATTACCATAAAAATCCAGATAAAATCTCCACATCTGTTACACAAAATAAACTCTCCAAGAGTCCTACCCACAGCTACCAGAGGAGACTGCACCCTCATCATCTACATCCTGAGGACCCCAAGTTTTCCCTGCCTGAATAGAGTGCCGTAAACATTCCATGGATCGATCAGCCTTAACCATCTTCAAAAAGACCACAACACCCCCTTTCATGGAGTCAGATAAAATAAACCACCTTTGACCAGTCTCTACTGCCAACATCTTGCTGACTACTTTCCTCCACAACCACCTCATATAATCTTTGGGGACATGCCAAACCTTCCCGACAGACTGAGAGGGACGAGTCGAAGGACGCTAATTTTCCCACAGAGATCCAAGCAATAGACGCAGGCGCTCAGTCAAATCTTTTACCGAAAAGAAATTTGAGGTCCGAGGGGGCACGACCTGCGCCCAGCCAAATTGGCGCAGAAGCCGCCAAGGAAAACAAAAAAAGGTCTGTCTGAGACCAACCAGTTGTACATATGAATACTCTCCTAGCTCCAGAACTGGCTGCAACTGTCCCCACCAAGGCACTGACCAATACAGCCCACGAGCCCCATATTCCACAAACCAATTCTCCCAGTTCTCAACATACAGGCCAACACGGGTAAAGTAGCGTGAAAAGAAGTTGGGTACAACCAACAAAGGATATCCTGGAGGAGTCGACAAGCGAAATCTTTCAGACAACCACATGAACAGCATCACAGGGCTACCCCTAAAAAAGTCAGAACGACCTTCTCTCCAGGCTCCAGGCCATTCAGGGTCTCTTCGAGTATCGCTGCCGCAGGATTGCGACGGTATGGCATCCATGAAGTGATGGCTATAAGTTGTGGGTCCACTTGCATCTCTCCAGTCACCAACAGTAATTTGGAAACCAGACCCAGAACCACGGCTCTAGTATAGCCGACATCACCTACTTCCCGCAAATGCACGGACTGCAGCACCGTCGAGAGGGAGATCATGCCTCCAGCAACCAATGACCTAGCCACCGAGGGCGAGATATGAAGAAGCCCAGCCAACAAATCCCTAGGAGAGCGGGAAAATTCAGGTAAAGCCGCAGCAACACTGGGATTCACACCCAGTATGGCAGAAAATTCCTCGTAGGTAGGAGAAACTTCTTCCAACCCAAAACGGAATACATAGTCTTCGGGGTACCTGAATTGTACCGCCGCTATCAGCATATTCTACTCAAAAGGCCGATTGCGCCACAAGGAGACTTGACGCATGTTGAAGGCATCATAGTCGACATTATAAGAGCACATGGCTTCCAAGGCTTCAAGGTAACTAACAAACTCAATGCTACCAGGGAGAGCCATCTTGCAAGACTAAAAGATAATGGGTGGGCAGATGAGGATGCCAAAGGTGTGATGAAAATACTCCTGTTTTACGGTCTCAGTAGCAAATTAAAAATCGCATGTGCATGCATTCATTCATCATTAAAATAAAAGATAGTAAAAAAAACTACATTGCATTGCATATATCTGTTTTCTGTGTTACATCATTTTGCAGTAAATAGATAGAAAAGCCAAAAACAACGGGACTCAGCTCCAACCCACATTCTCTCTCTCTCAAGAGCTTCCACCCCTGCGACGCGCTCTCTTCCCCCTACGGTAAGACGACCCGCTCCCACTACCCGAGCCAGAGTCTTCCCCGGATGAGGCTGACGGCACCAAGCAAGAAGGAACAGGGACAGCATCCCGAATGTGGGCAGTTGCCGATGATATCCAGTCTCTGATGTCTCTCAGCCAAGTGGTCGACACCCGAACTTGCTGCAAGGAAAAGGCAGAATCAGTATCAAGCAAAAGAAATCAAAAAGAGGAAAAGGACCGAAAGGTTTATCGCATGATGAAGGACCTCCTCTGTCAAACCCAGCTCCTCCGGATCCATCGCAAGAGGATGGTGCATCATCGACACTATCCCTCCATCAGCCTGCCGGATGTTGTACGAAGGAGTGTGCAACCGCACGAAAGGAACTTCTGAAGTCACTGCCGCAGTTGTCGACGGACCGCCGCCACTATGGGAGGACCCCACTGGTCAACTCGCACCCGCAGGAGGGAAAGGCAAGGAATCATATATGCTGGGATCCATCAACCAGCTCGTCACAAAGTCCATATAGTCATACGGCGCAGCCGTATCAGTGTACAACGCATAGGACTCACCGATCATCGCCGCGATCCTCTCATCCTCCAACAGCCATCACTCTCGCCTCATAGACGTAAGAGGCTGCGAGGGTGGTACCACCACATCCTCCTCAACGATTTGGCGAACCACCCTCTCCCCGAGATACCAGGAATGGCCAAACTCATGTGCCAACAAACGCCTCATTTGCGCGTTCACCCCAGTCATCCCCATATCTTGAATGGATGTCCCCCAAGGATAAAAGGTCACCTGAAAATCCCCAAGCAAGCATGAGTCAATACAGGATCAGAAGGTCCAAAAAACTAAGACTAAAAAGGAAAGGACCTTACCTGACCACTGGTCATGTCATTCAAGACCTGACGCACCGCCTCGAGGGATAGAGATCCCTTCGACTACCGGTTGGCCTTATGCCATCGATGCAAATGGCAGAAGTCCCCAACAGTGTCGTCCTTTAGAGCAATCAGAGGAGTGTTGCACCCGATTACCTCATAGAACCATGCCTGAATTCACAAGAAAAAAGAGACGCATAAGGAAAATGCGAATGCATGAAAGGAAAATGCGAATGCATGAAATGAAAATGCGCAAAGTAAAGAATACCTCAAGGAGATACGTGGCTGCAGTAAAAGTCTTCCGACATCACCGGCTGAATGCATACAAAGAAGAGTAAAGGGTCACCAAGGTCAGACTCCCCCAATCATAGAAAGGGATGTTCGAAAGAATCCTCAAGTACGGTAGAAACCACAAATGGACGACGTCGCCGCTCGACGTCACCATGAAACCTCACAGCACCAACAAGATGAATAACCGAGCCATCTGCCTCACCTGCAACTCGTCTTCCACATCAATCACTCTGCTCAACAGAACATCCTTCAGTAGGGACAGCCGGATAGAATCTCCAGAAACTATCCTCCTCACATCACCAAGTGCCGCATGCACCGCCTCCGGCGTCACCCATAGGGAGCGATCCGCCTCTATCTTCTCCCCGTCATAATCCAGCCCCAATAGTTGCTGCACATCTATGGGAGTCACCGTCATCTCCCCGAAGCCAAAATGGAAAGTGTGGGTAGTGTCTCACCACCTCTCCCCCAAAGCGCACAGGACCGCTGTCGAACGAGGCGTCTCATCCAACGCAGCCACCAACCTCCCAAAACTCGCTGATGATACCATCCAGCACACCACGAGTGGAAGATGCTCCCAAACATCCTTAAGCCCCGTCGTCCCACGAGCACGCATGTTCCTCAAGGAAATATCAGACTGGCAAAAGGAAAAATCTCATCAAAAGTCAAGAAAGAAAGAAAAATCACTCAAAAAGAAAGGAATGCCAAAGGTCAGGTTACTTACATAACCGCCGGGAATCACTCTCGAAGAGCGATGACGCGATGGCTCCCGCAGCAAGGTCCGCTCATCTGCAACCGGCTCAAATGCATCGAAAGCATTCTCGTTCCCCAAAGCAAGGGGCACCCTGTCCCTCTAATCCACATTCGCCCAGTCATCAATGGTCAACCACTCCCGGTGGACTGCGGTGCTCATAAAGGCGGCTATTTTTTGAAGATCGAAACGTTAGAACAATTCGTAGAGAGAAATCGCAGAAAGAGAGAAGGCAAGAAGCTGTGAAAAATGAAGGGAATTCGCCCCCTTTATATAGGCACTGACTCCTCACCTTCCCGAGGCAGTCCAAAAGTTTGTGCCACTGCCGAATGACACCCCTCAGTCTATGCCGGCCGGCACCCCCTTAAAATTTCGTACAGAAATTCCTGGAAAATGCCAAAAAATCCTGAAAAATCCTCAGAAAATTCCTAAAAATCCCAAGAAGGATTTAGAATGTTTTCATCAAGAAAATTTTGCACTCCTTCAGGCGAAGACCTCTTTTTCCTCAATGGAACCCTCAAAATCCAAGCGAATGACCTCTCGAGCAATCACCTCCTCAGCAGAGTTTACAACCTCAAACCGGTTATCTCCCCAACAATCAGCTCCTCCGCTCAAATCAAAGACACAAAGCCTCCCCAGCCATCGGCTACCCAGTGCGAAACAATATCGCAGGGTATTTTTGCAAGAAAAATTCAGAAGAATCACTCGCCCCAGGCGATCTCTCCCAAAGGACGATCCAAATCTTCCTCAGCTTATTCATCATTCCCCAGCGGAAGCTCAAATCCAATTCTTATCCCTAGCAGAACCTCAAATCCAATTCTTACCCCCAGTGGAACTATTTTCCTTTCCCAAGGAAATGCAATCACTCTTAGGTCAGAATTGACCCCGGTCCTGGTTCGTCACCCGAGTTAGGTCAAAATTGACCTCGGTCCTCGGTCCTCACCACTCTTGGGTCAGAATAGACCCCGATCTTGGATCGTCACCTGAGTTAGGTCAGAATTGACCTTGGTCCTCGATCGTCACCACTCTTGGGTCATAATTGACCTCGATCTTGGATCGTCACCTGAGTTAGGTCAGAATTAACCTCGGTCCTCGGTCGTCACCACTCTTGGGTCAAAATTGACCTCGGTCCTGGATTGTCACCTGAGTTAGGTCAGAATTGTCCTCGGTCCTCGGTCGTCATCACTCTTAGGTCATAATTGACCTCGGTCCTGGATCGTCAGCTTAGTTAGGTTAGAATTGACCTCGGTCCTCGGTCGTCACCACTCTTAGGTCAGAATTGACCTCGGTCATGGATCGTCACCTGAGTTAGGTCAGAATTGACCTCGGTCCTCGGTCGTCACCACTCTCGGGTCAAAATTGACCCCGGTCTTGGTATGTCACCTGAGTTAGGTCAGAATTGACCTCGGTCCTTGGTCGTTACCACTCTTGGGTCATAAATGACCCCGGTCTTGGATCGTCACCTGAGTTAGGTCAAAATTGACCTCGGTTCTCGGTCGTCACCACTCTTGGGTCAGAATTGACCTCGGTCCTGGATTGTCACCTGAGTTAGGTCAAAATTGACCTCGGTCCTCGGTCGTCACCACTCTTGGGTCAGAATTGACCTCGATCTTGGATCGTCACCTGAGTTAGGTCAGAATTGACCTCGGTCCTCAGTCGTCACCACTCTTGGGTCAGAATTGACCTCGATCCTCGGTCGTCACCACTCTTGGGTCAGAATTGACCCCGGTCTTGGATCATTACCTGAGTTAGGTCAGAATTGACCTCGGTCCTAGGTCGTCACCACTCTTGGGTCAGAATTGACCCCGATCTTGGATCGTCACCTGAGTTAGGTCAGAATTGACCTCGGTCCTCGGTCGTCACCACTCTTGGGTCAGAATTGACCCCGGTCTTGGATCGTCACCTGAGTTAGGTCAGAATTAACCTCGGTCCTCGATCGTCACCACTCTTGGGTCAAAATTGACCTCGGTCCTGGATCGTCACCTGAGTTAGGTCAGAACTGTCCTCGGTCATCATCAATCTTAGGTCAAAATTGACCTCGGGCCTGCATCGTCACCTTAGTTAGGTTAGAATTGACCTCGGTCCTCGATCGTCACCACTCTTAGGTCAGAATTAACCTCGGTCCTGGATCGTCACCTGAGTTAGGTCAGAATTGACCTCGGTCGTCACCACTCTCGGGTCAAAATTGACCCCGATCTTGGATCATCACCTGAGTTAGGTTAGAATTGAACTCGGTCCTTGGTCGTTACCATTCTTGGGTCATAATTGACCCCGGTCTTGGATCGTCACCTGAGTTAGGTCAGAATTGACCTCGGTCCTCGGTCGTCACCACTCTTGGGTCAGAATTGACCTCGGTCCTTAGTATTCACCACTCTTAGGTTCTTAGAACTGACCTCCACCCTCTGAAATGGTCATCCTTGCTTCCTTAAGTCCTCAGAACTGACCTCGACCCTCTGAATTGGTCACCCTCGCTCCTTAGGTCCTCATAACTGACCTCGACCCTCTGAATTGGTCACCCTCGCTCCTTAGGTCCTCGGAATCGACCTCGGCCCTCTAATTTGGTCATCCTCGCTTCCTTAGGTCCTCAGAATCAGCCTCGATCCTTTAAATTGGTCATACTCTCTCGAAAGTATCATGCGGTGTCTAATCGACGGCTATCATTTATTCCAAACTCACCTGTCGAGGGGCTCTGTAGACACCTCATTTTGTTACCCCTAACTCTCCTTAGGTCCCTAGTACCTCCACTCATCACCGTAAACCCAGGTCATGTCCCGAGCACTGACGTGGAAGCCATCGGGCACTCCCCAGCTTAGTTTGACCAAAAGTCAAACTCTTCATCTCGATCGAGACTCAATGAATCTCTGAAGGGCACTGAATACCCTTTCCAACGGTCCAACCCGTGCACGATTCTAACTTACCATGTGGATGTCGAAACCCGACCTAGAGACCACCGGGCACTCCCAGGCTCTGTTTGACCTAAGTCAACTCTTTAGCTCGATCGAGACTGAATGAATCTTCAAAGGGAACTGAAAACCCTTTCCAACAGTCTATCCCGTGCGCGATTCCAACTTTCCATGCGGACGAATGTTCCGTTTGACTCCGAGAGGACATCGAATGCTTATCGAGCCCGGTTGACCAAATTTAACTCCCCGAACCGGGTCAAACTCTTTGGAATGTCTAAGTACATCTCCTAACCTTTCAAACGGTCCACCCCATGAGCGATTCGGACTTACCATGCGGACAAACGATCCATTTGCGTCCGAACGATTCCCCGTTTAGCGGACTGACAAACGCTTCCGAGCCACATTTGACCCAAAGTCAACTCCCAAACTCGGGAGCGGTCCAAAGGACTTTTGAAGGTCTCTAAAATACCTTTCCAATGGTATGTCCCATGTGCGATTCTGACCAACGGTTTGCCCTCGACGGCCAATTTTCTAAAAAATCCTGAGGCGCACTACCAAATGGCAGGTCCCAGACCCTACCTATCGGCACCTGTCGATAGGTAGTGCCATGGCAATGCCGATGGGTAGGCCCCTGGGCCTATAAAAGTAGTCCTTGGCCTCATTTGCAGGGGGAACCCAGATCTGATAAAAATCCCTCTCAACGAATCCCAAAAACCTCTCTCGAAGGCAGCGTGATTTCAACTTCCAAATCCCTTTTTCACTTCCACTTTTCATCATCCCTTTCATCAAACTTGATGAATTAACAACTCTCCATCATCATCCAAGTGCAAGGGCTTCTTTTCAACATTCAAGATCAAGCTCAAAGTCTCCAAGAAGGTCCATCTTTCTCACCTTTCTCTTCAAATCTTCTTAAGTTTGCAATAACTTGTTTTATTACTTAAGCACTTTTATTATCTTTTTTCACATATCCTAACATAATTTTTATCTTGTATTATTTCACATCTGCTATTTTCATATAAATAAAAACCCAAAAAACAAGAAAAAGAGGGTTTGCTCATAAATTCCACATAGGGATTCTCACACTTTTTCACACTTTTCTCACAACTAAAACACTTTTTCTACACACACACACACACTTACAAATAAGAGATTTCTCCATTTGGATTTATGGGATAAACCCCACCCCTCATTTTGTATGTGAACTACGTGGACTTTGATGCCTTTATAGGCTACGTAGGCGTCTCGGGGTAAAACCCTAGACTCGAGTCCTTTTCTCACTTTTTCTCTTATTTTCTATCTTCTCTTTATCTCATTTTCTATTATATTCTATATATTCGTTCTTAGTGGCGCATTATTCCACATATGTTATCGTTCCCTTATAACGATCAACGCAAGGGTAATCGCGCAAATCCTATTTTCTACATTAATCTCACATTCCTACGGATGACTCGCTTTATCTTTTTCATGATACAAGTCGAGGATTCCTACCTCCATTCTATAAATACACATGCACACATATCACGCGGGGGGGGGGGGGGGGGGGGGGGAGGGAATATAAAGGAAAATAGCAAATATTCATGAGAAACCGAAAGGGAGGAATGGGTGCCTAACACCTTCCCATTTCGTAACTAAGCCTCCGAACCCTTCTCGAATCATTTTGGTTTTGCACGCACCAGTATGTCTTTGGATGCCATCCTTCGGGGTGGCTCCCCATTTTCTTTTGTCTGTTTTGAGTAAAATACACTGGAGACTCTGAATCTCTCTACATTTTCACACCTCACAAATCGACGCCGATCGAAGCGCTCTCCCGAGAGGGACGTGCGGGGACCTGAAGGATCCTTTTCCCTCCGTGGCGGGGATCGGGGATGGCCACAGTATGGACGAGATAAATCTCGTCGATGCACTGTCATCTTCGGCCGAGAGAGCTCTTACACTAAATTATTGATGTTTAACATAAACACAACTAGGTGATTTTAATTTGAATTCACCAAATTATTATCTTTGCATCACAAGTCCCCTCATGTCATTTTGAGAGTGTATAACGAGAGCAGTCTCATCCATGCACTCTCGTCTCGGCTGATAGAGTTCTTATACCAAATTAATGATGTGTAACATAAACCACAACTAAGTGATTTTAATTTGAATTCACCAAATTATGGTGTTTGCATCATAAGTCCCCTCTCGTTATTTTGAGAGTGTATGGACGAGAACAATATCATCCATGCACTGTCACCTCAGCCGAGAGAGTTCTTCCACCAAATGAATGATGTTTAACATAAACCACAACTAAGTGATTTTAATTTTAATTCGCCAAATTATGGTTTTTGCATCACAAGTCTGCTTTCATCATTTTGAGAGTGTATGGATTAGAGCAATCTCGTTCATGAACTTTCATCTCGGCTGAGAGAGTTCTTCCACCAAATGAATGATGTTTAATGTGTTCCCCTTTCTCGGTGTTATCGAGAGTTCTGAATGAGGATGACCCCGTTTGGACTGTCATGTCACTAAGAGTAAGTAGGAACTACTTTACCACGAACGGTGTTCTGTAGCTTAGGATGAACTAATACATACAGTCTAAAATCATTTAAACAACATGATAGGAAAGAACATTAGGAAACTTTTCATTCATAATCCTTTTTCTCATATACATAGGTAAATGGAACTTAATACAGATGAAACTAATACAAAACTCTTATTGATAGTATTTTTTGAGATGGTCAGCATTCCATGGAATGGAGAATGGATCTTCATCTAAATTTTTTAGTCGATACGTTCCTGGAACCACTTCTTCAACCACCCGATAAGGACCATGCTAGCTAGGATGAAGCTTGTTGGGCATATGCCAAGTTTTCTTCAGAACTAGGTCTCCTACTGCCATTGGTTGGGTTTCACTCTCTTATTGTAAAACTTTATTATTATTTACTATTAAGCAGCTTGCCTAATCGCAACATATTCTCTTCGTTCCTCTATAAGACCCAAATCTAATCTTCTTTCTACCACATTTTCCTCTGGGTTATATGCCTGAACCCTATGTATTGGGAGGCCAATTTTGGTCGGCACAACTGCCTCTGAACCATATGCCAACATGAATGGGGTTTCCCCCATTAGTGTCCTCTCCATTATCCTATAGTCCCATAGGACATCGTGCACCTTTTCAATCCATCCTCCCTTGGAATCTTCAAGACTTTTTTTTATTCCATTAAGATTTATTCTGTTCGTCACCTCTGTCTGCCCATTAGCTTGAGTTCTATCAAGATTTAAAAAGAACTGTTTGATTCTGACCCGCTCATAATATTTCTCAAGGGAGATGTTTTTAAACTGATACCCATTATCAAAAATCAAAGCGTTAGGTAGGATTTATCTACAGATAATTTTTTTAAAATAAACTGGAAATCTTTCTTCTCTGTTATCATGATCATCACCAACTTTGAAAAATAATCAATAAAAATAATCAAATAGCAGTAATTGTTCACAGCCATTAGAAAGGATCCTAACAAGTCGATCCCCCAAACTACAAATGGCCAGGGAGAAGTGATAGAAGTAAGAGGCTGATGAGGTTGATGGGAGTATGGTGGAAAACCTTTGTCACTTATCACATTTCTTTACCTATGTAGCTGCTTGGCCAGTGTCTGTTGGCAATATCCCTGAGTGATGATCCTCTTCGCTAATAACCTTCCTCCTATATGGCTAGAGCAAGATCCCTCATGTACGTCTTTTAGAATAAACTCTACCACAACCGGTGGACACATCTGAGTAGGGGGAGTTAAAACCCTTTCGTGTATAGGATGTCTCCTATGATGGAGAACTTTATCGCTTTGTACCTCGATTTCTTCTTTTCATCTTTTGAATCGGAAAATTTTCCATCCCTGACATATCGGATGATAGGATCCATCTAATAAGCTTCCATATTAAAGTTCAAGAAAAATTCTACAGCACTGTCTTCCTCTTCAATGGTCGGTTGATGTAAAATCTCTACCGGCACCGTCCTTCAAATTTCTATTCTTGTGGCAGAAATAAGTCTCACTAAGGCATCGGCTCGACTATTTTCTAGTCAAGGTATCTTCTTCGTCTTAACCTCTCTGAAATGCTTCAGTAATATTTTTACCCTCTCAAGGTATTTGGTTATTCTATCGTCCTTGGCCTCATATACTCCTAAACTTTGATTCACAACTAACCTAGAGTCTCTATGAACTAAGAGTTGGGCAACATTGAGTACTCTAGAAAGGGAAAGTCCTCCAGTAGGGCTTTATACTTTGACTCATTTTTGGAGGCTTTGAAATTAAACCATAGAGCATATTCAATGTCAATACCACCTGGGCCTGATACAATCAAACCTACTCCACTTTCGGCCTCACATGAAGATTCATCAATAAATAAGTTCCACACTGTACAATCTATGGAAAATTACCTTATTCCAGGTCCCATTCTTGAAGATGTACCTCTCTTTCTCATTCTCAGATACCTTACTCGCTACTGTACTTGTCTCGGCTTCAGTCGGGGGGAGACATACTCTTCTTTTTATCTCACAAGTTGGAGTTTTAATCTCTTCTGTGTCAGCCTTGTCCCATATGAAATCAGCCATGAAATTAGCTAGGGCCTGCCTTCAATGGCTGGTATGTGATATCAAATTCCCCCAACTCAATTTTTTAGGCCATCAACCTACCCTATTTATTGAGTTTATGGATGAACTGTTTGAGACGAGAGTCGGTGAGGATGACCATGGTGTGCTCTTAAAAGTACGGCTTCATCTTCCTTAAGTCATGGATTAAAGCATAGGTCAGCTTCTCCATTTTAGGATATCTTCGCTTGGACATTTGGAGGGCCTTAATGTTTAAGTACACTAGCTTTTGGACTCTATCCTCATGTCTGACAATGGCAACACTAATGGCCAATTATGACACTGCTAAATAACAATACAACATTTCTCCCTAAATTGGTCTTGACAGTAGGAATTGGGAGTCGAGGTAGGTCTTAGAAGGCCTTATCACACTCCTCATCCCACTCGAAAGCTTTCCTGAGCACCTTATAAAAGGTAAGGCACTTGTCAGTAGCTCTAGACAAAAACTTATTCAAATCTATCACCCGTCCAGTTAACCTCTACACATATTTCATTGTTGTTGGAGTCTTCATCTTTATTAAAGCTTTGATCTTCTTGAGGTTTGCTTCAATCCCCCTCTAGTTCACGATAAAGCCCAAGAACTTGCCTTCCCCCATGCCGAAGACACACCTGGAGGAGTTGAGTTTCATCCTATACTCGTCTATAGTATCAAAACTTTACTCAAGGCCAGCTACATGAATGTCGGCCTTGAGACTCTTCGTCAACATGTCATCAACATAAATCTCCATCGTCTTCCCAATCTACTCTTTGAAGATATTATTGACTAATCTTTGATATGTTTCCCCAACGTTCTTCAAGCCAAAGGGCATGACCTTATAGCAATAGTACCCCTTATCAGTAATAAAAGATGTCTTCACAGTGTCGGCCAGGTCCATAAAGATCTGATTATAGCCTGAATAGGCATCCATAAAACTCATTAATTCATGGTCAGTAGTGGTGTCAAACATCTGGTCTATCCTTGGTAGGGGAAAACTATCCTTGGGACAGGCTTTGTTCAAGTCCATTAAATCAACACGCATCTTCCACTTTCCATTGGCTTTAAGGATGATAATTGCATTCGCTAACCACTCAGGGTAGATTACTTCATTGATGAAGTCGGCCTTTTCTAACTTTTCACTTATTCTCTGATGAAATCATATTTCTCTGGGGAGTAAACTCTCTTTCTCTATCTGATCGGCTTTGCATCCTCGGCCACATTAAGCTTAAGGCAGAGGAATTTTGGATCGATGCTGGGCATGTCTTCATAGCTCCAAGTAAAGATGCTCTGTATTCTCTTCAGTAGTTTAACCAGCTCTTCTTTTATCTCCTTCTTCAGGGTTTTACCGATTTGGACGGTTTTTTCCAGCGTCCTCATTGAGGATGATAGATTATATCTCCTTAGTGGCCTCACCCTTCTTTAGTTTAATCTTATCCCTAGGGTCTAAAGTATAAATATTGAAAGATGTTGTTGTCCTCTTATATACCTCCCTCTCCTCAGTCGAGTTGAAGTAGCATTCGCATGCCTCAACTTGGTCACGTTGAACTTCCCCTACTCTATATGGAGTCGGTAATTTACTCATCTGGTGAGCTATTGAGGGCACAACCTCGAACTCCTTTAGGGCTACCTATCCTAAAATTATGTTGTAGACTGAGTAGACATTCCATCCCAGAACTATGTTATAGGCTGAGTAGACATTCTCATCCATGATAAAGAAGTTTATTTCTTTGTGAGGCATTTTGGCCAGATATTACCCATTCTAACTTCCATCTCATAAATTCCCAAAGGATGCACCTTCTCGCCATTGAAACTGATGAGTGGTTGGTGATATGGGACTAACCTCTTCTTGCTCAGACCCAAACCCTTATAGCAGTCCCAAAACATCACATTGACTAGTTGCCACCATCGACCAATATTCTTGGAACCTCATACCCATGCACCAAGGTGGTGATTACCAATGGGTCATCATATGGGGCTAAGATCCCTTTGAAATCTAGCCTAGAGAAACTAAAAATCAAAGTATTCATATCAACTTTTGTTCTTTTTACCTTCTTCGGTTCAACCGCTGTCGAGTGTACTTCCTTAGATTATGGAGGAAGATTTTTGGCCTCTACCACGTGGGCCTTTCTATCAGCGATCTCTTTTCCCCCTTCAATAAGTCCTCCATATATCATCTTAACTCCGAGAGAAATTATGTGGAGCTGACCCTTAGGATTGGTGATTATAGGTGGAAAGTCAGGGTTAACTTTGTCATTATTGTCTGAGTCATCCTCATCTCGGTTAGTTGGAGCAGCAAGCTTACACTTGTCATTTATCATCTTTCGGGTGTTTTCTCGGCCACCCTTTGAACTTCTCTTGTCAACATACTTTCTTAACTTGCCAGCTTTTAGCATTTTCTCAATCTCATCCTTGAGAGCAAAACATCTATTGGTCGTACGACCATTATCCTGGTGAAACTCACACCACAGATTCTTGTTCCTCTTATGAGGAGGATCCTTCTCTTTGTTGGGCCATCTCAGAGACCGATTATTCTTTATGTCGTTCAGAATATGCTCACAATTGACTGTCATAGGGGTGTAGTCGATGAACTTGTCGTTCGTCGACCTCTTCTTACCGTCCTTATTCTTTTTTTGGGAGTTACCTTCGTTGCTTGCTCCCTTCTCATCTTCACCTTTGGCAGTCATTACCTCCTCCACATTCATGACCTTCTCGACCGTATCCAAGAGTTTGACCATATATTTTGGAGGATCTTCGACATGCTTCCAAACTAGCTTCCCTTTCTACAGACCTCCCATTAGGGCGATCATAACGATACTCTATTCGTAATCTTCAACTTCAAATTTGTCCTTGTTGAACCTTTCTATGTACTCTCTTAGACTTTCATTCTTTCCCTACTTCACATATAGCAGGTGTGTCTTCTTCTTCTGGGGTCTTACTCCAAAGTAAAAGTTTTGTATAAACCTCTCCACTAGCTATTTAAAATTATTTATCGAGTTTTTAGGGAGAAAGGTGAACCATACATAAGCTTTTCCGGTCAGTGTGCTTGAGAAGGCCCAACACCTCATCTCGTCCAAGAAGTAGTATATATTAGCAACTGATTGATACATCTCCACATGGTGGACTGGATTGGTGATCCTATCATATTTGGGTATGACTACCGGTGGCTTAAATTTAGTTGGGGTTGGATAACTCACGATCTTAGCCACAAAAGGGGAACCTTCATTGTATCCCCTCTGCAAAGAGTCTCGACTCTTCAGTACGTCCCCTATTTTGTCCTCCAGTCTCTGAATGGAATCATTCCAGGGCTTCTCGATCGCAGCTACAGCCTCAACCTGGGCCACATTCTTTCCAGCCCCTTCTCTATCAATTGGATGAACTGAGGGCTCTTTATAACTATACTATATCGGCTATTCACCTCTCACTAATCCTCATCTCGACCTCTAGGAGGCTGAAGATCATCACACGTCATTTTTTCTAGAATCAGTGGTGCTTCGAGATATGGAGATGCAGTTCCTCAAATCATCTGCTGTTGGGCCGAGCCTATTAAAGGCCATCCCTCTACTTAGTTTGTCCAAAGCTGAAGCCCTTGGCCTAAAATCTTGGCTCGACATGTCTCTACATCCTCAGCTAGGATGAATCGGTCGCACAGTGCCTCTAGAAATTTGATAAGGCTCCTAATATTCTCTGTTGTCCTCATCATCATACTGCTCATCCTCATCATCCAGGCTCTCCTGACCCGTCCTCCACAGGCATAAACGACTAGGGTCACCACATATCTGAGTCGTTGCTCAGGAGGAAGATCTTTGAATGGGGCCTGGGGTGGACACTGGCCATTGGATCTTGAACACCTTCCCTAGCGGTCGAAGTTATCATCTCATCTCCGACACTTACGAGCCTGACCACCATGTTTTGACTAAATGCAGTAAGAGTGGCCTGCATCTGCCATTGGCTATCTACTAAGTAACACATGGTCGCTGCCACCTGAACCATTTTTAATGAGGTAGGGCTTGGATAGTACTGGGTCCAACTAGAGTAGGTGGATCTGATGCCATTTAAGAATTCCAGTGATCGAAAAAACCATGTTATGTACTGGAAGTGAGATGGATGAACTAAAAATGAGCTTAAAATATCAAACCAAAGCTCTTTCAATAGTGGTTCAAGTTCAACTAAGGATGAGATTGGACCACCACCAGAGAATCCGATAGAGTTGTTACAAATGAAGGGAAGAAGACGACTATCTCATTCCCACAGGCGGCACCAAACTGATGATACCAGAATTGGTTTCACCAGATCAAAGTGATAAACAAGCTCTAACAAGCACAACAATGGAGAATGATAGATATAGGTAAACAAAGAAAGAGATGAGGCAAAGAGGAATATAACACCAAATGTAAGTGGTTAAGCCTTTGAAGGGCCTACGTCCACTGTGTGAGTGCATGAAATCCACTAAACATGGGCTCTAATGGCCTTGGATACAAGAACACAATCTCTCTCTCTCTCTCTCTAAGTGATAAGTTTTACAGAGTTTTAATATGTTTTTCAATAAGCGATCCTCTACAATGAGGTACAAGACAAGTATATATAGTGCTTGGGGGTGTAGTGTACCCCCCAAGCATGCAATAAGAAGATGTGGAATGTTCCTCGCCAATAAGGATGATCCAGTTGTCTCTGTCACATGTAGGTCATGATGATCAAATATTCCCTCACGTGTGAGGGAGATGTTGTTATAACAATTTTGGTTCACGTGTGATCTGCAGCCCACGCGCACACTCTCACGTGTCTCCCAATGCACATGCCCTTCCAGCTGTCAGACCTCGACTTACCACAATGGGCGCAGGAGATAGTAAACACTTTGGTCCAAAAATTGTTCAAGAAACCACCAAGGTAATACAACAGATTCGAGAGAAGTTGAGGACAATGATACGACGCAAATATTGCGTATTTCACCCGTTAACCTACGCGTTATTAGCCCCCTCGAGTATCTTAATCCCTATATTTATGCTCGTTAACCAGACAACCTTGTATTTCTATGTTAACATGTTTTGCAGGGGTTAATTGAGCTTTTGTAGGTATTTGGATGCTTAGTATGAAGTTCGGATGCATTCCGGTGAAGTTCCATACACAATCGCACGCGCAAGGGCATTTTAGTCTTTTCACAGCTTGGGTACCTGGCCCGACATCTCACGGAAGTTGTATCCCTTCTCGCTAGCTTTCCGTGGCCGCGAACGGTGTGCGATTCCGATTCATAACGAAGAAGTTACGGCGATTTCAGCGGAGGAAAAATAAGGAAACCAAAAGAGGAGAAGGAGAAGAAGAAGAAGAGAAGAGGAATGCAGTAGGTTGCTGCATTCGACCCTGCTTGATCGATCGATCGACGCTTCTGGTCGATCGATCGACCATTCTGATTTGTCAAAGTTTTGCCTAGGTCGATCGATCGACCAAAGGGGTCGATCGATCGATGCTCTGTTTTCTGCAGATATTTTGCCTTCTTTTCTTTCTTCTTTATTTTTATTCCAACTTACTATATAAGCCAATTTTGTTGTAATAAGAAGATATAGCTGCCAATACACGATTTCAGATTAGTTTTAGTTAGGGTTTGTGGGTTTTGCTTGGTTCTTCTTCCATTCCTCTTGGTTTGACACCCCATGTGGATTGTATGTTAACTATTCATCTCCCCTACCAATTAATATAGCTTGTTTTCCATTATTTCCTTGCTTTCTAGATAATTTACATGCTTTGTTAATTAGGTTTACATGCTTTAATTCTTGCTTTCTTAGTTTAATTAGTTTAATTTAGTTTATTCATGCTTAGCCCTTAGATAAATAGGGTCGGGATTGTGTTTCCGCCATTTTCGGGTTTGGACCTCGAAAGTTAGGGTTTCGTGTAAAATTGCATTTAATTGAAACCGCGTGTATTAAAGTTGGATTGTTATGCGTTTAACTTTATTTGTCATGCAACTTTAGTGTTTATAGCGATAATCCGAATTTAATCTGCGTGTGACCATTTTCAGTTAAATGTTTAATCTCGCAACTTTGGGTTAAATTCCTTCTTGTGTGATGTTTATGCTTAATTTTAAATGCTCGATTAAATGTTTTCGAACCGTAATTCTAATTATTAGTTGTTTAGCCCGTGTGGTGGAATGCGATCCCGATCCTCGCTTTACTTTTGTGTAGCGTAACTTATTCTTTTCTTTTGTCACTATAATCAACCATCACCTTTTACACTTTTATTCCTGAAGTAATTAAACAATTAAAATCTAAAATTCAATCACTCCCTGTGGATTTCTTACGATACCCTACTTACTGCTGTACTTGCTTGTCAAGTGTAGTAGTATATTAGGCTCTTTTGTATCACGACGGCAAAATACACAACGATTGTGTCCTCACACGAACACACTTTTTCCGCCCGATCACAAAAATGGCGCCGTTGCCGGGGAGTGTGTTTTAGATTGTAATTGTTTTATTATTTCGTAGTATTTTTTCTTTTGTATTTGTATTCATTGTTTTAACCTTTTTTACAGGATTTGCATACTTTGAGCGCTAAGAAACTTTGATTCGTGGTTGCTCACTTTCTTGCTCGGATTCTCCATCTACAAACAACGAGATAATCATGTCCTACTATTATAGTTACTACGATTATTCTAATGATTCATACTTTGGGGATAGTTTTCAAGTTTTCCATTTTCAAGATTTTCTTGAAAATGAAAGACTTGAAAACATTTATCGGAATGAAAATCGTTATTGGGAGCTTGAGTTGGATTCATTATTCGAATCCAATGACGATTCTTATTTCATTACTTTCGAAGACGAGTTTCAACCAAATGAGGAGTCTGAGGCTCTTGAGCTGAGGAAGCCTACTTTGGAAGAAACTTTGCTTCTTTACTCCCAAGGTTTGGAAAGCCTAAATGATGCTGGAATGAGACTTGGTGCACTTTGCGATGAGCTGAATTCTTATGCACAAAACAACGAGGAGGTGGAAACTAGTGTTTCACCACATTTTTTCAAAGAATTTCTCATCGAATGTGAATCTTTCTCCCCCGAAATTCAATCTCCTTCTGACGATATGTTGATGGAGATTGAATTTGTTTCATCACCATATTCGTTTTCCGTGATCGAACCATTAGAATTACCGGTTGATTCCTATGAGTCGGTAGAAACTTTTAAAACTTCTACACTTTTTGCCGATGAGGACTCTTTACCGGACTTGTTTTCGACGGATGTTATCCTCATGTGTGCACCATCTTCCATTCCATTTGAAAAACCTTTGGGAGATGAATCGATTTTTCTTGGTCCTCTAGTGTTCTTGTCCCCCTTGTTATCCAAATCCCCCATCGTCCACCCAAAATTTCAAATTGGCGGTGGTTCACTTTTTTCACCACTCACATGCCTTCCGTTGTTCAAACGGAATTCATATCTTTCGGGAGGCATGTTCTCTTTGGAGGGTCCACCGTTGATCTTTCAAAGTCAAATCCCTTTTTGGGTGGACCCTCAACTATTTAGACTTCTAGTGTATAGTTAGTGTGAAGCCTAAATAGTATGTTGTAAATAGTTAGCTTTTTAATTTTCTTTCTTTCCTTTTTTTTTCTTTCCTTTTTAATTTAGTTTAGTGTAATTAGTTAACTTTTTGTTATTTGTTTTTTCTATGCTCGGTACTAACTTGTTTTGTAGATTCCTTTGGACTCGTGCTTATGGAGATCGCTCCAATTTTGGGTAATATCGTTCTTTTCCTCTCTTTGTGTTGTGTTCTTAATGCGCATTGAGGACAATGCAACATTTAAGTTAGGGGTGTAGGATATTCTATCCATTTCTTTGTTTTGTCCATGGATTTGCTTACATTTAGTTGCTAAGTATGCCTTTTTGTGAAAAATTTGAAAATTTTCAAAAATATTTTCTTTCTTTTTTCTCCTTTGTTGGGCATTTTGCCTTGTTTTCGATGATAAATTTCAATAATTGCCCGATCCAATAGACAACTCAATGATGCATGTTCTCTATTTTAGAAGTTATTAGACTTTAGTCCTTAAATCATTGATATTGTGAATAACTTCATGAATTAAACTTTATCCCATGAGCATATGCACTTTCCTGGTTCTATTGATTTGGTTTAAGATTTTTATAACTCGGTAATCTTTTGTTGCATTGTATATACTTACACCGAGTAAGCTTTGTACCTTTCGTCGTTTGTGAGTGTTATACACTATTCTTTTCTCATTGAAAGCGTTGAATTCGTTGGTAATCTCACTATTCTTTCATTGATCGTTCATTAATTGAGTCCATACTTGAAATGTGTTACTTGAGCATGATTTTCATATATTGTTTTGACTCGAGAATTGCATAAACTTTGTGAAATGATCATAGGCCATCTTTGTTATATCACCCATATTAGCCTTGACATCACCCTTATATGTTTACTCTCGTTAACCCCTTGAGCCTAAATATAGCCTTTCGTTTCATAACCTCAATCCCATAACCAACTCCAAATTGGAGTTTTAAGCCATACATACACCTTACATACCTTTGTTTGGAATGTTACTTGGGATTGAATGTTGTTGTTGTATTGCGGTTGCAATTTTAGGCATATGAGAGTTTGATAAGCAAAGAAAAGAGATGTGAAAAAAGTGTAGAGAAAAAGAGAAAGAAAAAAGCAAAAGAAAACAAAAGAGAAAATGAGAAAAAGAAGAAAAGAAAAAGAAAGAGAAGTTTGTATATGTTGTGTATAGTTCAATAAGTTTTGATTACTCTCCCCGATGATATATCTAATGCCGTTTTGGAACTTGTTTTTCCAATTTTGTTATTGCACGCATTCTCCCATTATCCCGAGTTTTCATCCCGAACACTTTGAATCCGTACATGCATTCCTTCGTTTCGCACCCTAGCCATACCTACATCATAACCCTATTAAAATCCTATGTGATCTTAGGTTGATGTAATTCAAAAGTCATAATAGTTTTGATAATTTGTGAAAATGCATTTCGTCTCTTTTGATGAGTGGTATCTTTCATTGAGATTACAATTTTTCAGTTTATATATAGCGTTCTTCTTCTGTGACATGTGTGGGGCCTAGTTTCCATTTACATTTACTCTTATGCCCACATGTTCCGTGTGTTACCTCCCTGTTTTGAGTGAATTCGCTTGATGAGCGTAATGCCCGTGAGGATTGAATATATGCTTACTTTAATGTATATCCGGTTTATTTAAGTTTTTGCCAAATCACACTTTGCATGTGCTCACTCCCCTCCCACATTTTAAGGTTTCAATTCTATGAGGTACATTCTATAATGTTAATGATTTGGACTTTTGTGTGAATTCATTCACTTTGCTAATAATGCGTATGAAATCCTTTTCGCCATTGTTTGGTTTGTCGCATGTTGGGTTGGGCATATTTTGAGGAAACCATGTGATGTTTGTGGGTACCATCTCTGAAAACCCTCACGAGACGACACTCGTCCACTAGGGTGACCTAGGGGTTTAACGGTTTATTGCATATGCTAAATGCAATCATTCGCACGCGAAAGTGGCCTTATCTTTTTATTGCTTTTATACCATACTTTTGTACTTCTCCTGCTTTTGGTTTGCTTGTAGTTCCTGTTGTTTCCTATTTCATTGCTAGGGACTAGCAATGTGTAAGTTAGGGGGTGTGATACGACGCAAATATTGCGTATTTCACCCGTTAACCTACGAGTTATTAGCCCCCTCGGGTATCTTAATCCCTATATTTATGCTCGTTAACCAGACAACCTCGGATTTCTATGTTAACATGTTTTGCAGGGGTTAATTGATCTTTTGTAGGTATTTGGATGCTTAGTATGAAGTTCGGATGCATTCCGGTGAAGTTCCATACACAATCGCACGCGCAAGGGCATTTTAGTCTTTTCACAGCTTGGGTACCTGGAAGTTGTAGCCCTTCTCGCTAGCTTCGCGTGGCCGTGAACGATGTGCGATTCCTATTCATAACGAAGAAGTTACGGCGATTTTTCAGCGGAGGAAAAATAAGGAAAGCAAAAGAGGAGAAGGAGAAGAAGAGAAGATGAATGCAGTAGGCTACTGCATTCTGCCCTGCTTGATCGATCGATCGATGCTTCTGGTCGATCGATCGACCATTCTGATTTGCCGAAGTTTTGCCTAGGTCGATCGATCGACCAAAGGGGTCGATCGATCGATGCTCTGTTTTCTGCAGATATTTTGCCTTCTTTTCTTTCTTCTTTATTTTTATTCCAACTTACTATATAAGCCAATTTTGTTGTAATAAGAAGATATAGCAGCCAATACACGATTTTAGGTTAGTTTTAGTTAGGGTTTGTGGGTTTTGCTTGGTTCTTCTTCCATTCCTCTTGGTTTGACACCCCATGTGGATTGTATGTTAACTATTCATCTCCCCTACCAATTAATATAGCTTGTTTTCCATTATTTCCTTGCTTTCTAGATAATTTACATGCTTTGTTAATTAGGTTTACTTGATTTAATTCTTGCTTTCTTAGTTTAATTAGTTTAATTTAGTTTATTCATGCTTAGACCTTAGATAAATAGGGTCGGGATTGTGTTTCCGCCATTTTCGAGTTTGGACCTCGAAAGTTAGGGTTTCATGTAAAATTGCATTTAATTGAAACCGCGTGTATTAAAGTTGTATTGTTATGCGTTTAACTTTATTTGTCACGCAACTTTAGTGTTTATAGCGATAATCCGAATTTAATCCGCGTGTGACCATTTTCAGTTAAATGTTTAATCTCGTAACTTTGGGTTAAATTCCTTCTTGTGTGATGTTTATGCTTAATTGTAAATGCTCGATTAAATGTTTTCGAACCGTAATTCTAATTAGTAGTTGTTTAGCCCGTGTGGTGGAATGCGATCCCGATCCTCGCTTTACTTTTGTGTAGCGTAACTTATTCTTTTCTTTTGTCACTATAATCAACCATCACCTTTTACACTTTTATTCCTGAAGTAATTAAACAATTAAAATCTAAAATTCAATCACTCCTTGTGGATTTCTTACGATACCCGACTTACCGCTGTACTTGCTTGTCAAGTGTAGTAGTATATTAGGTTCTTTTGTATCGCGGCGGCGAAACACACAACGATTGTGTCCTCACACGAACACACTTTTTCCGCCCGGTCAGACAACCCAAGATCGGCAGAAGAGTTATGCAGACCATCGCCGCAAATCGTGAGAATTTCAGGAAAATGAGCAAGTATTTCTGAAAGTGTCCCCTCCAAAAGGAATTTTATGTTTTGGGAAGAAAGGAAAGTTAGCACTAAACTTATTAGAAAGTGTACTTTTAGGGATTCAAATACAATTATATAATTGATAAAGGACTAAAACCAAAAATTTCTTGAATGCTATTTCAAACCCTGTCCACATGCTATCCACATCAGCATAAGAGGTTAAAAACACATGGAAACCCCTATAAACCCATGTGCACCCCATATACCCACAATTACCCCCCTCCCCAAACTAGTTCAAATCCACCTCCTTTTAGCTCCAATCAAATCCTCACCTGAAATAGTATAATTATCCCTCGGCCTGAGTAGTAAAAACTCAACCCACTATTCAATTTCAAATCTCAAAATTTCCCTTAATTCAGGTAACTCATCATTTTATGCTTCATTTTCAATTCTTTCAATTCTAGTAGTTTTCTGTATAGTTAATATAGTTAGAACACACATAATATGCAAGATTTTACGTGTAAAATGACCTAGGATAGATAAAATCAGTAAGAAAGCCATTAAATCTTGAGCTGTAATGGTGAAACTCAATATATTGCCTTAAACTTTGATTTGAAGCCATTTTATATCCTAAGGATCTCAAGTGTAATGGTTAAAAGCCATGAATGTTCATGTAGAGCTCAAATCGATCGAAAGTATTTTTTAACTCATAACTTGCAAATTCAAAATTCTCAATGTGCAATCCATCAAAATCTTTGAAACCAAAACTAAATTACTCTCATATATAGCAAAAACCAAACTGAAGTCATAAGAAACCTTGCCAAACTCTAGAAATCCATGAATGTCAGGTCAAACTTTCATGAAAAAGAAAACAGTTTTAGAACTTGAGTTGTACTGAATGTCAATCCATGAAACTTATATATTTGGATTCCTCATGAAAGATTAGGTTAAGTTTGTTAAGGAACAATCTCAAATGGTATAAAAACGAAGGAGAAAACCTCGGTCAAAGATTGAAACCCTATAAAGTCAAAATTTAGGGGATGAAGATGAAGACTTTCTTCAAAAATCTTGACCACGCGCATGAGGGCACGTGGCAAATCAGGAAATTCTGATTTTCTCCCAAAATTTTGATTAAAATTTTCTAATCAAAATGGTATAAAATAAGACTATGTTTGGATATTCCTAGACGAATTTATGTAAAAACAAGGTTTTTACTTAAAGAAATTTATTTAAAAATACAAATCAACCCCTGTCAACTTTTACAACTTATGAGTTTGAACCCTAAACTTTGCCCATACACACATCAAAACTTTTAAGATAAAAACTCCCTTGCACCAAAGTTCAATAACGAGCTTAAGGTCACTATTTTAAAGTTCCGAGATAATTACAAATAAGCCCCCGAAACATTAACAACGGCAGCTTTAAATACAAAACTGACTGATTAACACCTACTACTCATATACCACACATTTTAGAATAGAAAATCAAGCCCTAGTTCTTTCCAATATCCCAGTGTGACATAATTCAATTGACTACCAAGCAAGTAGGTTTTTCCAACCTTTTTAGTATTATACTTTGCGTATTTAAAATACTGCTATTGATGTCACTACGTGATAACCACATTTACTCTAAGTGTGTGCATGTTATTATACTTCCATACTACATATTTTGTTAACCATCCTCAATATTTGAATTATCACCAGTAATTAAATTTAAGGATCAATTTTAACCCTTCTCATCTAGTAACTGATATCATATACCTTATTGATTCAGTTTGCCCTAGTACTTTGTGACATTTTTACTTTAAGCATTAGTACTAACTTGAAAGTAGACTGACGTGTTATCCCACAAAACTTTCTACTTGTCTCACTAGTTTTAGATGATTGAGAGTTATGACTTTTGCTACATACGTATCCATACCACTTTAATTATGAGCATAGCAAAATAATTTTTCCCAAAAATTTTGGGATTGATTGAATGATTATTATAAAGTTAACTAATGGCTTAATTACCTCTATTCCCTTTAGTGAACTGGTAAGAATGGGATTAATAGTTCAAACTCTTTGAATTTCTTTAAACATGATCCTAACTAAACTGGCAATGTACCGTATTTCTTAAAACAAATTAATCACTATGGAATTTTGAGTTCGAACATTTTGATGTTTTATAATATGATAAATATGGAATTATCAACTTATTATTATTAATGTTTTAAACACTAATTCTATACACACTCCAACTCTCATTTATATTTATATCATTGTTATAGAACTGGTAGAACCTACTTCACATATTTGTGTAATTCCTTACTTTTCCAGATGAGCTAGGAGAGAGAAGACAGTATCGCTTCCCCTACTAGAGATAGAAACCGATCACCTCTTTGTGTATGTGACCATTTGGGCAGAGATTAAACCAGATGGGAGAAAGGAGTGGCATTTTTCAATTTTTTATATTATCGTGTGTACTAGAAATGTGTAACTCATCCCTACGGTGGTTCAACCCTATGTAACATATTAATAATGAATAAAAATTTATGTTATTCCGCCTTAGCTCTAATTCATTGTATTGTGTGCACTTCTTGTTGATTATATCAAAAAGCGGGTTGTTGAAAATCTCAGTGTCTTTGTGTTATCTCAATTTTGAGACAATCGTTTTTTTTATATATGCTCCTGTATTTTTTTTTATTTTACTAAAAATCTATTTTTTATATATCTTAAATCTTATTTCTCTATATACAGGTTTGATATGTAAAATACTTTTCATAAAAGACTTTTTGATGTGTATTTTTAATATTAATTATCTTTTTATATTCTGATTTATAAATTTAATATTTTCTTTATTTGTTTTATTCTATACTGGAAGACTTGTTTTCGTATTTTGACTTGATGCATAAAATAAAATATAATAGTATTTGTTTTTTTTTCTCTATATTTTTATTCAGATTTTTATGATGTTATTATTTTTTTTTATTTTAATTGGGATAAACAAATATTTAAATAGGCATGAATTTTGTTTATTTCAAACATGTTTATTCCCAAAATTAAACGGCAGCTTTTATTTTAAGTTTCATTGGTTTTGAAAAACCATGAGCTTGTTTTTGGGAGGCTCGAGTCCTCTGATGGCGTGTGATGTTGCTCTACCCAGTCGATTGAATTGTCCCCTTTGCTTTGACGTTTTTACCCTTTTTATTTGGAGGTATTTCAAACGGTCAAATGTTATCTTTTATTTGGGGCTTTATATCCGTTTGGGGGTTCGAGATTTTGTGTAGGGGTTTTCATTTTGTTTTCTCTCACTATCACTTTTGATTACCATTTATAATGGGCGTCTGTCCGTCTGACGCGTGTGTATCACCATCGAAAATATGGGCGTAATGCTTGTAGACGGGATCAACAGATTCAGTTGCCGGAGGTTGAGTAGGATTGGCCGTTGATGTGGATCCGTGCTTCTTTCGCTTGCCGATATTTAAATATTTTTTCCATTTTTTTCCATCCATAATATTTAAATAAAAAAATTGTTCTATTTGGCTGCTGAATTATGGAATAAAATCTATTTGGGAACAAGAAAGAAGAAGTTAGATGGAGTACATAGGAAGTAGTAGGAGTAGGGAGGTGGTAGAGGAAGCAAAAGGCTTATTGTTTATGGAGTACAGAGGTGGTAGAGGAAGCAGAATAGTTATTGTTTATGGAGTACAAATGTGGTAGAGGAAGCAGTAGAGGGATTAGAGAGGTGGGCTGGTTATTTATGGACAATTAACTAGCCGTTACTAGACGTTAGAGAGACGTTAGAGCTTCCTACGAACTTCTGAAGTTCGTAGGAATTCCTACCAACTTCTGAAGTTCGTAGGAACTCCTACGAACAAAAGAAGTTCGTATCAATTCCTACGAACTTCAGAAGTTCGTAGGAAGCTCCACCAATACAGCGCAACCACACTAGCAAAAGGTAAATCTCACATCTGTCCGGTATTATACCTTTCGTGGACGCTTCACAATTGTAGTTGCTCTAATAAATATGAATTTCGGGATAATTGGGCGGGGCCAATGAAACTATATAAATTGATCGGAGATAATAAACCGACGATAAAAGAATTTATCGACGGTGCCGGTTTAATGTCCAATTTATTTTCAAGGGTGATGCCGAATTCCGACCAGTGCATTGTGACAGCGATGATCGAACGTTGGTGGGACACGACGCATACATTCCAACTGCCATTTGTTGAAATTGCGTTCACGCCTATGGACTTCATGATGCTTTCAGGTATTATTTAATTCGTATTAAATCCCTTATTTAATTTTATTTATGTTCAATCTAAATAATTTCAATGTGTACAATTAATTTTCATATTATTTTTATATATGATGTGTATTGTTAATTTTTGTACAGGTATCCCGATTGGGCAAGGGCTACCCATTCTAAATTTGCCTATAGAAAAAGACACAAATTTTCAAAATACCGTGAACGAATTTTTCCCCCAAATTCATATAGAACGATTTTCGGGTGCGGGAATCCCGGTTGCCGACCTTAAGAAATACATTATCAATTTTGTGAATCAACTGGACCTTCCCGATTACATGATGCCAGTCATAGCTCGAGCATTTTGGTTTTATGTAATTGGGAGTCTATTCTTTCCAAATGCCAATTCCACGGCGGACCTTGGGTTTTTACATTATTTGGAGGATGTTGTGGCGATTGGCACCTACGATTGGGGTTAGGCAATTTATGCCCGTACAATATGGTCAATGGACAAAGCGAGCAGACGGTCGTTAACTTGTGTCGAGTGTATGTGGCAATTAATAGAGGTACAATTTATAACAATATTATTTTAATGTTTATGCATTATATATTTAGTTACAATTAATGTACATGTATTCTAATCAATTTAATTTATCTAAAGGCGACCGCGAGTCCGATTAACGTGGATCAGACCGTAGATGTATGGCCTCGAATATTTCGTTGGTCAAAGTCGAACAGGAGCCGGGAAAAGGGCGCGCAACGGTTTAATATATCGGGCAGCCAACATCAACTTGAGATGCGGTCCCCTGAATCAATCATATGGAAACCATACGAGACATCGATGTACCGACATAACGATTTCATTACATACGCATATCATTTACCTGGGCTGCGTATGATTTTTTGGGATCCATTATTTAAAGGATTTTGGTACTTGGGTGACCGGGCATTTCGACAGTTGACAGGCCAAATTTTTATAGCAGACAACCCTCCCCGAAATTTGAGCTCAGTCCCACAATCCGAATACCAAGCTGCCCTTGCTCAGAATTGGCCTCTTGCAAATGCGCATACATCAGTTGTGACCCAAGAAGAGTATGTTTATGTACCTCAACCATCTCAACCATACGGAGGATATCAAATGCAGCCGAGCTACAACGTTGATTTGGGGCAGGATTATGACTATGGGCAGAGGCCATCCTGATTGTATTCATTTTATTGTATTTTATTCAATTTTTTATTATGAATTCATTTGCAACAGACAACTTAAATCTATTGTATTCATATTAATATATTGCTAGAACACAAATCGATGGCACACTAACTGATGGCACACAAACCGTTGGCAGAATTATTGAAGGCACATAAATCGATGGCACACTAACCGATGGCACACAAACCGTTGGCACAATTATTGAAGGCACACTAATCGATGGCACACTTATCAATGGCACATTAATCGATAACACACTGAAACGATAATTATTACATGGCACACTAACTGATAACCGATTAAAATAAGATGTCATGACACCCTAATCTATATTGATTACATGGCAAACTAATCTATATTGATTACATGACCTATAAATATTCGTTGTTTCAGATGTGTATTCCTCCACAAATCGAGTTATAATTTAGTACATAAACCTCGTAATGCATAACTATGAGTGCATGCCTGACGAAGATTCAGCCTTCTTAACCCATGTTCCCAAGAAAACTTTGTCCGGGCATAAGCTTACATATCATAATTGTTCACCACCTAAAGAGGGAGTGCGAAGTGCTTATCTTTCAACTGGATGGACAAGTATGAACCATCACGTCGTAAAAAGAAAGGGTAAGGCAAAAGCGTCAACATCAGCTACTGTTGAACATTTAGCGGTAACGCGTAGTAATGTTGAACGAGTGTTGACTAACCCAGGGATCTATCAAGATCCCCATGGAGGTAGCTGGTTTGGCGAGAAAATTCTTTTTGAAAACATTCCTATATGCACGTTACATTCTTTAGGCAACGTTAATCATGTTATGAAATGGTTAACGCCGACGAAAGGAAATATTTCATGGGATGATCATTTGAAGTGGCCGAGGTTATTTGATAGGCGTTGCGATTTGGAGTTCTACTGCCATTGGCATGGTTTACCCGTGCCACAAGCAAAATAGGCTATATTTTACAAAGATCCAAACAAAGATAATGAAAAATGTTTAAAATTATTGCAACGCGAAATAGCACAAATGGAGAAAAGGCTAGAGCGGTGGCATGCTAAATATTTGATAAATATTGAACTTGACGATCCAATGTATGCATCAGATAAGGACTTGCCGGATTACAAAGGAGCCAAAACGGACATGGATTTTGTACATCATCTACCAACAATGTTAATGGGGGTTGGGAATGCATTATGTTGTTTGCCATGGTTGCCTAGGAAGTAATTGTAATCAGTAAACAAATCAGTCAAAACAAGTCACGTTTATGTTTTATACTGAAGTAGTAATTTTATATAGCACATATATAACGATAAAAGAAATTGCATACAGTTATTACATATAAATGCGGTAGTTAATATAAAAAGAATTAGTAATATATATAGAAGTAGTATATATTATGCGGTAGTAATATGAAAAGAACTAGTAATTTTATATAGTAAATATAATTAGGTAATATATATAGTAGTAGTTAATATATATAGTAGTAGTTAATATAAATAAAAGTAAATATATAGAAATGTTAATGGGGGATGGGAATGCATTATGTTGTTTGCCATGGTTGCCTAGGAAGTAATTGTAATCAGTAAACAAATCAGTCAAAACAAGTCACGTTTATGTTTTATACTGAAGTAGTAATTTTATATAGCACATATATAACGATAAAAGAAATTGCATACAGTTATTACATATAAATGCGGTAGTTAATATAAAAAGAATTAGTAATATATATAGAAGTAGTATATATTATGCGGTAGTAATATGAAAAGAACTAGTAATTTTATATAGTAAATATAATTAGGTAATATATATAGTAGTAGTTAATATATATAGTAGTAGTTAATATAAATAAAAGTAAATATATAGAAATAGTAATAATTACATATAACTGCAGCAAACTTACCAATTCATACGTCAATTTCCATACAGTGAAAAGTAAATGCCAATTTCCATACAGCACACTTACCAATTCCTACGTCAGAAGGGCACACTTACCCTAGTAAATCAGATTATTTTTTAAGGGCACACTTACCAATTCCTACAACAGTAACTGCAGAAGTTCATAATTATTGTTTTCTGCAGGACATTTAACCTTTGTACATCAGATTGGCACACTTACCAATTACTACCAGCACGTTATAATACCACTTATTAATTCCATAATACATCAGTCTGTGATTATACAACTATAAATAGAAATACAATGTATGAAATATTGTAATATAACTTCTTTATACATTTCATAATTATTCCGAGAAAAATACATAATGGATTACTCTAGTTCTAGCGATGAGGGACGAAATCTAATGCTTCAGTATGCTCAATTTAATGATGGCGCGTCATCAGATGATTCAGACGAGGAGATGATAATATGCATGGAGATTACACGTTGGATTGAAGAACAAAATATAATTCGAGATGGGAAAGAACTCGAATTTAGACGTCGAGTGAATCGAAGGAGAGAAAGGGGACACCAAACACTATGGGAAGATTACTTTGGTGAAGATAAGGTAAATAGCGATTATTTTCGAAGGATATTTAGGATGCGGTATTCCGTTTTCAATCGCATCCTATATTCTATTTGCGAGTACGATAACTACTTTGTACAAAAGTACGATGCGTGCGGTCGGCTAGGTTTAAGCTCACATCAAAAAATTATGGGGGCTATACGACTCCTCGCTAACGGAGGATCTCATGACGTATGGTCTAAGCAGTAAGAAATGAGTGAAACAACTCTATTAGAAACTGTTATTAGATTTACTGAGGTAATTGTGGTTGTATTCGGTCCCGAGTATGGGAGAAATCAGACGACAGGCGATGTCACCAGGTTACTCGAACAGAATGCAAGTCGAGGATTTTCGGGAATGCTAGGGAGTATAGATTGCATGCATTGGCGGTGGAAGAACTTCCCCACAGCCTGGCATGCTCAATATAGTGGTCGAAAAGAACACCCTACTATAATCCTAGAAGCGGTTTCCTCATACGACCTATGGATTTGGAAATCGTTCTTTGGTGTTCCTGGATCTTGCAACGATATAAACGTCTTGCACCGCTCTAACGTCTTTCGAGAATTAAGCAATGGGACTGCACCTCCCGTTAATTACAATGTTAATGGAAATATATATGAAATGGGGTATTACCTTGCGGATGGCATATACCCTCCATACGCAACCATCGTTAAAACTTTTAGGAACCAACCTGGCCTATCACAAAAACAAAAATTATTTTGTAAGAAACAAGAATCATGTAGGAAAGATGTCGAACGTGCTTTTGGTGTACTACAAGCTCGATTCTCTTTCGTGCGTGAACCTTGCAAATTATGAAATCGGGCATCCTTAGCAACAATAATGAAATCTTGCATTATAATGCAAAACATGATTATTGACGATGAACGTAGAGACTGCCCATGGCAAAATGAATACGAACAATCTGATCCCACACCTGAAATACTACGGGGGCAAACTAATTTTTATGAATACCTAACGCGTGATGAAATGTTAGGGACGCAACTACACATCAACAACTATGAGATGATTTGGTGGAGCATATTTGGAACACGAGCGGTGATGAGTTTGCCGATTAATGATCATATAGTATATGTGTATTTGAGGCTTAACTATTCTCTCTATACAATCACTTTTAACATTGTTCTTATGGTGTGCATCAAAAATATATAATATATGTTATATTTCTTGTGTAATTATTTTGAATCGATTACTTCAATTTAGTAGACAACAATACAACAATTGCAACACATCTTAAACTGAAATAACATTTATGAAAATAACATCACACTTCTTACAACACGATAATTGACATTACATTTATGAAGTAATGGAAAACTAAACAAGCCACACATTTAACATACTAGTCAGCGTTGTTTGCACCAGACAGACCAGAATCAGAATTTGACGAGCCCGCAGTGTTTGACATAAGCGCGACAATCGCAGCTTCAGTCACAGCTACCATATTTGATAGGTCGGTGTACCTTTTCACATGGAATTGTTGTTGCATCTCGTTCATTTTGGTCATATCCAACTCTATGATGTACGACCGTTCTCGGCCTAGACGCACAAGCTGATCTTGTTTTCTTGTAATTTGATCAACTCTTTTCATCTCACTGAAAGCATCCATTTGAGAATCAAATTTCATGGCCCGACTTTTCTTCCACTCTTGCTTGCTTTTAAACATCTCGGTGAATTCTTCGCAATGTTTAAGGACCGTCGTGTTACAATCGAGGCTGTCTGAATGAGCACATTGACGGGCACGTTGTTTCTCCCCCTTCCTGCTTGGGGGTCTGTACGGTACTTCACGTACACCCGGACTGTCCTTCGAGTCTAGAGGCGTAGGATTGTCGTTGTTTCACGCTGTGTTATTCAAATCAAATTTTGGTAAGTCTTTCAAAATTTGGTAGCATTTATCAAACATGAATTGTTTGCTCGTTTCCACGCGATATGCCTCGCGGGCCTTTGTAACCGCGTCGAACTTGTTATTGCCGCTTCCTATATTGTCTATTTGGTGAGACAATTTTGAAACGTATATCATTACCCGGGAAGAAATATGATTGTAGCGTGTTGAAAGCATAGTCGTCGTACGTTGAATATAAATTTCTGGCATGCTGTTATATTCATTCATTACAGAATCCCAAAATGTTCCATGTGATATCGAGTTGCCTTCAATACCACGACTCGTATATTTATCATATATAGTACATAATATTTCATCTTCAATAGGAGTCATATTTTGTTTTCTAGAAGTACTAGAATTAATGGGTTGAGATGAAGACATTTTGATCGATAATTAAAATGTATGGAGAGAAAATGATTCACCCAAAAATATTTTGGGAAAATAATGGAATGGGGTGGAAGAAAATTGAGAGAAATATTGAGGTGGGATTTTAGGGAGAACTGGTGGGTTTATATAGGAAATTAAGTTTAATGGATGTTTGTTGTTACTGTGGTAAAAATGGTTCCTACGAAATTCAGTTGTTCGTAGGAATTCCTACGAACTTCTGAAGTTCGTATGAATTGCTACGAACAACTGAAGTTCGTACCAATTCCTACGAACTTCAGAAGTTCGTAGTAAACCTTTACAAATTCTCCTTGGCTTTTGTATATTTGCAAAACGTATGCAAATTCATTTACAGAATCTCCTCGTTTTTGCTCACCACTCTGATCCAACCAATTTGTATAAATTGGTAAATTTACCTTTTCTTTTGTACTTTCCCCTCACCATTGTAGTTGCTCTGAGAGAAGTTGACATCTAGTTTATTCTCTCTCTAAGTTTTTTTTAGATTTTTGTGTGGATTAGTTTCAGCCATACTCTTTGAACAATGATCATCTATAGTCATTTGGAGAGTTGAGGAGTTCATTATTTATGGTAGTTAATTTTTTTTTCTGTTAAGATTGTTTAGTTGTTGGATCTTCATTTTTTTGATGTGCTGCATTTCTTGTCCCTCAATTCGTCTATTAGACGAAATCGTTTGGGGGTTTGCTGCTTTTTCGGTACAGTGGTACAAGCATTCTAGCGGTGTCTTTTTGTTTGTCTCCATTTCGTTTTTTGAGGTAACTCTTTTCATTCTTCTTATATATATACTGATTTACATATAAACACATTTACATTCTAATATAATCGGAGCCGATCTCAAAGAATGGGTCTACTAACGAACAGCTCCCAAACGACGTAGTTTTGAGGGTGAAATTACAAGAAAACCCTCACTTCACTCGGTTTTTATGTAATTTCACCCCAAAACTGCGTCGTTTGGGGGTAGTCTGTTAGTAGACCCGTTGTTTAGGCCCGCTCCTGATCGGCTCTGCTAATATATATATATATATATATATATATATATATATATCTGCTTATATTGAGAACGTTTTTAAAAGTTATAGATCTGGTGTTTTGGACTCTTTTTACTAGAACAAACTTAATTTTCTTTTAACTCAAATTTAATTTTATTGGTTCATGTTTAGATCTGACTTGTTCTAACCTTGATATAAACTTTGTTGGGTTAAAGTTTGTAAACCTATATAATCCTTCTATTTTTTTCAAACTGATTTAACCTTTGATTGGCTAGAACTCTCTGACGTGTTTTTTTATATATAAATTTATTTTGTGATTAAAACGAGTTTTATTTTTTTTCCTTAATCAGATTTACTGCTAGTGTGTGTGTAAGTTGGGTTTAACAAATGAGTTCATCAGTGTCTAAATTTCATGGCTATTTGTCGAGTTTATTCTTGGACTTAAACTGAGATTTTTGTTGACCTGCTTGTGGTGTGTTATTTAAATTAGGACTAAAAATTTTCGACTATAAATTTAATTGGACTCTTTAGATCTATGTGTGCACTTGTTAAACTAGACTTAAACTTTTAAAACTTAAACTCTACCCTTAAGATTTTTTTGTGACACACATTTTTTATTAAAATAACTTTTATTTTAAATCTGATTTAATTTAACGATTTGAGATTAAAGATAATCTGATTTTTTGCACCTAGCTATTTATATGCTAAGTTGAACTTTTGTGTGTTCACTTTATTTAGTTGTGTTTAATTAGTGTATGGACTTTAAATCATATCCTTTTTTTATTTAATTTTTATTTAGTCCTAATTTATATGAGCTAAGTGCTACACGTTTTATATTTTACTCATTTTACTTGGACTTGATAGTTTAACATAACACCTCTTTAAATTGATTCATATCCTTTTAGTGTTAAGTTAATTTTTATTTTAGTTGCGCGACACAATTATTGGAAGTTTATCTCCTATTTTATTTGTGGTCATTTGCGCCTACTAAATTATTTTAGGATTAATATTTACTTGAATATTTATTATTAAGGAAGACCTTGCTTGTGTCTTGTGTTTTAATATTTAATCATTCTTTTAGTACCGATTAATTCAATATCATCTTATTATATTTCTTGTGTGTTTGTGTACATCTACATGGGTTCTCGGGTGTTGAGTGTGTAGTGTGTGTCTCATGATTACACTACCTTGGTTGTTTAGTAAGATTCAATATTATGGGGTTGTTTAGTTTGTGCCTTGGTGTACTCGTTTTGTATTTGCCAAACTATTTCATTTACACTAGTGTTGTTGAAATCTTTATTTAAACATTGGTATTAGTGTTGAGTGTGTATTTTTGAGCAAGTGATAGTCACTATTACATGGGTGTTATTGGTTGACTGACTGTTAGTCAAGTTAGGGTGTATATAAACTAGGTTGGGTTTACGGACTTGTAATGCTTAGTTTAAATCATTGTAAACTGGTGGACTGTAATCGATAATTGGTAATTGTGGACTTGGGTGTGTGAGTTGTCCTGGGACTAAGGACAAGTGGCTTTCCATTACGGTGGTTTCCTCGAGAACAAATATTGTGTCACCTTTCTTAAAGGGTATTTTAATTTCTAGCATCACCACCTTTTACTTACTAATGTGCGTGAGTGTTTTAATTTATAAATTAATAGATTTTATATCAAAGAGTTAAAAAATGCTTTAAATATCCTAATACGCATTAGCGAGTACCCTTTGGTCCTTTCTAGTACCATTAAGATATTTCAAGTGATATCAGAGCTTCAGGATTCACTTTATAAAAAAATTTATTCTGCAAAGATCCTGAACTCCTTTTAAAATCTATTTTTTAAAATGGGAATTCAAAATGGTGATGCTTATTTTTTTTCTAGAAAATCCCTTTATGAATGTTTTAAATAGTCAAATCTTTATTCACAATTTGACATTAAAAGAGGTAATGCTTTTTGCCAAGCGATGGGTGAAATCGAAGTTAAAGATATTTCAGCTTGCACCACATCTTTAAACTCTTGGAACATTCCTATATCTTCTACCCATTTATCTAAAAGGTTGGATGATATTTTTGCATGTGATAGTGTAGAGTGTTGTTATAATTTAGTTGCTTTTACTTCTCGTTGTGCTTTTAAGTCTGAGAATATTTTTGACTGCTTATCTACTAGTTCTGATATGTGTAGATAATTCTGAATTAGATTATGTGAACTCTTGCCTTATCTCTCCCACTCAATTTCACCCCACATTCACAGCTTCTATATCTAATGTTGATAATATTTTTGATGATGTTGATGAATCTAAAAATGTAGAAGATTTTGTTATTTTAGAAGGGCGCGAGAGTCCAAATTTAGAAGATTGTGTGAGTAATAAATCTTTTGAGGACACTATCTGTTGATGTAAAAAACTAGATCACTCTAATTCTTCAATCACAGATAAATAAATAAGACAAAGATTTTTAAAGTGGTTCGGCTAGGAATAAAGCCTACGTCCACTGTTATGTTATTGCTGAGTATTTGTGGAATTCTTGATTACAAGTTCTCTCAAGAAATTCCGGTCCCCTTGAATGGGATCGATACAAGGTATTTATAGCCTCAAGGCTGTACATGAAAGGTCCAATACATTAAATGATATACATATGAATGGGTAATACATTTAATGCAGCGTGTGCGTCAAGAATCTAATGAATAGTTGAACAGTTGTCCGTCTGATAATTGATGACACGGCCGAGGTGCAGTTCGGACCGCCTTAGTTGCTCGTTGATCAAGAGTTCCTCGGAGTGCTTAGAGTATCTCGGGATGATATAGTTCCTCGGATGGAGTTCCTCGGCATGATAGAGTTCCTCGGTGTATTCTCGTTGCTCGGTATCAACCACGGTTATTCAGTAAATGATCTTCCTCGCTGTTATTGTGCCACGTAGATCGACACGTGTCTTCATACTATTCGTCCACGTCAGCCTATTAATTTTGGTATCAACAGAAGCCCCCAATGTTTCATATTTCGAACTTTGAGGAGTATGGGACATTCTTTCTCGTTATATGGTAATATTAAATGACCTTCCTGGGTTTTAGGAGCATTGTATTCAAATTTCCTTCTCATTTTGCAGTTTCCGCCTTTTTATAAGCGCTTCGATCTTCGTGCAACTTTTGTCTTTTTAGCCGCCGGAAGTTCAGTAGTTTCTTTTTAGTAATCATTTCTTTCGCCGTTTCCCAATGCAAAGTATTTAAACTCCTTTGGTAACCATACCGTCGTCTACACTTTCCAATTTTCTGCATTCAAGTTTTCTATTCTCTTCCTCTCTCTTGTGTGTTCATCATTGTTTCCGTTCGTTGTCAACATATCTCCTTTCTTTCTGTAAGCTCTTCTTCCTTTCTTCTGCATCTCTTTTATTCAATATGGTTTATATTGTTGAATCTGCTGAGAAATTTCGTTCTGACTTTTCCATTCCTTCTTGGGTAACTCTAGAGGTTCTTTCTGAGCCTTTAGATTACTTTCGATTGGCTGAGGGACATTGGTTCCCCAGTCTTTTCATTGCTGAATGTGGTTTTTCTTTTCCCCCAAATCCATTATGTCTTGAGTTTTGTCAATATTTTGACCTTGTTCCTGCAAAAATAGCCCCCAATTCATGGAGAATAATTAACGGGGTGCACAAGTTAAATCTAACTCATGGGACTCGTATAGGGATCCCAGAAATCATGTACTGCTATAAATGGGCCACTTTAGATAATATTTATTATTTAAAAACTAGGTTTTTAAATAGAGCCCTTGTAGTTAACCTCCCTGATTCAAATAGAGATTATTTTGAGCATGGGTTGGTCATAAAAAATTGGCAACACGCGCCTTTATCTGGGAATGAAGTATACAACGGTCCCAGATGCCCCCCATACGGCAATGGGATAGGTTTATTTTTCATTTTTATTTTACTTATGAAATTGCGTATTCATCATGTTTGACAAAATGTGTGACTGAGATTTATGTATTTATTTGCAGTTGATAGTAAAAGAAAAATTCCAAAAGAGTCGGAAGTGAATATCAAGCATTTAAAACTTATCTGGAATTTGCATAAGACGATTGCAGACGAGCATATTAGATCTGCATCATATTTGCTGCAGTATAAGAGCTACACAACCTCTTATACTGCTCGCCCTGTTGAACCAGCCTCAACACCAGAAAGTTCATCTTCAGATTCTCATATTCCCCTATCTCAGAGAATGGGCAAGAAAAGAGCTCCTCCTGCTCTGTTTGGTGAAATTTCTTCTGCTATTGAAGCAAAGAAAAGTAAAATTGATGTCCCAGAGGGGACTAAAAAAGTAGATGCCAGTTCCTCCAAATTTGCCGAGAAGCCCCCAGTGGCCCCGAGCAAGAAAGCTGATGTAATTACAATCTCTCCAACCAAGACCTCTTCCTTAGTTGATGCTGCTGACCCTCCTTTGAAGAGATCGAAGAAATCATCCTCGGTTAATCTTGCTGGAACTGCATCTTCTCTACCCGCTGGTGGTAGTAGTATTTCAAAAATCATTCTTCCGAGCTCTTCAACGAGCTCAGTTATACCCGAGGTTCTCGGGGTTGATGAAAAGATTCCTAGGGATACACTGACATCCCTAGCTGCTCGCCATCTTTCTTCAGTAAATTTCTCATACCTTTAGTCTTTCTTTTCTTTTTCCTGAAATCTTGTATTTGTGTTGACTCTATTATTTTCCTTATCTTTCAGCTGGTGAATTGTTTCAATACCATCGTGAAGAAAGATCAAGCTATTAAAGCTTCTAGTTCCTCGTCCGATGTTGACGATGCCCTCTTGGGTTTAGCCCAATCTGTGAAAGAATCTCGCCAGCAGTACGTCGAGGAGAAAGCTGCCTGGGAGAAAAAATTGGCTGCAGTTGAGGCTGATAAGATGAAGATGGCTGAAACCTCCAAGAATTTGGAGGAGAAGGTGAATATCTTAGAGGTCAATCAGCAAAAGCGTGATGACCAAATGAAGAAGGCAGAAGAAGAACTGTCTATCCTGCGAGACATCAAAATCCATAAAGAACAATTGGATGTCAAACTCTCCTCGGAGAAGTTGAAAAGAAAAGTTGCAGTTAGGAAACATTTCAGTGCTGGTTGGGAAAAAGGATGGGATAAAGGGATTGCAGCTATGACATCTCAAGTCAAATATGGGGAGTTGAAATACTTCCATGACGGTTGGGTAGCTGCTCTACAAGAGCTAAAAACCCAAGACGATTCTGAGCTATTCCAAAGGCATCTCCCTGGCCCTCCTCCACCAATTGTGGAAGAAGAAGAAGATGAACCTGCATCAGATGAATCTTCCATAGCTGTGGATGTCCCAATCTCTGCTTCTCAACCCTCTGTCATTGAGGACATTTCTTCTATGCCTCCTCCTGCCGAGAGGATTTCTGCCGACCAAGCTGTTGTTATCACCGAGCAACCGAGCTCCTCGTCCCAGCCTCCCGAGAAAGTCTTGGGAGACAAGGAAAAGGTGTGAAGTTGTTCGGTATCATTCTTATCTTTTATTATTTGTAATCGAACACTGTAATCCTTTTATGATCTAATAAAATACTTCTTTACTCATCGCCGTTATTGATGATTCTTTGTTGATTGTTGTCTTTTTCTTGTCTTTAGTTTGTTGCTAGAATGGAACTAATCTCTTCTCATGATACCGAGCTGATGCAGCAATGTCACCAATACTATAGGGCTGGTCATACAGACCTTAGTTCTTCTGAAATTGCTGACATTCTTGGTCATGATGCTTCAGAGCAGGCGACTGAGGCTTATCGGTATTTGAAAAGTTTACTCGACCGAGCTGTAGCTAACAATATCGCTTATTATGAATTGATTGAAGAGCTGCATTGTTCCTTAAAGGATCTCCAAGGCCAGCACAATAGATCGATGGCTTCATTACACGAGGAATATGAAAATAGATATCAACAACTTTCCTCTGATACAGGTCATAAAAAGATCATTGCTGCATATGACATTAGGGAAAGGACCCTAAAAGGTGAAGTTGAAGGCTGCCGACAAATTGCCGAGATCCTGGAACAAGAAAATAATAGTCTGCAGAAAAGATTGGCTCAATACGAATCCGTTGCCTCCTCTTCCAATGCATTAGTACCAGTTACTGATGAAGGTTTTTCGTTTCTAGAGGTTGAAAACGCCAAACTAAGGCAAGAGTTGGATGACTTGAAAAAGTCTATTATTCCTGTGACTGCTCGGGGACGAGGAAGGAGTTCTCGGGGACGAGGAAGAATCGTCGAGGAGCAAATTTCTCCAGTTGCTTCTCGGAGCCGATCAAGAGTTCTTGGCCGTAGTGTTGAAGAATCTCGCACCCAATCTACTCTGGAAACTCAAGCATTCCAACTGAATGTTAAGGATCGTGCTCTGTCTGATTTATCTAAGAAAAATTTATTTTTAGAGGATCAATTGGCTGCGATGAAGTCTGATCTGAATAATAAAGATGCTCTTATCAAGAACTTTCTCGAGCAAGTAGATAGATTAACTTTCCAATTCCATAAACAGCCTCGGGAGTTCTGGAATGCAGGCTATAATGAAGCTCTTTACCATTTGGATGATCGCCTTGAAAATGCTAACAACGAAGGTTATAAGCAGGGATGGTTGAACGCCCTGGGTGTATTAAAATTGGAACAAGGTCATTATTTATGGGATTATCATGCTCCTGGATTGCTAGACTTGCCTGTTCCTCCCTATAAATTGGATATGGCATGGATTCCTGCTCGCTCCATTCCTCGGAGTTTGATCTCTAAATATCTTGGTGATTATAACCTTCATTCTCAAGTTGAAGTATCTCGTCCCGAGCACCTGTTGGACACTCCTACAATAATGAATGTCAGAATGCTGAAGGACATGAACTTTATTAATTCTCCTCTTTGTCTAGAGGATCCTCCTGCTGGCGAGGAACCTGTCTCAAAGGACAAAGGAAAGAAACCAATAGAGTAGGAATCTTTAATGTAATAGTTAGCACATTCATGTAACATGTAATACATTTTTATCTTAATGAAAGAGTTTCATTTTCTGTTTTGCCAATAGCTATTTTTCTGTTTGCAAATTATATGGTTCATCAACCAAATTAGAATTTATAATAAGCATAAATTGTTCAAAATTGTTTCCAACCAACCAAGGTGGATAAATAATGTTTGTCGACCAACCACAGTTGATGGGTTTCTATCCCTGACCAACTATACTTGGTTCAATTTTCAAATATAAACATGTGTCCGACCAACTAAGGTCAATACTTTTATCCTCGTCGACCAACTACAGTTAGTGGGTTTTTATCCCCGACCAACTATACTTGGTACAGTTTGGAATATTTTGTTCTTTAAAGAACTTTTTGTAATAATGTTACCTCCCGACAAACATAAGCTGTAATGCGAGAGTATATAAAGTCTTACCAACCGTAGTTGATCATGCTGGTCTACACCTCCTAATCAAAGGAGTAGTAGGGTTCTTTCGAACTTTTTGGCTCCTTGGAGCATGTCCTCCTAACCAAAGGAGGTTGGCTACTTATAGCACTTTTGCTCCGTAGAGCGCTCCGGAGAGCTTATCCTCCTAACCAAAGGAGGTTGGCTACTTATAGCACTTTTGCTCCGTAGAGCGCTCCGGAGAGCTTATCCTCCTAACCAAAGGAGGTTGGCTACTTATAGCACTTTTGCTCCGTAGAGCGCTCCGGAGAGCTTGACTCCGTAGAGCATGGCTCCGTAGAGCATGACTCCGTAGAGCAGTCTTCTTCTTGTCCAGCAGTGTAGTGTTCAACATTAATATTCCCCGAAAAACTTTCAACAGAAAGAAAATGGTGAACCATCCTCGTTTTATTCATAATGAAGGAAATACTTTACATTTTTCATTACTGATAATACTTTCGCAGGTGTTCAGCATTCCATGCATTTTGAAATTCTTCTCCTTCTAGAGTTGCTATTCTGTAGGTTCCAGGTCGAACAACCTCTGTAACTCGGTAAGGTCCATGCCAGTTTGCTTCCAGTTTATTCTGTTTCTGAATGACTTTCTTCAGCACATAATCACCCTCCTTCAAATCGCATTTCTTCACCCTTTTGTTATAGAACAGAGCTGTTCGTTGTTGATAAGCAGCATTCCTAATGGCTGCCTCTTCTCTTACTTCTTCGAGCATGTCCAAATCCATTCTTCTCATCAAGTCACTGATCGGAGAGTTGAAATTCAGCACTCTATGCGTTGGGAGACCCAACTCGGCCGGTATCACAGCCTCACTTCCAAATGCTAGCATATATGGTGATTCTCCAGTTGCTGCTCGGGGAGTTGTTCGGTAGGCCCATAATACTGATTGGAGCTCATTAATCCAATTTGCTTTAGCTTCACTTAGCCTCTTTTTCAACCCATTTAGTAATGTTCTGTTCGTCACTTCAGTCTGTCCATTGCTTTGGGGATGTCCTGGTGCTGAATGAAACTTCAAAACGTTCGACTTCTCGTACGTCATATTGATAAGAGGCTCAGCTTCCACCCACTTAGTAAAATAGTCCACTGCAACTACGAGATACTTGAATCTTCTTCGGGTGGTCGGCAGTGGTCCAACCAAATCAATTCCCCACATGGCAAATGGCCAAGGGGAAGTTATTGGTGTTAGCAATGCTTGTGGAGTTCGTCGGATGGAAGAAAAACGTTGGCACTTGTCACATTTCTTGGCATAGGCTATACAATCAGCCCTCATTGTCGGCCAGTAATACCCCTGTGTCATCACTCTTTGTAAAAGTGTTCGACCTGCTACATGAGCTCCACAAGATCCTTCATGGATTTCTTCAATCAATTCTTTCACCTCGGTGGGATGTACACATCTCTGCAAACCTGCCATAATTCCTCGTCTATACAAAATACCATTAGTTAATACATACCGAGCAGCTTTATACTTCAGTTTCTTGGCAGCGAGTTTGTCCTCCGGCAATTCGCCCTCTTCAACATATTTCCTGATTGGATCCATCCAAGATGGTCCTAAATCAAGGGTAATCACATTCGTTGTCAGATCTTCATCTATGCTCCGACCTTCTAATACTTCAATCGGTATGGTTCTTCGCATCTCGGTACGAGTAGCTGATGCTAGTCGGGCCAGTGCATCTGCTTGTACATTCTCCATCCTCGGTATTCTCACCAATTGAATGGCCTCAAATTCTGTCAACAATTTCATCACCTTTGCATGATATTTGATCATTAAATCTCCTTTAACCGCATACATTCCCATCATCTGATACACAATTAATTGAGAATCACTGAATACCATCACTTGTTGTGCTTCCATAGTCTTTGCTAGATTAAGACCTGCTATCATGGCCTCATACTCCGCTTCATTGTTAGAGGCTTTGAATTGGAATCGCAAAGCATATTCCATGTCAATCTCGTCTGGAGTGATCAAAACAATTCCTGCTCCACAACCAGCTGTGCAGGATGATCCATCTACATATAATCTCCATGTAGGTATTTCGTCTTCAAATTTCTTATCTGTCAGAGTTCCTCGATAAAATATCTGCTGTTTTCTTCCATCATCCCCCGGTATCTTTCGCTCCTCGTCAGTCATCAGCTCGTACTCTTTTACCAACAGTGGCTGGTCTGAGTTTGAATATAATGATTTCTCTACATCCACAAGTCCTTTTACCAACCTTGGTTGGTTTGGACCTATTTCTGTTGATCCTGTATCGTCCACAGGTAATTCAGCAGGCATCTTTTGCTCCTCGGGGGTATCAGGGTATGTGAACTCTGCTATAAAATCTGCTACAGCCTGCCCCTTCAATGATGATCTGGGCTCATACACAATATCATATTCACCAAGTTCTACTGCCCAGTACATTAGTCTCCCTGATTTTTCTGGCTTATGGAGGGCTTGTCTCAATGGCATATCAGTATAAACAATGATGGTATGGGCTTGGAAATATGGCCTCATTCTTCTGCTTGCTTCAATTAGTGCCAATGCCAATTTTTCTAGCTTTGGGTACCTGATTTCTGCACCTCGGAAAGCCTTACTTGTGTAATAAATTGGCTTCTGGACTCCATTCTCCAATCTGATCAACGCTGAACTGACTGCGTTCTCTGATACTGCCAAATACAAATACAACTTTTCTCCTGTTATTGGTCTGGACAACAGTGGAGGTGTTCCCAAATATTTCTTCAAGTCTTGAAAAGCTTTTTCACATTCCTCATTCCATTCAAAGGTTTTTCGAAGTGTTTTGAAGAATGGTATGCATTTATCAGTTGCTCGAGATACAAATCTGTTGAGCGCTGCAACTCGTCCGGTAAGACTCTGCACTTCTTTCTTCGTCGTCGGAGATCGCAGCCCTAGAAGAGCTTTGATCTTATCTGGATTTGCCTCAATACCTCACTGATTGACGATGTATCCGAGGAACATTCCTTCTCGTACTCCAAAGGTGCACTTCGTCGGGTTAAGCTTCATTTGGTATTTATCCAATTGATCAAAAGTTTGACTCAAGTCAATCAAATGATCAGTAGCTTTCTTGCTTTTAGTGAGCATGTCATCGACATAGACCTCCATGTTGCGGCTGATTTGTTCGGTAAAAACCTTGTTCATCAACCGCTGATATGTTGCACCTGCATTTTTTAAACCAAAAGGCATAACATTATAACAATAAGTTCCCCTAGGGGTAATAAAAGAAGTACTTTCCCTGTCTTCAGGTTTCATTTTGATCTGGTTGTAGCCAGAATAAGCATCCATGAAGCTGAGTAGCTCGTGTCCCGAGGTAGCATCCACTAGTTGATCAATTCTGGGCAATGGAAAATGATCCTTGGGGCATGCCTTATTGAGATCGGTGAAATCGACACACATTCTCCATTTGTTGTTTTTCTTCTTTACCATCACCACATTAGCCAACCAATCTGGATATTTTACATCTTCAATGAATTGGGCTTTCTGGAGTTTCTCGACTTCCTCTTGTATGGCTTGATTCTTCTCGGGACTAAACACCCTTCTTCTCTGCTTTACAGGTTTAATCTCCTTATTCACATTGAGTTCATGACATAAGAAATTTGGATCTATTCCTGGCATGTCTTCATGACTCCAAGCAAAAGTATTTTTCCTATTCTTCAAGAAAGTTATCAACTCCTCTTTTATTGACATATCTAACGATGAACCTATCTGGGTTATTCGTTCAGGATGTTCGTCGTCCAAAATAACATTTTCTGTAGATTCCATCACCTGTCCTTTTACAAGTTGAGATTCATCCCTGGGATCAAGAGTTTCAATTTCTGTACCTTCCTCCACCTGGTAAGTAGTAGTCTTTTTCATCGATCCTTCTAGTTCTTCTTGCTCGGCCGACGAATAATAGCATTCCCGAGCTACTTTTTGATCACCTTTCACCACTCCAACTCCAAAATTTGTTGGGAATTTCAAACATTGATGTACTGTAGAAGGAACGGCTTCGAACTTCTTCAATCCAACTCTTCCCATGATGATGTTGTAGGCTGACTGCACATTCTTATCCATCACAAAGAATCGTATTCTTTCTGTTCGACAAACAGGCCAGGTTCCAATGAATATATCCAACTTGATCGTCCCAAGTGGAAAAACTTTCTCGCCAGCAAAACCCAGAAGGGGTCTGTGATAAGGTTCTAATTGGGATAATTTCAAATTCAAGCTATCAAAGCATGAATAGTACATGATGTCTGCCGAACTACCATTATCTACCAACACCCTTGAAATGATCACGTCCTTCATTCTCATTTTGATCACCAAAGGATCATCATGAGGGTAAAGAACACCTGCCAGGTCATTTTTTGAAAAACCAATTACTAGCTTCTCTTTGTTTACCTTCCTCGGACGATCATCCTCGGCCAGGTTTATTCGCTGAATATATGAGCAAGCTTGAGCCTCTCCGAGATAAGCTTTTCTTTCTGCAGTAAGGTCTCCTCCTCCTGCATCTCCCCCTGTAATAACGTTACAATGAAATGATCCAAAACGTATGGAAAATACCTCTCGTTCAGGTTTTCTTGGCTTCTTGGGAAGATCGGGGTCATCATCTGGATCCTCTTCATGGTCCCTCCTCTTTTTCTCCTCTGCACGACGAGGAGATCTAGATCTCTTTCTAATTCTGTCCTCATTTGTCCTCTCACCTCTGCGATCTACATACTTTGATAATTTTCCTCTTTGAATGAGTGTTTCAATCTCGTTCTGAAGGGCTATACAATTTTTGGTCATATGGCCATGATCTTTGTGAAACTCGCAATATTTGTTCTTATTCCGCATGTCTGGATCTGTCTTCAGTTTCTCTGGCCATTTGATTTCCTCGTTATTCCTGATTTCTTCTAAAACATGATTAATACCCATTTTCAATGGAGTATAATTATCATACTTCTTTAGGGCTTCCAACTTTATCCTGTTATTCCTAGAATATTTGTCACCACCATTATCTTTCTGATCTTTCTTTTTAGAGTTGTCGACCTCCACTTTAACTTCTTTATCCATATTCTTCTTCGCAGTCATAGCCTCCTCGGCATTCATGATTTTGGCCGCTTTTGCCATCAATTCCGACATATTTTTAGGCGGATCTTTGGCCAGAGTATAGTATAGCTTGTTAGGCAACAAACCACTCATCAAAGCAGTGATTGCTGTCTTTTCTTCATAATCTATGACTTCCAACTTCTCGTTATTGAAACGAGTTATGTAATCTCTAGTACTTTCTCCTGATTTTTGTCTAACACTTAGTAAGTGCGCTACTCGCTTTACTGGTTTTGCTCCAAAACAAAAATTACCAATAAATAGCTCGGCTAACTGAACAAAAGTTGAAATCTTACCCCGAGGAAGATTATTGTACCATATCTGTGCAGATCCGGTAAGAGTTCCCGAGAATGCTCTACACCTCATCTCGTCGGGGACAGCGTAGATATCTGCAGCAGCTTGGTATTGCTCTATATGAAGTACGAGATCCGTCTTCCCATCGTACTTGGGGGTCACTACAGGTGCTTTGAATTTCGACGGTGTGGGGAAATCCACAATGGCTTGCACAAAAGGTGTCCCTTGAACAAAAGTTCTCTGTAAGGGGTTCCTCACCTTAGCCATTTCTCCCAGTCTATCCTCCAATCGTTGAATGGAACCTTTCCATGCTTCATTCCCTTCCTCGGGCCGTTTAGTCCGAGCAACTGAATGCTCTGACGTAGCTTCCTGAGATTTATCTCGACGAGTAATTGGTCGTGATTGTGCAGATCTTTCTCTCGAACCTGGTGGTGGTCGAAAACTTCCTGATGGAGCCCTAGGTGGACTCATGTTCCTCCTTGGTCCTAACCGACTGAAAGGAGACACCCTGCTTAATCTTTCTAAAGCGCTAGTTCTCTCAGGAGAAAGAGAGATATGTTGATCAGTATCTGTAGCCCGTATTGATGAAGTTCGCCCAGGTTGATAAGAAGAATCATTGGATTCCCCATTGCGATATGACCCAATACGTCTGGATCGTGATTGCCCATGATCAGTCCTTTGCCCTGAATGAGTAGGTACACCGCCTTGAAGAGTTTGAAGGAGTTGCCTCATAGATTCTTGCATGGCGGTTTGTCCCTGAGCCAGATTCATCATAATTCCGGCCAGATCTGGAGATGCAGATGGATTTGGAAGATTTCCAGTATTTCCAGCATTTCGATTACTGGATTCTGGATTATCTGCCATTGGTGACAAATGATTTTTATGAAAAACGATAACAACAGTCGTTTCCCACAGACGGCGCCAATCTGTTGATGTAAAAAACTAGATCACTCTAATTCTTCAATCACAGATAAATAAATAAGACAAAGATTTTTAAAGTGGTTCGGCTAGGAATAAAGCCTACGTCCACTGTTATGTTATTGCTGAGTATTTGTGGAATTTCTTGAGAGAACTTGTAATCAAGAATTCCACAAATACTCAGCAATAACATAACAGTGGACGTAGGCTTTATTCCTAGCCGAACCACTTTAAAAATCTTTGTCTTATTTATTTATCTGTGATTGAAGAATTAGAGTGATCTAGTTTTTTACATCAACACTATCTATTGAGGACTGCATTGATTTAGGCCAAATTAATTGTAGGTTAAGGGATAAAAATGACATTATGAACAATAAAAAAAAGTTAATATCTGAAGAATTTGACTTTCGTATGAATGAGCTTGAAAATGATGTTTCATTTTTAGAGAAAGGAATTATTATGTTAACGGAGATTAACCATTCTCTTGAAACTAAAAATAAGGAATTTTTATTTAAATATGATGAATCTCAAGTTGAACTTAAGGCTATTTTAGGTAAGTATGATGAATGCCAAAGAGAACTTAAGATTGCATCTAAAAAGGTTGATGGTTTTTCTAATTCTCGTTTAATTATCGAGTCCTAGAATAAGTATGTTGAAGAATTTGTTCCTTTTTAAGAGAAATTGGGTTTCAAGGTGAAACATTAGCTAACAATGTCGTGATTCGACTGAAATGAAACTAAGTTGTAAACATGATGAATTTGAGAATTTTGTGATACAATATTTGTTAAGCCAGTATTTGTATGCAATTTTTGCCATAAATCTCGACATTTAGAAAAAAATTAAGAAATTCGGACAAAATAAAGCTGATTTAGGCATTAAGCAAATTCAAAATGTTGGGAATCGAAAAATTGCCAAACCTGTTCTTAAATGTGATTTTTGCTCTAAATTGGTCATTTAGAGAAATTCAGCTTTAAGAGATTAGGACAACGTAAAGCAAATGTAGGTAATTTTAGGAAAACTAAAAATGTGAGAAATTTTAAGACTACCAAGTTTGATTTTCAGTGTGGGCTTTGTTCTAAACTGGGACATTTAGAAGAACTCTGTTTTAAACGTTTAAAATTGAATGGAAATCTTGAGAATGTGTTTACTAGAACAACAATTTTGCTAAATCTAAGTTTTGCTTTAAGCGATTGAATTTAACTAGAAAATCCAATGATGGGCATGTGTTAAAATGCAACTTTGGTCTTAAAACAGGTAAGTTGGGGCAATTCTGCTATAAGCGTTTAACTAAACAACAAAGTAGTGTTAATAAAATGCCCAGGATCCCTTTAAAATCTAACTTTGTTGCGAATCGTCCCCAACTTAAATTTGGTTCTGCCCCTTTTAAGACCATTTTTCCTAATGTTAAATCTAAGTGGATTAAGAAACATGATTTACGTTGTAAAATGGATGGTTACAATGTTAAAAACTAGTTTTGTTTTAGTTTGTTTGTTTGTTGGTAATCTTTATTTTGCATATTTATATTGTACCAACTTTATTTAGTAGGATTCTTCCCTACCCTTTATCCTTTGAGAGAAACAGTGGGAGAATTTGAGACTCTTTTATTACTGTATTTTACAATTTTTAGAGTCTTTGAGGATTTTTTGTTGTTAGTTGAGTTATGTACTCGTCTAGTCTTAGGAATCATTGTAGTTAGTTGAGTTATGTACTGTTCTGTTCCTTTTAGTATTGCATGTTGTTAGTCGAGTTATGTACTCTTCTATTTTATTAGGATTCTTGGTGTTAGTTGAGTTATGTAATCTTTTTATGTTTTTAGGAATCATGTGTATATTTGAGTTATGTAATTTGCGTCGCTTCTTGTCTTTGAGTCTCATTTTAGTTTGTCTCAAAACTGGCCAAAGGGGGAGATTGAAAATCTCAGTCTCTTTGTGTTGGCTCAATTTTGAGGCAATCGTTTTTTTTATATATGCTCCTATATTTTTTTCATTTCATTAAAAATCTATTTTTCATATATCTTAAATATTATTTCTCTATATGTAGGTTTGATGTATAAAATACTTTTGATAAAAGACTTGTTGACGTGGATTTTTAATATTAATTATCTTTTTATATTTTGATTTATAAATTTAATATTTTCTTTGTTTGTTTTATTCTATGCAGGAAGACATGTTTTCGTATTTTGATTTGATGCATAAAATAAAATAAAATAGTATTTGTATTCTTTTTGCTCTATCTTTTTATTCAAATTTTTATGATGTTATTATTTTTTTGAATTTTAATTGGGATAAACAAATATTTAAATAGGCATGAATTTTGTTTATTTTAAACATGTTTATTCTCAAAATAAAATGGTAGTTTTTATTTGAAGTGTCGTTGGTTTTCAAAAACCATGGGCTGATTTCTGGGAGGCTCGAGGTCCTCTGATGGCGTGTGATGTTGGTCTATTCACTTGATTGAATTTTCCCCTTTGCTTTGACATTTTTACCCTTTTTATTTGGGGTTATTTCAAACGGTCAAATGTTATCTTTTGTTTGGGGCTTTATATCCTTTTGTGGGTTCGAGATTTTGTGTAGGGGTTTTCATTTTGTTTTCTCTCACTATCACTTTTGAGAGAAGTTGACATCTAGTTTATTCTCTCTCTAAGTTTTTTTTAGATTTTTGTGTGGATTAGTTTCAGCCATACTCTTTGAACAATGATCATCTAGGGCTCGTTTGGTTAGAGATTTGGAAAGGGAATTTAGGATTCCTGGAATTTAGAATTCCCCTCATTTAGAATTACAATGTTTGGTTGGAGATTTAAGGGGGAACTTAGAATTTCTGGAATTTAGAATTCCCACGAAATTGGATTTTCCTTTCCCCTCTAAAATGGGGATAATCTTATATTCCCGAACATATTACATTACTTTTGTGATGAGACAAAAATACCATTTCATATAAACTCATACATACACACTCTCTCTCTCTCTCTCTCTCTCACACACACACACACACACACACTCTCTCACACACACACACAGTTACACATCCACACACACTCTCTCTCTCACACATACAACCACTCTCTCTCTCTCTCTCTCTCTCTCTCACACACACACACACACACACACACACTCTCTCTCTCTCTCTCACACACACACTATCACACATATAAATACACACATACACATACACATACACATACACATACACACACACACACACACATACACTCTCTCTCTCTCACACACATACACACACACACACACTATCACACATATACATACACACACACTATCTCTCTCTCTCACACACACTCAAACACACACAACCACACACGCACACTCACTCACCACACACTCACGCGCACACACACAAATCAAGTAGAAAAGTATTTTAGTTAAATGATATTTATTCCTAATTTGGAAAAATAATTTTAGATGCCGGGAAAAAAGAATTCCTGCTTGAACCAAACAATGGAAAGGAATTGAAGATTCCAGGAACTTAGAATTCCTGGAATTATGAATTCCCATTTCCTTTCCAAACCTCGAACCAAACGAGCCCCTATAGTCATTTGGAGAGTTGAGGAGTTCGTTATTTTCTGTGGCTGATTGTTTTTTATCGTTTAAGATTGTTTAGTTTTTGGATCTTCGTTTTTTTAGGTGTTGCATTTCTTGGCCCTCGGTTCGTCTATTGGACGAAATCGTTTAGGGGTTTACTGGTTTTTCAGTGCGGTGGTACTGGCATTCTGGTGGTGCCTTTTTTCTGTGTGTGTGTATATATATATATATATATATATATATATATATATATATATATATATATATATATATATATATATATATATATATATATATATATACGTGTGTGTGTGTGTGGAGAGGTTCAAAAGTGAACCTATAAGATTAACATTTTAATGAACCTTAAAAGAAAACACCTTAACAACTCCTTAATTACAAATCCTATGTTGTAATTGGTTCGTGCCTACGGCAATAGACACGCGTGTCGCATGCGTCTTTTTTAATACACACACCTTACCCCCCCCCCCCCACCCCACCTGCATGTCCGTTGCCGCTGGCACGGATCAATTACAACATAGGAATTAAAATCAATGTGTTGTTAAGGTATTTTTTTGTTAAGGTTCATTAAATTGTTCATCTTTTAAGTTTACTTTTGAACCTTTCCATATATATATATATATATAAACTCAAGTAAGGACTCCTTATGTTGCAGACCTCGGTACACACCATTTTTTTTAAAATAGTAAAAAAAATGAATTTTTTGATGAAACTTCATGGATATGATCTCCATGGTGATAGGATTATCTCCAATTTTTTCGTCAAAAAATTCAATAAAAAAAACGTTGAGATAAGATGATATGTAAAATAAATAGTATAAATACGCATTTTCAACCGTTGAAATGTTGGGTTGGCTCCAGCCGCCTTATTGATTGATTTTTTTTATGAAACTTCATGGATGTGATCTTCTCACTATTGAGATCATATCCATGAAGTTTCATAAAAAAATTCAATCAAAAAGTGGGTGAGATGATCGCCAACATTTCAACGGTCGAAAATGCATATTTATACCATTTTTTTACATATCACCTTTCAACGGTTTTTTTGATGAAAAAAATTGGAGATGATCTTCCCACCATGAAGATCATATCCATGAAGTTTCATCAAAAAATTTATTTTTTTACTATTTAAAAAAAAAAGGTATGTACCGGGGTCTGCACCATAAGGAGACCTTACAGGAGAGGGTCTCTCTCTCTCTCTCTCTATATATATATATATATATATATATATATATATATATATATATATATATATATATATATATATATATATATATATATATATATATATATATATTTACGGATCAGCTTGTATTCAGAACATTTTTAACAGTTGTAGATCTGGTTCTTTTGACTCTTTTTAGAAGAACAAACTTAATTTATTTTTAATTGAAAATTAATTTTATTGGTTCACGTTTAGATTTGACTTGTTCTAACCTTGATATAGACTTTGTTGGGTTGAAATTTGTAAACCTATTTAATCCTTCTGTTTTGTTTTAAAACTGATTCAAGCTTTGATTAGTTGGAACTCTCTAACGTGTTTTTTGTATATATAAATTTATTTTGTGATTAAAACGAGTTCTATTTTTTTGCTTGATCAGATTTGATGTTGGTGTGTGTGTAACTTGGGTTTAACACACGAGTTACTCAATGTCTAAATTTTGTGGCTCTATTTCGAGTTTATTCTTGGACTTAAACTGAGATTTTTGTTGACGTGCTTGTGGTGTGTTATTTAAATATGGACTATAATTTTAATTGGACTCCTAAGATCTAAGTTTAATTTTTGGGCGTTTGTTGTTGAGACTTTATTTGCACCCAACTCTGTGTGTGTGTGCACTTGTTAAACTAGACTTAACTTTTAAAACTTAAACTCTACCCTTAATTTTTTTTTTGTGTCATACATTTTTTATTAAAATAACTTTTATTTTAAATCTTATTTAATTTACCGATTTTGGATTAAAGATAATCTGATTTTTTGCTCCTAGCTATTTATATGCTCTGAGTTGAACTTTTGTGCGTTAACTTTATTTAGTTTTGTTTAATTAGTGTATGGACTTTAAATCATATCCTTTATTGATTTAATTTTTATTTTGTCCTAATTTATATGAGCTAAGTGCTACACGCTTTATCTTTTGCTTATTTTATGTGGACTTGATAGTTTAACATAACACCTCTTTAAAGTGATTAATATCCTTTTTGGTGTTAAGTTAATTTTTATTTTAGTTGCGCAACACAATTGTTGGAAGTTTATCTCCTATTTTATTTGTGGTCATTTGTGCCAACTAAATTGTTTTAGGATTAATCTTTACTTGAATATTTATTATTAAAGAAGACCTTGCTTATGTCTTGTGATTTAATATTTAATCATTCTTTTAGTACCGATTAATTCAATATTATCTTAATATATTTCTTGTGTGTTTGTGTACATCTACACGGTTTCTCGGGTGTTGAGTGTGTAGTGTGCGTGTGTCTCATGCTTACACTACCTTAGTTGTTTAGTAAGATTCAGTATTGTGGGGTTGTTTAGTTTGTACCTTAGTGTACTAGTTTTGTATTGGCCAAACTATTTCATTTACACTGGTGTTGCTGAAATCAATATTTAAACATTGGTATTAATGTTGAGTGTGTAGTTGTGAGTGAGTGATAGTCACTATTACCTGGGCGTTATTGGGTTGGCTGACTGTTAGTCAAGTTGGGTTGTATTTAAACTAGGTTGGGTATACGGGCTTGTATTTAGTTTGAATCATTGTAAACTGGTGGACTGTAACCTGTAATCGATAATTGGTAATAGTGTACTTGGGTGGGTGAGTTGCCCTGGGACTAGGGACATGGGGTTTTCCATCACGGTGGTTTCCTCGAGAAAAAATATTGTGTCACCTTCCACTTTTACTCATCTCATTATTAAAGGGTATTTTGATTTCTAGCATCATCACCTTTTACTTAATAGTGTGCATGTGTGTTTTAATTTATAAATTAATAGATTTATATCAAAGAGTTAAAAGAGTTTTTAAATAACCTAATATGCACTAGCGAGTACCCTTTGGTCCTCTCTACCCACACCTTCCATCTTGGCTTTGGGGAGATAAAATTTACTCCCATAGATTTTCAACAATTAATGGGGATAGACTGTGAGGGATTTTAGATAGTGGTGGAATGCACGCTAGGTGTGACATCGAAGACGGTGAATGCAACTTTGGGGGTTATGGGAAGGATATCTGGGGATTCAATTAATATTTTTTCTTTCAAGGAGATTCTCTTTAATAGGAGGGTATATGTGGCTAATGAGCATCAGGTGAGGCAGACGGACCATCTATATATATTTATCCTGTTGGGTGAGTTTTTGGTGGCGACGAGCGGTAACATCTTGCATCTCTGGTTCTTTCATACTTGAGGATGATTTTCGACATATGATTGTATGACTGGGTGAGACTGACCTTGGAATCACTTTATTCTTCTTGGGATGCTTTCAATGGGTTCTACCGACAAACTTTTACTAGAGCCACGTATCTCTTGGAGGTAATTTTGGATTTATTTTCCTTTTTATGCATTTCCTTACATTCTTCTTTTGTTCCTTTTTTTGTTGATTACTATATTTTGTAGAAGTGGTTTTATGAGGTGATGGAGTGTAATGCAAGGTTTATAACCCTAAAGGATGAGGTCTTGGGGGACTTTTGGCAGATGTTCCATGGCGAAAGTCCAACCGGCAGTTGAACTAGTCATTGTCTATGGCGAATGTGCGACGGGCTCTGAATGCCCCATCGAGTGATCAAGTTATCTTTATATCTTTTATAGTCCTTTTGGCATCTTCATTTATTGAGTAAATATTGATTCTTTATTGGGGATTGTAGGTAAGCTTCTAATCCAGAGGGTCAACTTCACATTTCTACATGTGCAAATGCAGCAGTTGATCGCGCATGAGTTTGGGTTTGTCTAGTACCTAGGGGAGAGGGTGGTGAAGCAGATTGTGGAGGAGGAGGTAGCGGTTCCACCGTCAACGCCCCTATGTTCATGCGGGTGAGAGATATGTCAGATGATGCCCGGGCGGCAGAGATGATCGGTGAGCCTTATACACACTATATGGATATAGTAGTGAGCTGCAATTATCTACATTTTGTGACAATTTAGCTGATGCCCTCCTGCATCTATGATGCGGAGAACATGCCTCCACTCGTTACGAATTTAGGAAGGGGTAATAGTGCATCGGTGGGATTATCCATAACGCAGGTGGTGGCACGTCGGCGGCAACAATGAAGACAAAGGAGGCTTCGATTATTCAGGTCACTCCCCGTTATTATTACTTTCGATTGAGTAATGGGAGTCACTGAGCATACCGCATCGTTCTCATGCATCGATTTCTGGATAAATATGGCTATGGATGATGCCCTCCGGCCCGGGGTATATCCTTTTTCTTTTTCTTTTATTTTGTTGACTTTTCTTTTCTTCTTAACTTATTTTCCTTTTGCTTGTTGCTTCTTTGCTTGCAGTATGATTGGGTGTCGACCACCTGGCTGAGGGATATCATGGATTGGATTTCCTCCCTGTCGGAGTATATCAAGAATTTAACTTCTTTCTATTTTCTGCCGCTTTCCACTTCTGATGAGGAATTGGGTTTGGGCAGTGGAGGATCCACTGCTCGTCGCAGGGGAAAGCGCATCGCCTTGCGGTTTCAGAGTTAGAGGGAGAGAGAGTTGAGGGTGCGAGAGAGGTACCATTTGTTTTTTTCTATTTTTCTGCTATGTGCAAAATGTAGCCAAGTGAAGCAATGTATATGAAATATGCATCTTATTTTTTGGCATTTTTCTTGATTTAGTGACTTATTCTATATGCACTTTAAACTGTTGAGATTGTTTATTTTATGCAAAGATAGGTATAAGTATGGAATTGATAATGAAAGCTAAAAGGATTATTATTGTTGGGAAAAAGGAGTAAAAGTAATTATCTCGAATTTATTTTGAAAGGAAATAATCTTCTTAAGAGAAAAATGAGTAAATTACTTAGGGGTAAGTTTTCAAAATGAGGATTTTTCTGAAATTGATTTTGATAAAATAGGAAAGATGGATTTTTTAAAAATAGGGATTATCGATTGGCATACCCCTTGACCTGACTATCGGCATGGGGGTCAAGTCAAATCATCCCTAGGACTTTATTGCACTTTTCTGCATATGAGGGAACTCTTGTGGGGTTGAATTTTACTCGAGTTTCTAGGGATCTTATCTTTTTCCAAAGATTTTGAGTATAAAAGAAGGTGTGTGGGATGGGTTCTCTCCATCAATACCTGTATTTATCTTCTTGATCCATATTTTTAATTCTCAAATGGACGTTTCCATGTATTAATGATTCGTTTCTTACCTTCAAGGTCTGGAGGCCTTGTGTTTATACAATGTGGATTACAATGCTTTCAACCTGCATCAGGTTGCTCTGTGGCGTAATCGAGCCATAAACTGGAACCTATTGGTAGAAGCAGTACAATTTCGGTACCTTGATGACCATGTTTTTTCATTTCGGCCTGGACAAGGTTTATCCCACATATGAAGACTTCTTGGCCATGTTGGGGTTCAGCCCTAGTGTGGCCGCAGCTATGCCTGATTTGTCTCGTTCTCTCTAGGTATTCTTGTCGGAGTTGCTTCATATTTCTCCCTCGGCGGCTCGATTGTTGGTAATCTAAGGAGTCGTTTCTCTTCAGAAGGTTATGTATTCAATGCGCTTGAGGGGTTTTAAGGATGACGGATTTTCCGGGGATGTCGCCTGGGCCTTACTGTGAGGCTATTAATTTTGATGGGGGACTTTAATGTGAATCCCCATGTTGTTGCGATAACCGTCTAGATGTCTTACCACCATAATCCTGCAACGGTGGTGCTGGCTGAGACCCTAAACGGCCTGAATGCTTGGAGGGAGGGTCGTTCTAATTTTTTGAGGGAGAGTTGCGTTATGATGTTTATGTAGCTTGTGGAGAGGTTTTGTTTGGTGGCCCCTTCCGAGTAACCTTTGACGGTTGTGCCCAATTATTTTTTTCAGCCTTTCTTTAGCTTCACCCCATATGTAGAGAGTTGGGTGGAATGGTTTGTAGAGCATTGAGCTCAGTGTCTTCAGTGGTTAGTGCCATGGTGGGGGGACTTACTGCATGTCTTGTAGCTTGGAGATTATCGGTATGTGCGGTTGATGGGCCTTCGAAAGACTTCTTTCTATATCCCCTAGAGGCTTCTGAGCTAAATCGGGTGGGAACAAATCTTGCCCCCTCACATAAATAACTTCTTCCTTATGGAGGATTTGAATTAATTACTAAAGATGATGCTAGAATCTTTGTGGTAGCGGCATCGACGGTCTATCCGGCACTCACAGTCTGTGGGAGGGGTCTAGCATGTGTCTGGGGACTACCTGAAGTGGTTATGGAAGCGGGTAGTAGATAAAATCATGGCAGAACAGACCATTCAAAGATAGTTCGTTTCCTTTGACACCATGGAAGATGGTGTTGTGTTCTGTCCAGGATTATGAGGGTGTACTGTTCTCTAGAGCGTATAAGTAATGTTAACCAGGAGTGGGAAGCTTGGGGACCTCCAGGGGATGGTAACGATGATGAAGCGGGGCTATCGGGAAGTTGAAGGCAGTATCTTGTAAAGCTTGGGTGATTTTTATGAAGATATGATCATTGGATGTTTTTGTATTTTGAGGTTTGGAATAATTCTGTGTAGCTTGTTTTAGAGTTAGGTTTGTTTTGAAATGGTTTAGTCAACGAAAAGGGGTGGTTTGTTTGACTCGCTTCGCTGATACTTCATGTAATAGTACTGTATTCCTTATTAGAAATAAAAATTGATTTTGATCATATTTTATTATGCCACTTTATGAGTTTTGCATTTGAATTATCTATACCAATCACTAAGGCATACCTAATCCTTTTATTCATGTAAATGATAAAATGGACCGTCGTTCTCTAAGGTTAGAAAAGAAAAGCATTTTGTGAAAAACCCATGTATGGTGTATGGGTTGCCTACATACCTCTGGGGGATTTGAAAATTTTCATGAGTTTCATTTTTAAAATTAACGGGTTTTTTTAGAGGATAGGGTCCCACATAGTTCTGGGTAGAAGGAATTGAAGAATTTTTTTTAGAATAGAAGGGGATGAGAAGAGTCTTAGCACGCTGAGATTTCGGACTAAGAGTAAAATTTCTTGAGACGGTCCAAGTCCACTGGATGCTCCATCTCTTCTCCATTAAGGTCTGTGAACATAACGGTGCCTCCTAAGAGAATTTTCTTCATAATGTAGGGGACTCTCCAACTTGATTTGAATTTACGTCCGGGGTCCCAGACGTGTTGTATAATATCTTTGAGGGCATGGTCTCCTTTTTGCACACCACGGTCCTTGATTTTCGATTGAATGATCGTGTTATTCTGCAAATGTACCCATATATGGTATAGAGCCTTCAGTCTCCTTCCATCCGAGAGTGATAATTCATCGAAGCGGCACTAATACCATTCTTCTTTTCCAACTTTTCTTTCAAGTAAGACGCGGATGGAATGTATTTGTAGCTCAATGGGTAGGATATCTTCCATGATGTACACTAAAGAATAAGGAGTAGCCCTAGTAGGAATTATTATTAAAGTGTGGTAGCCCTAGAGGGCGTAAGGGATCCGATCAGCCCAATCTCTGCAATGCTCAGTCATCTTGGTGGCTATGGATTTGAGGCCTTTATTGGAAGCTTCGACGGTACCATTGGTTTAGGATCAGTAGGGATACGATTCATGTCTCTAAATCCCGTACTCATCGACTAGTTCTATAACCTCAACTTCAAAATGGAGGCCATTATCTAACACTAACATGTGGGGAACTCCGTATTGGTAGATGTTCCTTATGATAAACTTGGCCACTTTCTTGGCATTCAACACCGCGTATGATTTGACGTCGACCCATTTATTGAAGTAATTAATGGAAGCCAGGATGAATTTGTGATCACTTGAAGCTTTGGGAGTAACCCTCCCTATGATGTCAATGACCCAGGTGAAGAAGGGCCAATGAAAGGTCATATTATATAGTTCTCGAGAAGGCAAGTGTTAGTGATTAGCGAACTGTTGGCATTTGAGGCCTCTTCGAACATCGGTCGTTCAGTCTTAAACCATAGTGGTCCAATAGTACCCTTAGTGGATGATCTTTTTAGTAAGGATGTGACCGTTCATATGGAACCCGCATTCCCCACTTTGGATCTTCTGTATCATTTCTTCAACATTTGCCCCGGTAATGCAGTGCAAATGGGTTCCATCAAAGTTTCTCTTGAACAACGCTTTGTCATAGATGATATACTGGGCAACTAGTTTATGAAGGGTCGCACGGTCTTTCTGATTTGTGTCTTATGGATACCTATCATGTTTGAGGAAGTAACAAATATCATAATACTATAACCTGGACATATCAAAATCTTCATCGGGAACGAGTTCAATGTGGTAGCAGTGGATAGGTTTAGTGATTAGGCATAAATTCTTCCGAAAGTATCCCCTAATTCAGTATCTTTTAGCAACTTGGATAATGTAATTCATCTTGATTTATCTCGTTTATATTCTACTGACGTTTCTACGTAGTATCTCGAGTTTTATGCCTTTTCATGATAATTACAGGTATTTATTGCTAAGTAAAGAGAGGAAAAATCCAAAGCATAAGAATGAATCAAAAAAGAAAATTCAAAAGGGAAAAAGCATAATTTTAATCAGGAATCTAGAAGAGAACCCAAAATGAAAGTTGAATACCTCAAGTCTGCAAGTGCGTAGGAAGAAACGACGTCCAATTCTGAGTTCGGAGCAGAAGTTACGAGGTTCTAAATATTCAAAATAATGAAGAGAGAATGAGGAGAAATTGGATCGATCCTATTTAGAACAAAAAGGGACTGATCCGGACCCTTAAAAATCACTGGCCAAAATCACAACACGGACCGATCCTATTCCCACAAAAAAGGACCGATCTAAATTCCTATCATTGTATTGGGAAAATTTGTATATTGGATCGATCCTATTTTTAACAGAAGAGGACCGATCCGGATTTGGAATCGATCCGAACCGATCATATTCAATGGACCGGTCCGGCGAAGATAAATCCGATTTTCTTGTTCTGATTTTAGATTTTGATTCAACTACTACTCTGGATTTTTCATGATGTATTTAACTTATAGTTATCATTATACAAAGGGGTTCGAACAATTACATTTTTTTTATTGTTAGTTTTTAGAGAGAGAAAGCTCTCTCACCTAGTTGCAAACCCTAGTTTTGAAAATTTGTTGAGAGATTCATAATTGTTTTCCAAGTAATTTCATTTCATTTCCAATCCCAATTGTACTTTCAAACATTACAAAATGTTCTTATTCATCGCTTTTATGGTAATCGTGAATCTTTCTAGTTTAAGAGTTAATGTTCTCCTTCACCTAATCATGTCTGGCTAAACGTCTTTAGGGTTGGGGTGCAGGAATCGCACCCGATGTAGTTCAACGTAGTTGGAAAATGTTTTTGAATTGAATTTTAAAGGAATCGTGTTGCGTGACAATCGCCACCGTCGTATCACTTTTGATCGCGTTTGCCCTAGGTAATCAGGATGCTTAATAGTGCGACGTGCGTGTAGTTAATGTGACACTTCTTTATTCTTAGCTTTGATTTCGTATGATGCAGGCTACGATCCTTCATATACGGAATGCTTAGGATTAATAAAGACAGGTTCCTTGTAAATTCTAATTCTAAAATCTAGTATCCTACAAGGTGAATTACTAGGGTGTGGGGGATTGCAACCTGGCCCTTTGTTTCATTTGCAGTTAAATATTTTACACATTTGCCATCTGTTCTTAGACTAATTAGCATAGTTTGATTCCATTAATAGTTAGTCTAGTTAGTTGTTAATTAAATTTCACATTTTGTCCATAGTTGATCTTCCATTCAAAACATCTTTTCGTTTATTTGTGTTTCCAACGTCGTAATGATTTTCTCATCCTAATTCCTTGAGGATCAATACCCGACTTACCGGGATTATTACTTGAGCGACAAGCTTGCACTTGAGCCTAGATAGCACGCACACTAGAACACATTTGTGGTCGCGTCAAGTTTTTGGCGCCGTTGCCGGGGAACTAGGTAGATTGTAGGTTAGATTGAATTAATACATAATCTTGACCAAAGATTCAAAAAAAATAAAACAAAATAAACAACATCTCCGAAAATCCCGTTAATGCAAAATCCATCAAAAACTCCTCAATCCACTCCCACGTGCATTCATGAAAACCCGATAGTCGAGTATAACCCAGACATCCCACATACCCCTCGCGTCCTTTAATTTTGGGTTCAACCTCCTACACCGCTAAATTCATTGTCTAATTACACTTCGAGTGACCCATCTAGTTACATTTCACGTTACACGCCTAGTGCACCGAGTGAGGATACCGAGTCGCTAAGTGACAGAGCCATGTCACAGCACGGAAGAGTAGGCTTGGGCGAGGGAGAGGCACCTTATCGGCCCTTGAGAGAATTCATGTACCCTGAGCAGTCAGTCACTCTAGGCTGCATTTGGCTCCCATATAATGCAGGTCAATTCCGTTTATGGAATGCAATGATATAAATCCTTCCTACATATCATGACATGGAATCAAAAAAATCCCTATCTCCGCATTAGGGAATTTGAAGAGGCGTGCGAAACCTTGAGCGATCAAATATGCACGAAAGATGTGATTCGCCTCAAGCTTTTCCCATTTTCTCTAAGGGATAAAGCTAAGACCTGGCTATGGACTTTCCTCCTAATTCGATTACTTCATGGAACGAGTTATAATCTAAGTTTCTCAAGAAGTTCTTCCCTCCACATCGAACGAACTCCATTAAGGCTCAAATGCAAACCTTTCGACAATTAGAAAATGGGTCATTTGATCGATATTTCCCGCGTTTCAATGAGTTACTTACTTCATGCCCTCATTATGGACATGATAAACAGCAAATCATTTCATTCTTCTATAATGGGTTGAACATTAACTCCAAATAACTTGTTGAAACAATGTGCGATGGCCCCTTTGTCGAATTAGACGCTAAAGATGCTGAGCGCCACTTAAGGTATGTTGCTTACACCACTCAAGCATGGGATACATCTGACCCAAGCACTCATAATCGAACTCTCCAAGCGTCCACCACTCCATCAGTGTCCGCTATATTCAACATCGATAAGGATACCATGAGGAACCATCGACTCGATCAAATTGGGAAAGGTATGAGAGAGCTACTCACTATGCGCGCAAGAGAACCAACTGGCCTAATCCACATCCCCATTGAGAAGGTATGTGCTATTTGTGAAGCGGGACATTCAACAGAGGAATGTTCGATGATTCCCGCTTACAAAATTATGCTTAATGAGAAAGTAAGTCGGGTAGGAGGATTCAAGGGTAATTTCGATGCCCGCACGGAAATTCATATAACCCTTCATGGAAAAACCACACAGGTTTTAGCTATGGGCAACCGCAGGCTATTTTGAATCCTAATTCACATGTATCCCCTCCTCCACCCCCCCCCCCCCCCATTTTCAACAAGCACCATATCATCTAGATCCATATATCACTCCACCATGGAGAACTCTTGAGGACACGATACACCAATTCATCAATTCGCAAAGTGCAACCAATGCTAGATATGAGCGCATATTTATCGACATAAATGCGAACATTTCTAAGTTGCAATCGTCGTCGAGTGTTCAAGAGAAGGGTAAGTTTCCTTTCAGGGCCAAAGACCTCCCCAAGGTCAAACTAGTGCTAAATCTACTTCCACAAAACATCAAGAGCAATGAGAATCCGTAACCACTCTACGTAGTGGGAGGGTTGTTGATTTATCACCTCCCCCACACGATGCACCGAACGACAAGGAGATTTCACCCGACACGAAAGAGGCCGAAGATGTCCCCTTGAAAGAGAGTGAAAAGGACAACATTAGTGAGACCAAGATAGTAGTGAAACCACCCACCGTAGTGCCATTTCCTCAACGGTTAGTGCCTTCCCAAAAATGCAACTCCCGTGATCACGTGCTAGAAGTCCTTAAGCAAGTGAAGTTAAACTTACCCCGTCCTTGATGCCATCTAGAAAATTCATGCTTATGCAAAAGTTATTAAAACGTATTGAGAGGAGGCTTAAGGTAAAGAATAATGTTTTTCTAGAACAAAATATGATCTTTGTTCTACTCAATGATCTCCCTACAAAGTTCAAGGATCTGGGTGCTCCCACTATTTCCTGCATCATAGGAGAGAATCGAATCGAAAAATCCTTACTCGATTTAGGGGCGAGTGTAAATATCCTCCACTATTCCATCTATAGGAAACTTTATTTGGGTGACCTCAAGCCCACAAAGATCACTCTCCAATTAGAGGATCGAACTGTGAAGATACCAAGAGGTATTGTAGAGGACGTGATAGTTCAAGTTCACACTTTCTACTTCCTAATTGATTTTATCATTTGGTACACGGATCCCTCCTTCGCCTCGAGTAATCATGTTCCCATTATCCTTGGTCGCCCATTCTTAGCTATGGCTAATGCATTGATTAACACTCAAAATGGGAAGATGCAACTCCCTTTTAGGAACATGAATTTAGAAACCAACATCTTCAACATAGCCCAACATATCGGGGAAGAAGATGATCTTCACGTAGTGAGCCTTATTAATGAGCTTGTAGAGGAGAACATAGAGGAAAACTATAGTGGAGACATGCTATAAGTTTGCCTTACATTGAGCAATAAGAGTGCGAGAGCGTACACCGACTTTGAGAAGGAGATAGAGGAGTTGAGAAAGATCCTTGATGAAAGAGCATCGGATGAGGACGTGCGAGATGTAAGTTGGGTTTCTAGATTTGAGGAATTACCACCGAGGGAGGCGCGCATGGTTCCTTCCAGTGACAAATTTCCTACCCTCTAATTAAAGAAGCTATCATCTAATGTCTAATATGCTTATTTAGGATAGAACGAGACATTTCCTGTTGTTGTCTCATCTAACCTAGATGAAGAGAAAGAGGGTAAATTGTTGAAAATTTTGAGGAAGGACCAAAGTTCTTTTGGTTGGTGCATAGATGATTTAAAGGGTTTAAGTCCTTTGATTTGTACCCACAAAATCCACCTCAAGGAGGATGTGAAACCCTCGAGGGAAATGCAAAGAAGATTGAACCCTAGCATGAAAGAGGTAGTGAGGGAAGAAATTATTAAATTATTGGATGCTGAGATTATCAACCCAATATCAAATAGCAAGTGGGTGAGTCCCATCCAAGTTGTCCTAAAGAAGTCGGGCAAGACCGTGATTGAAAATGCTAAGGGTGAGATAGTCCCCCAACGTACCACCACTGGGTGGCGTGTTTGCAGTGATTACCGGAAACTCAATGCGGGAACTAGGAAATACCATTTCCTCTTGCCATTCATTGATCAAATGCTAGAGAGAGTGGAGGGACACCCTTATTATTACTTCCTAGATGGTTATGTCCGATATAACCAAATAGAGGTAGATGTGTTGGACCAAGAGAAGACGACTTTCACATGTGCTTTTGGTACGTTTGCCTACAAACGTTTTCCATTCGGCTTGTGTAATGCGCCCGTGACCTTTCAAAGGTGCATGTTAAGTCTCTTCAGCGATATGATTGAGAGAGAACTTGAAGTGTCCATGGATGACTTTAGCATTTTTGGCACCTCTTTCGATCATTGTTTCACAAATCTTGAGAAGATACTTGCTCAGTGTGTGGAGAAGAAGATAGTGTTGAATTGGGAAAAATGCCATTTTATGGTCACTGAAGGAATAATTCTTGGGCACCTTATCTCATCCAAAGGAATTGAAGTTGATAGAGCTAAGATAGATGTCATAGCTGAGCTACCCCCATCAAAATCTCTAAAAGACTTGCATTCCTTCTTAGGCCATGCGGGGTTCTATAAAAGGTTTATTAAGGACTTTAGCGCCATCGTTAGGCCCTTGAGTAATCTTCTCATGAAGGACACCCCTTTCAAGTGGAACGAAGCATGCCAAGGTGCTTTTGAAAAATTGAAAAGCATGCTTGTTTCTGCTCCCATTATGCAAGCATCGAATTGGTCCTTACCATTCGAGCTCATGTGTGATGCAACTAATTTTGCGATAGGGGCTGTTTTGGGCCAAAGGAAAGATAAGAAGGCTCATGTCATCTACTACGCTATTCTAACTTTAATCGAACCACAACTCAATTACTCCACCACAGAGAAGGAATTACTAGCGGTGGTATTTGCTCTAGACAAATTTCGTTCCTACCTCATTGGTTCACCCATTACTTGTTTCACCGACCAAGCGGCTTTAAAATACATCCCTGCAAAGAAGGATGCAAAGTCGCACCTCATAAGGTGGATCCTACTCCTACAAGAGTTAAAATCTCTCCGTTAGAGACAATAAAGGAGTAGAAAACGTTGTTTCCTATCACTTATCTCAGCTTTCGTTCGACGTACCTAGCGATCCTATACCCATAGATGAATATTTCTCGGATGAATAACTCTTTGCCACCTCATATCTCCCTTGGTTTGTAGATATAGTTAATTAGCTTATTACGGGAGTCATCCCTCTTGATTAGACACCGTAAGAGAAAAATAGGTTCATTACTTAGTCCCGCATATTTTTCTATGATGATCCATTCGTCTTTAAGTATTGTGCGGAACAAATCATCCGAAGGTGTGTACCGAATTATAAAATACCCAAAGCCATCCAATTGTATCATTCGAAAGAATGTGGAGGCCATTTCTCGACAAAAATGACGGCCGCTAAAATCCTCCAAAGTGGTCTCTACTGGCCCACCATATTTCGGGATGTGAGCAAGTGTTGCAAATCATGCGATAGGTGTCAATGGAGGGGGAAATTACTTGACGAGACATGATGCCATTAACCCCGATACTCATTATTGAGATCTTTGACTGCTAGGGTATTGACTTCATGGTCCCTTTTCCCAAATATTTTGGATACCTATACATTCTTGTTATGGTAGACTACGTTTCCAAATGGGTGGAAGAGATTGCTACCAAAACAAATGACAACAAAGTGGTGATACGCTTCTTGCAGGAACATATACTTTCTCACTTTGGTGCTCCGAAAGTGATAATTAGTGATAATGGCATGCATTTTCACAAGAGTCCAATCGAGAAGCTTATGAGGAAGTATGGCTTCATTCACAAGGTTGGAACGACCTATCACCCATAAGCGAATGGGTAGGCTGAGTTTGCGAATCGAGAAATCAAGACCATCCTCGAGAAGACCATCAATCCTAACCAGAAAGACTGGTCCCTTCGATTAAATGATTCGCTATGGGCCTATTGTACCACCTATAAGAACCCACTCAGAATGTCTCTATTCCTATTTGTGTATGGAACGCCTTGCCATCTTCCCGTAGAGTTAGAACACAAAGTGTATTGGCCTATTAAGAGGGTGAACTATGACATGGTTAAAGCCGGTGAAGCTCGTAAGCTTCAGTTAAATGAGTTAGAGGAAATACGCAATGACGCGTATGAGAATGCTAAAATATTTAAAGAAAGGATGAAACTCGCTCATGATAAGATTATTCGACAAAAGGAGTTTCTTCCATGGAAAAAGGTGCTCCTTTACAACTCTCGACTTCATCTATTTTTGGGTAAGTTGCGGTCTTGGTGGACTGGACCATTCGTTGTAAAGAACACATTCCCCCATGGAGATGTGGAGTTGGAAGATCCAAAAGGGGGAAGAATATTCAAAGTTAACGGACGATGCCTAAAGCCGTATATAGAGGCATGCATGGAAGATATTGACACCATCTGGTTGTCGAACCCCGTTTACGGGGTCGAGTGAATTGAGAAAGAGCGGTCGTCTCACCCCTGACATGTATGGGGTGAAATCTTGTGTATAATAGATGTAATTCAGTTAGGGTCATTAGAGTCTATAGGTTTAAGTTTTGTGAAGTTAAGGGTAAGCACTAAGCATAAATTCCGAAATAGCATCCGCAGTAAAATTGGAGTTTGTGGAAGGTTTTAGGTGTAATCATGAAGAAAAATGAGTGAGGGAACCCTCTAGTTGAGAGAGGAGAGCATTTCTGCACTTTAAAGGAATTCTGGAAAATTTAGGAGCTCGGACCAATCCGCTCCTGGGCACACGGACCGGTCCGCAAGTGAGAAATTTAAAAATAAAAATAAAGGACCCGAACCGATCCGCCCTTGGGCACTCAGACCGGTCCGATACCTGTAACTCTACATCTCCCTAGGTTCACCCCCAACCAATCCATTCATCTCCCTCCATTTCGTCTCTTACCACTTACCAACCCCTTTTTCCCTCTGAAAAACACCCCCTTTCCCTCCCAAACCATTCCCTCCAAAACCTAACCCCTCCTCTTCCCCCACCTATAAATACCCACCAATCCCACTCCTTTTTCACCACAACTTTCCATCACCCACACTCTCTTCCTCTCTACTCCAACCTCTATTTCCAACACCATACCCCTTTATGGCCAACCAACCACCCCCAGAAAAATACAACTCAACGGTCATTGCTGAAAATAGGTCACCCCCATTCCTTTCTTATGAGGAACAACAATGGTGTCGACGATTCTTCAGTCACTCCCGCAAGCTGCACATTGAGAGGCAGGTTCTTTGGGATGAGATGCTCGCAAGCGTCACCAACCCCTTCATCGCAAAGGGGTGGTGTCTCTTCTTTAATGAACCATTTGGGGTCGTTTGGTCAAACAAAGTGCGCCCTTTCTACAGGCCCCTCATGCGCACCGGTAATTTTCAAGCCGAGGTGTATATTTACTTAACCCTCGTACTGTTCTCTCTCGACATCCTCATGCGTAAATTGACAGAGAAGGATGTTCCTCACCCATCTCCATATCAATAACCCAATAGCAGTCTTCCCCTTGGCAAATATGTTTGCATTTCCCATGTTGCTCCTGGCCAAAAGTGGCACCACGCACCTTTTCCCGTCGGCCAAATGGACGACAAAGCGTGCATCACCTTCCAAATCGTTTGCGCCAATATTCTCCAAATCTCAAACAATTCCGTCATGTGGCCTTGGAAAGTAACCCTTGTCTACCATCTCTATGACCTAAAATCCACCATCCATTTAGCCCGCACAATGTACAAAGACATTTTCCACGTATCCCTAGATGATAAAGGCGCTGCCCCGCTCCCTTATGCCTGACTCATCTCTTCCATTCTCGTCGACACCGGCATTCACCCGCCCAACGGGTTTCCTCACCTTCAAAATATGTTTGGATAGGTCACCTGCAACAAGAGCACGAAGCAAAGGGAAATTTATCAATCTAGGCAGGCAGCCGCTGATAGTGACAAAGCGATGAGGAAGAATTAAGCGACGAGTCCTCTCCAGATGAGGCGGCAACTGATGACGTGAGTATGGCCAAGAGTGAGGAGCCCGAGTATATGGAGGATGAGGATTCAAATTTTGAGCTTCCGGGTGGAGACCTTAATGCGCGCATCTCTGTGCTTGAAACACAACTTTAGGGGCTCATAGATTGCTACAACGCTCATAGCGAGGATGATCAATGCGCATATCGGCGCGATACGATCATGATGCACCATCTTCAAGCTCAAATGTTCGAAATGTCTTTTATTGCCCTTCCCTCGTCTTACTTTTATAGTCCCTTTGACCCCAATGCCCCCGGACCCTCAAACCAGCCCCCGTTTTAGTTTCACTATTTTTTGGATGTTTTGGACCATTTTTATTTCCATTTTCCACATTTTGTAACATTTTTCATATTTTAATGGAAATTGGATTGCTTATCTCCTATGTCTTGTGCTTATTTTACATTATTGCATTTGTGTACTTTGTTCATTAGTTGTTATACTCTCCTTAATTCATTTTTTAGTCCTTTTTGCCTTGGGACGATGCAAAAGCCTAAGTTAGGGGGTACACATGCGCTTTTACATTTCACAAAGTCCAAATGCACTAAAAAACAAAAACAAAATTGAAAAAAGCAAAAAATAAATTTTTTCTTCAAAATAAAAAAAATTAATTTTAATTTTTCAAAAATATCACTGAAATTTTATGTAAAGTCTCAAATTCACAACAATCCAAACACATAAAGCCAAAATTGACTAAAGATGGAAATTGAGCTTGAATTGATGACTTAACGAATAAGTGTGGAGAATATTAACCTGGTGAGATGTCGAGCTTATCCATTTTTCAGAGTTTTAAAATCAATCTGAGTTAATAACTAACTCAAAGTTCACTTTAGCATTAAATAATTCATCGGGGATCTCAATTCTTTAACTTCGATCTGTTATGGAAAATGGAATGTTGTCTTGAAAAATGCGCTAAATAGATCTCTAAATTTAATTAATCTCGAGACGCATATGGTAACACAATTAGCAATTTGGACAACGACGTAGGCCCTCGTTTGTCACCCAAAAAAATTGGCCATAAAAAGTCATGAAAAACTAAACTTTCTACAACCCAATTTGAGCCGAATAAATCTTTCCCTTTTCGTTTGTAGCCCGAAAAACACCAAATTTAGCCCGGAATAGTGAAAATGAAAAATTCAGAAATTTAGTCCAAATGGTGCGATAAAAAGGGGAAAGAAAAATAGACAATGCTTAACAAAAATAGTAAAAAAAGAAAAGTATGAAAAATAAAAAATAAAAAAAATAGAAAAAGAAGAGAACATGAGCAAAAAGCCCGGAAAAGCACTAATGGACATCACAAGAAATTTTTCCAATTCCAAAATTCCCAAACATTTCAAATTTTACCCAATACACCTTATAACCCGAAAAAGTCCTAACCGAGTCGGAATTGCGAAATTAGTTACTGCGTGGAGAGTTAAGGCACAAAAGATAATAAAAGAGATTATATGCGAAAATTAGAGATAATATTTTCAGTTTCCCTATAATCACACTCTAATGATGAGATCCCTCCCACCCCAAATAGTCCGTCTTTCATGATGGTGTGCGTGAACTTGTGTTCCATTAAATTTACTCTTATAAATCACGCACCCTGAGAGAAAATAGCCACATTTCGAGTGATTCGATTGCGAGAGTATCCCTTGAGCATTTGAATCAAAACGAATTTTCAGAAAAGTAAAGAAATGATCAATCGGTGGAAATCTTCAGTTAATTTTTGGCTTCGAACACATGCACTACAAATTGAGACTTACGAATACAAATATAGGGTGATTATTTTCTGGGAAGTTTAAATCGAATGATATTTTACATTTCTTTGAGTCAAAACGAATTTTGTGGGTATATTCACTATAAACCCTCACGAGACACAACTCATCCCTCTAGGTTAACCTAGAGGTTTAAAGGCTTGTTGCATGCGCTAAATGCAATCGCTTGCCCGCAAAAGTGATACTCTATCCTAATGAAATGATCTTCTAGAGTTGAGTCGTACTTGAATTCTTTTACGTTGCTCGGGACGCGGAAAGTTCTAAGTTAGGGGGTTTGATTAGGAATAAATTATTTCGAAATTATCCCCTAATTCAGTATCTTTTAGCACCTCGCATAATTTAATTCATCTTGATTTATCTCGTTTATATGCTATTGACCTTTTTACGTAGTATCTCGAGTTTTGTGCCGTTTTCATGATAATTACTGGTATTTATTGCTAAGTAAAGAGAGGAAAAAGCCAAAGCAGAAGAATGAATCGAGGAAGAAAAGTCAAAAGGGAAAAAGCATAATTTCCATCAGGAATCTCGACGAGAACCCAAAATGAAAGCTGAAGACCTCAGGTCTACAAGTGCGTAGGAAGAAACGACATCCAATTTTGAGTTTCGGAGCAGAAGTTACGAGGTTCTAAAGATGCGAGAGAATTGAGAGAGAATGAAATTAAAGAGAAATTGCATTGAAGACCAGACCAATCCTATTTAGAACAAAAAGGGACCGATCCGGACCCTTAAAACTCACTGGCCAAAATCACAACACGGACCAATCCTATTTCCCATAAAAATAGACTGATCCAATTTCCTACCATCATATTAGGAAAATTTGTATATCGAAACGATCCTATTTTTAACCGAAGAGGACCAATCCGTAATTGGAACTGGACCGAACAGAGCATATTCAAAGGACCGTTCTAACGAAGATAAATCTGATTTTCTTGTTTCGATTTTAGAATTTGATTCAGCTACAACTCGGAATTTTTTGTGATGTATTTAACTTCTAGTTATTATTAGACAAAGGGGTTCGAACAATTACATTTTTTTATTGTTTGTTTTTAGAGAGAGAAAGCTCTCTCACCTGGTTGCAAACCTTAGTTTTGAAGATTCGTTGAGAGATTCAGAATTGTTTTTCGGTTGTATTGAATGCAAGTAATTTCATTTCATTGCTTTAATTTAGTTAATTAATTCTTCCAATCCCAATTTCACTTTCCAAAATTACCAACTGTTCTTGTTCATCTCTTTTATGGAAATCATGAATCTCGTTAGTTTAAGAGTTAATGTTCTCCTTCACCTAATCGTGTATCGCTAAACGTCTTTAGGGTTGGGGTGCATAAATCTCACCCGATGTAATTAAACATACTTGGAAATAGATTTTTGAATTGAATTTTAAAGGAATCGTGTTGCGTGACAATCACCACCGTCGTAGGACTTTTGATCTCATTTTCCTAGGTAATCAGGATGCTTAAGAGTGCGACGCGCGTGTAGTTAATACGACACTGATTTATTCTTACCTTTGATTTCGTATGATGCGGGGATACGATCCTTCATATAAGAAATTCGTAGGATTAATAAAGACCGGGTTCCTTGCAAATTCTAATTCCGAAATCTAGTATCCTACAAGGTGAATTACTAGGGTGTGGGGGATTGTAACCTCACCCTTTGTTCTCATTTGCAGTTAAATCTGTTACACAATTGCCATCTGTTCTTAGACTAATTAGCCTACTTGCATTACATTAATAGTTAGTCTAGTTAGTTGTTAATTAAATTTCACATTTAGTCCATAGTTGATATTACATTCAAAGCATATTTTCGTTTCTTTTGTAGTCAAGTTAGGATTATCTGTCTTCCCAAAGTCATTATGATTTTCTCGTCCTAATTCCCAGAGGATCGATACCCGACTTACCGGGATTATTACTTGAGTGTCAGGCTTGCACTTGAGCCTCGATAGCACTCACACTATAACACATTTATGGTCGCATCATTTAGCTTGTTTCTAAACCAGGAAAGGGGCCATTGTTATTCCTTCGGGCATGTAGACCATGGAGGCGAGGGTAGCAAAGGCATGAGCTAGGCTTTCTTTACTTGGGGCAAGTAGCGAAAGGTGACATTTTTAAACTAGGAGGCCAGTTCTTCTAGGTGGGCATGGAAGGGTAGGAGCTTCTTGTCTTTAACATTCCATTTTCTAAGGATTTGACCGACGATGAGGGAAGAGACTCCGTAGATGTCAAGGTGTCAAATTCCTTTTTGGAGGGCCATCTTGAGGCCTACAGTGCATGCCTTATACTCAGTCATGTTTTTGGTGTCGGGGAAGTTTAATTTTATGGCATTTGGGTGTTAGAGTCACTAGGGGCGATTAAGAGTATCCCAATTCCATCTAAGGTTCTCTTGAGAGGTAGAGATAATGTTTTCGTCTAGTAATTCGGGGACCCAAACAATGGATTCTTCCATGGGGTAATCAATGAGGTAGTCAGAGATGGACCTCCCTTTTATAGTTTTATATATGATGTACACAATATCAAACTCATCTAGCAACATTAACCAACGGGCATTCAGCTAGACAGAGTGGGTTTTTTTAGCATGTACTTGATGGTATTCATATAGGATATAACTCTGATGGAGAGAGAAAGGATGTAGTGCCTTAAGTTCTGCATGACCCAGACCAGAGTGACACATGCTTTCTCTAAAGAAATGTAGTTCGTACCTGAACAGTTTCCAATTGGCGTAATATAAGTCTCTTTCCTTACATGATTCTTTAATGTATTGAGCTAGCGAAGCCCCTACTGCCGTATCTGTCAAGTTCAAATATAGGTGTAGGGGAGACATGGCTAGGAGGCATAATGATAGAAGGTCTAGTAAGGTATCACTTGATTCAATCAAAGTCTTCTTAGTAGGCCTCATTCTAAACTTTAGTTAAATCCTTCTGGAGAAGTTTGAAAATGCGTTCGCAGATATAAGTCAGCTGGTAGATGAATCGACTAATGTACTGTAGTTTACCTAGGAATCCTCGGACCCCCTTCTTCATCCGTCATGGGGGAATTTAAGTGGAGCTTTCATCTTGGCAGGTTCTGCTTTGATTCCCTTTTCATTGGCCATGAATCGAAAGAGTTTTCCTTTTGTGATGACAAAAATGCATTTCTGTGGGTTTAGCTGCATTTGGTATTTCCGTAGTTGCTCAAAGAACTTTTGTACGGAAGGAATATGCTTTCTCGAGTCATAGACTTGGTGATTATATCATTTACATATACCTCGACCTTTTTTAGTCAAGGTCATGAAGAATAGTTATGACAACCCTTTGGTAGGTAGCCCCGATATTTTTGAGCTCGATTATCATGATAGTGTAGTAAAAGGTTCCCCATGGGGTGATGAAGGAAATTTTCTCTTGATGGTCCAGGTGCATCTTCAATTGGTTGTATCCGGCATATCCATCGACAAATGACTTGAGGGCATGGCTAGTTGTGTCGTACATGATCATATTAATGTTGGGTAGTGAGTAATCATCCTTGGGGAATGCTTTATTCAAATCATGGTAGTCGACGCACATGAGGAATTTCTCTCCCGACTTCGGCAGAGGGATGATATTGGCGAGCCATGTAGGATGTTCAACTATGCAAATGCAACCCACGTTCAGTTGCTTGACTATTTCCTCTCTCACTTTGAATGACCATTCGATGCGAAGCTTTCGTAGCTTCTATTTGACTGGTTTGCATTCTGGGAATGTTGGGATGTCGTGCAGAGATATTTCCAGGTCAATTTTGAGCATGTCATCATAAGACCATGTGAAGACGTCCACGAATTCTTTCAGAAGTTCTTTGAATTTTGCCTGCTCATGGTTATTAAAGGTGGACCTTATCCTAATCTCGCACCGATGGCTACTAGAATAGAGATTGATAACAACAGTCTCATCATCATTAATTTGAATGCGGTTATGTTGTTTGTTATTCTCCTTATTAAGATCAGTTAATAATTATTCATTTGCAAAATCATCATCATGAAGAGTTTGACTAGAATTAAGATAGTTATTGTAAGGCATAACAAGATACTAGAAATCTTCGTTAATTTCATTTTTAGGGAAAAATAACATTGAGAACCTCGTCAAAAGAGGTCTCAGTTACATTGATATCTGAAAAAAGGAACGACAACATCATGTGAAGAAATTTGGATAGGGTAGATAGTAGGATCAGGTTAAATCCAAGCAGGTGGGACAAGTGCATCATTCCAGTTGAGGAGAGATATGTCAGGAGATCTGATTTGAGTAGACGAGTTTGGCGGTGCAGTATCTAAGAGGATAATGTAGAGAATGAGACCCAACATTTTCATGTTGAATGAGTCCCTGAAATGAGTTTCCTCAAAATGCCCCGTAACTCTCACGACTTTCTCATTGAGAGGTTGCACTTAATGTTGGCAATTTTTAGCCCAAGAGTTGTTGGCTTAAAAGAAGAATTCTAGCTCCAGTTTCATCTTCTTATTGATATAATCATATCATGATTCAGGGAATCCATATAAGGGAAAGTCTTCACTCTCCATGATGATCTTTCCATTCAGGAAGTCTCTTAAAATAGTCTTTTCTTCTTCAATGTTTATTTTCGATCGTGGTTTGCCGGAGTGCTTTGAGTTATTGTAGTGAAGTCTAGTAACCTAGGCCACATGGGGGGAACGTCATCCTTTAGTAATATAGAATTAAGGTTATCTTGATAGAATTTCCCTATCCCCATTTGTGGCATAAAGTGCATGTTTTTGAACATTTGAATCACATTAACATTGCCTTGCAGGTTATGTTTCGAACAAACTTGGTCTTTGAAATTTTCTCCTACTAAGAGGGGTAGTGGATCAACTCTAAAGCCAGTGAGGATCATGTCATTCAACCTATATTGGATTTCCAATACCAGGTTTCTAGTACTAATAGTGTATGAACTATTGTCATCACCCAAGATGGTGATAACCTGACCTTTGGCAAAGAATTTTAATTTTTGACGAAGAGAAAAAGATAATCCTTAAATAGTATGGAGCCATGAATGGCCAAAGGGAAGGTTTAAACATGTAGGTATGCCAATGAATTGGAACTCGATAATAGGATTGATAGGTCCAGCCCCTATTACGAGTTTTATAGATCCCATTACCTCTCAATGGGTATTTTCGTAAGCACACACGACAACAGAAGAGGGAGTGAGATCAGTATCTTTCATTCCCAAGTAATTGAAGGTTACGAGAGGACAAACATTAAGGGAAAATCCATTGTCAATGAGTGATATTGGGTCTGTCTTTACTAATACATCAACGGAGATATCGAGGGAATAATTATGGTCAGGTCTAATATTTGGTATCTCTGCTTCGAAAAAGGAGAGGAGTATGGAGGAGATTAAGAACCCAAACATGTTTACGTTGTCTTCGGGAGTGGTGGAAGGATGGACTGTAGGCTTGATGATGAGATTTATTAGAGTATTCTAGTGAAGCTGGGAAGACATGAAAATCCCCCATAGGGTGATGTTAGATATGGTTTTCTTAAGCTCATCAAGGACTATAATTTCTTCGATGGTCCTTTCATCATGGGAAGTTCTTCGATAACTCCCTTTCCCTTATCTGTCTCGATCACATGAGGGGTTGGATATCTGTAGTGTCTCCCTATCCTGGTTATGTGATATATTAAAGTAGGGAAGAACAAGAACCCTGTGTCTTTATCTACCTCTAACTTAATGTCTACCTTCTTAATTTCCCTCAACAAATCTTCGAAGGATATCATTCCGCACATATTGGATACTAAACCGATTTCGTCCTGAATCGGTTCGTCATCTGAATTGTCAAAGGCATCCCCCCATATGGTGGTGAATATGTACTCTTTCCAAGAGAAATCAATACATTCAATAACCTCAATGACTTCATCGTACAAATCTTCTCACTCAATGGGGAGGTGTAGGAGTGAAGGGATCAAATGTTCCTGAAGCTTCAAAGTGATGAGTAGCTCATCAACGCTGCAAATTTCACTTGTCTATCGAAATACATCGGCCATTATTTGTACCAAATCATCTAGATTGAATTCTTCAATGTGTACCACCCATTCATATGACTCCCGAGCCCATTTTTGTCCTTTCATGAACAAGCCATTGAATTTGAAATGATCAATAGTCATCTCGATGAGCGATTTTTGCCCAAAATCCAAGAGTTGGTTCAACACAGCTAGTAACTCCATGTATTTACCTTCAAATCGAGTACGAATAATAATGCAGGCCCTTATAAGGAGTGACAAAGCTTGGTCGGTGTAGAAGGTAGGGTGTTAGAGAAAATATTCGCCAACCATGAGCAGTTTTCGGTGAGATTATAGGTATTATAGGTGCTTTGCTATGCACAATCTGAGAAGGTGGATCAAATTATGAGTCACTCTTCATAAATATCGCATTTAAATGGGTTGGAAGTGTGTTATGAGTGGTATTGGGTTTAGTATTGGCTAGTGGGGCGATGATACCCCAATCAATTAAAGCTTATATCACATTCCTGATATGAAAGCATTGGTCGATAGTATAGCCACCAAACTGGCAGAAATCTAAACGGGCATCGGCTCTAAAGTTTTTAGGGAGTGGATTTGATGGTGGATAAGGGTCCAAAGGTTTGATGAGGTTTTGGCTCAATAAGGCCTGGTAGAATCTATACAGGTTAGCATGGAGTTTAGTATACTCTTTTTTAGCAGGGTTAGGGTGAATTTTCGGTGCCCCAAAGGTAGCATATTAGGAAATGTTATTGATTGTTGAGATTGTAGCACTGGTGGGCTTCTCACAGTTTTGGGGAGTGAACTGTTTGGTCTCTTTATTTGGTTCAAATTTGACTTTGGAAATGCCTTCCTCAATTTCTACACTAGCCGCTCGAAGGTCTTCGAAGTGTGGGTACTGCTATCCTCCCATGGATGCTTAGATATAAGGCAAGAAGTTATAATGCACAATACTGAGTTGATCCTTCTCAGAAGGTCTGTTGGGCATGGTAGCAACTTTCTTTCTCCACCTTCCTATTAAGCTACTAAATGTTTCCCTAGGGTTCTACTTAAGAAGCTCTAGATCTCAGTTCATAACCTCTATCTCCTCATTGTACTTGTATTGAGACATGAATTCTCTAGTGACATACCCCCAACTACGGATTCTAGATTCTTCAAGGGACAGAAATCAACAACATTTTCTTTCCAGGTCTGTTAGAACATCTAGGTCAATATCGCTTTGAAGCCACCGAGGAGGGTTATAGCTCGGTGCTAGGTTCCAAGGTGAAAAATTGGGGGTCTATTTCCCCATAACTTCTCGATGCCTGGAATTTTGAACTTCTCTAGTAGTGTGCCTTTAGGATAGGGAGACATAAGTATAGTCCATGTAGTTCCCGAATATCTTGACTTGGTCAAACATTTTTTACAATAGCTTGAGGTATTCCTTGACCTCGTTCAGTTTCTCTTCCTTAGCATCTGTGGGTACTGGTAGGTTATCCCCTCCTTGGGTAAGGTTTGAAATAGGGAGTTAAGCTAGCGATGGCCCATTGGCAGGTGAGCCACAACGAGCATGATGATACTCTTCTAGGACCCAAACAGGCTCGAGAGCAGGTGGTCCCATGGAACGAGGAAAGACAACCTTGGGTTCTTCGAGAATCTAAGCCTAGTAATGCTGTATCGCAGAGATATCTATTTGAAGGTTGTCAATCTTGGCACCGATCTAGGCTAAGATGATCATCAGATAAGACTGTACATTCGGTGCTTGGTTAGCATTTTCTATGAAGAGCTTGTGATGGTAAACCCTAAACTTGAATTTGGAAGTAGAAGAACCATTGGAGTTTCAGGGTGGTTTGACAAAAGATCGAATCCAATAGGGAGACATGCCAAAATTAGGTATGCGATCGACTTGAAAGGGAAACCGGTTTGAACTTATTTTTGAAAGAAGGAGGGAGAAATAATTGGCATTTCGGAAGGAGAAGAAAATTATTTTCCGTATTATTGGAAAAGAAGGGAAAAAGGAGAGGAATCTCAGCATGATTATTATTAATGTTATTACTAGGTTCTCACTTGCTATATACTTGATATACTCGATGTACGTGAACGAGTTACCTACTATATACCTCCCATTGTGAGTTCAGTAAAGTAATATGATGCTGGGGGACCATTTGATATATGTCAAATTTATGAGGCTAATGGAATCTGAAAGTCATATCATTTAGGCTAACTATGACCCGCAGGACCAGCTCCCATTACAAAGTGACCCACGAGCACGGGACAAATTTTTGGTCAATATAGCCATGCTCTTGGTGATGTACTGTGCAAAAATGCATGAGTTTTAATTAACATATTATGGAGAGAGAGTGTTTTTTTATAATTTTTTATTTGCATGATGAGTAAAGGTAATCCAACAATAATAGGAGCATATACAAGTAAAGCTATCATGGGAACTATACTACGCATGGATTCATGTGAGTGAGTATGTGACATGTGAATATATACAAGTGAGTTTGGTAGTGAACGTATACATGGATCAAGTAAAAGTGATGTGTGATATGTGTAAGTGAGCATGGATATATATACAAGTGTGGGAAGTGTTGTTGTGTGCTAGTGAAGCATACACATGAATATTCTAAGTGGTGTGTGAAGCATGTGAGTGTAAAGTGAAGCTAACTGTAAGTGTGTGAAGTGTTCATGGAGAGTATATAAGAGTGTGAAGTGTATAAGCGAGTGGGAAGTGATATATACATGAGAGAGAGATATACAAAAAGGTAAATATGGGAGAAAAGGGAACATATATGTAGGTGTATACGGACACATACAGAAAAGAATAACACCCATGCAGGAATAAAGTCTAGTCCTCTTATAATTTTCCTAGAAATGTCGTCACTGTGGCCATCCCAAAGGTCTCTCTGAGGGTCCGGGGGAAATACATCTCCCGTGGTGGATCCTTCATTCCTTCCCCTTTTTTTGGAGTTCATCCCGAATTTCTTCCTTTATCATGACACTTGGCTGTCATCGATGGGGAATGATATGTAGAGATAGAGTCTCATATTTTTCACAAAATAGACAAAATAAATGTTTCTTCCTCGAGAGAATCGGTCAAGGACAATACTGATGCTTGCAAAATCAAGTAACTCAAGGGTCCGAGGACTAAGTTACGAAATGGGAAGGTGTTAGGTACCCACCCCTCCCTTTCGATCTCTCATGTGCACGTGTTAATCTTCTCCTGTAGAACTTCATGTTGTGTGTGCTTATGTGCATAATATAAATGGAGGATGGAATCCTCGACCTGCATCATGGATAAAGGCGGAGCGAGGTCATTCTTAAGAGTGTTCCCAAAATAACAATAAAAAATATATTGTAAGTGTTTGTCGATTCACAAGTCATTATAGAGGAACAATTGCGTATATCGAATAGGACACAAGAAAGAAAGCATATAAAATATATATATCATGAATATACGATAAGAACAAAGTAACAAATATATGTGGGAGGACTCAAGTCGAGGAATTTATCCAAGATGCCTATGTAGCTCGTGAGGGAATCAAAGTCGACATAGTTCCAAGACAATACGAGGTGGGGTTTATCCTATAAATCCAACCGGGACTTCATTATATGTGTGTGTGTACAAAAAGGTATTTTAGTGTGAGAAAATGTGATGAGAAATCCTCATATGGAATTTACAAGTGAACCCTCTTTTATTGTTTTTGGGTTTTTCTATGAAAATAAACTATGTGCCAATATTAATAATAAAAGTTTTGAAATTAAGATGTGTGATGTAAGGAAGTAAAGTACTAAATTGAAAATGAAGTAAATAATGTAAAAATAAGAGAATTTAAAGATAAACGTGGAGAATTAGACCTCCTTGTGAAGACTTGAAGTGGATCTTTAGTGTAGATGTGATCATCTTAAGATGAGGTGATAGTGGTTTGAGGAGATGGGTTGGAATTTACTCAACAAAGTATGAATAGGATGGAAGGAATGTGGGAAAGGGGCTTTTTAAGGAAAACAAACTCTGAATTCGAGGGAATTCTCTCTGAATTGTTGAGAGGGTTATTCAAGGGTGATTTTCAAAGTGGAGTTGGACTCTATTTATAGGTCTAAAGAGGTGTCTATTGGCATCATCCTAGACCAGCCTATCGACGTAGAACCCTAGACACGCTGTCGATAGGCAGGGTCCTGGGGTTACCATTCGACAGTCTGAGGTAGTTTTTTTTTTTAAAATGACTGTAAAATGTGAACCATAAGTGAGAATTGTGTACGGGGTAAACTGTTTGAAAGGGTATTATGATTCATTTAATAATCCATTGATCCACTCCCAGGTTCAAGAGTTGACCGAAGTCAAATGGGGCTCAAAAATGCCCTTTGGTCACTATAAAGGAGATTCCCGGAGAAAAATGGATCGTTCGTCCGAACTTTAAGGATGATTTATGCACGAGATGGACCATTAGAAAGAGTATTCAGTGCCTTTTGAGATTTCATTCAGCTTTATTTGGTTTGAAGAGTTGACCATATTCAAATGGGTCTCAAAAGTGCTTGATGATCCTTCGGAGTAAATTAGGTTATTCGTTCGTATTGTGAGGCTAATTCGTGCACGGGGTGGACCATTTGAAAGGGTATTCAGAGCCCTTTAAAGATTAATTCATATTTGCTTGAGCTAAAGAGTTGACAATAATTAAATGAAACATGGGAGCGCCCAATGTCCTTCAAATTAGTTTTCAAGGTAAAACGAATCATTCGCCGGAACTGTAAGGCCAATTTGTGAATGGGGCAGGTCGTTGGAATGGGGATTCAGAGCCCTTCAAAGATTCATCGAGCTTTCACTCAGGTGAGAAAGTTAATCGGAGTGAAACGGGGCTCGAGAGCACCGGGTGGCCTCTAAATTTATTTTTTATAGTAAAACGGATCGTTCGTTTGAACCATAGGGCTGATTCGTGCACGTGACAGATCATTGGAAAGGATATTTAGATCCCTTTGAAGATTCATTGAGCTTTTGCTCAGAAGGGAGAGTTAATCGAATCAAACGGGTCTCGGGGCACCCAGTGGCCTCCAAATCAGTACTCGAAGTGTTACCTAGGGTTTACAATGAATGGGTGAATGGTAGGGACCTAAGGAGGTGCTTAGGGGGTCTTAGGATGGGGTGTCTACAAGAATTTTTTTCTTGTGTATCCACTTTCATTTGATGAGTTTTTATCCTATATGGAAATTTTACAAGTTTCCAAACTTGATTTGAGTACATCGAATCTATCTCGATATTCATATCGTTAAGCCAAAACTTAAAGTCCTTGTCTTGGATTGACTTTCTATAGTCATAGGATCCGATTCGAGTTCCATTGGAATCTCACCAAAGTGTTCACCCCAATACAATAACTTATCAGGTTGGCACCTAACTCTCCAACTATGATGTGTCTCTACTTGTGATTCAATATAAGTGACACATGTATCCTAATCACCAGTAATACTCCCAATATCATTGAGTAGTGTATTATCGATATCAAGTTGTATTTCATCCTATATTGGTGGTTCATAATCAATTAGTTTCTCTTTCCCTCTTAGCTCTTGTAAGTTAGACTTACTCCTGGGTTTGTGGTCTATCATATAATCTTCCTCTAAATACTGAATATTTGCTCTAATAAATACACTCTGATACTTCGGAACATAAAATTTATCACCCTTGGTTCCTTTTGAGTATCCTACAAAGAGATATACACCCATTCTTGATTCCAACTTCCCTGGATATTTCGTCAGCACATGTGCTGGGCAACCTAGATCTGTACATGTCCTAGACTATACTTGCGCCCAGTCCACTATTCTATGGGAGTCGTTGAGATCGATTTAGAAGGGAATAAGTTCCATGTGTATGTGTTCGTCTCTAATGAAAAATTCTAGAAGGAATCTGGAAAATACAAATTTCTCATAATGGATCTAACCATGTCCAAAAAAGTCTCGTTCCCTCTTTCCACTGCACCATTTAGCTGAGGAGTGCTCAATGCATACAACTTGGATGTGATTCCCACCTCTGACAAGTGATTCTAAACTATTCCAATAGGTACTATCCTCCACGATTGGACCATAGATTTTTATGTAGTTTTTCATGCCTACATTCGACCTCAACCTTGTACACTTGAACTTAACAAGGGCTTCAAACTTCTGGTGAATGAGGTAAACATATCTAAATCTCAAGTAATCATCAATAAAAATTTATAAAGTACTTATAATCACATCTTGACTGGATTGTCATATGTAAGCACCATATTGTAAGTCCCCTAATCATCTCCTTAGGTCCCCAGCACTCCCGTCTTCACCATAAAACCCTAGGTCATACTCTGAGTATCGATCTAAAGACCATTGGGCGCCCCCGAGACCCATTTGACTCTGATCAACTTTCTTGTCTGAGAGAAAGCCTAATGAATCTTAAAAGGGCTCTAAATTCCATTTCTAAAGGTACATCCCATGCACGAATCAACCTTACAGTTTGAGATAACGGACTATTTTCCCCTAAAAATTGATCCGAAGGCCATCGAGCGTTCTCGGGCTTTATTTGACTCCCGTCAACTCTTCAACTTGAATGTAAATCAATGAATCTTCTAAGGTATTTGAATACCCTTTCAAATAGTTTGCCCAGTGCATGAAACAACCTTACTGTACAAACGAATGATCCATTTTACTCTGAAGGGTCACCGAGAGCTTCCAAGCCCCGTTTGGTAAAGGTTAGTTCACTGAACCGAGCGAAGATCTTTGGACATTGTAGAGCCTTACATAATCTTTCTAAAAGTTCATCTCGTCCGTGAATCGTCCTTATGGTTCGGACGAACGATCCATTTTCCTTTTGTCCAAGAGAACATAGGGCGCATTTGATCCCCTTTTGACCACAGTTAATTCCTGAACCCGGTAGCGGGCCAATGGATTCTTGAAGGCATCTTAATACCCTTTCTAAAGGATCATCCCGCGAAAAATTTGGACTGAAAAATCTGCATGAGACTGCCGAATGGAAAACCCTTTTTTTTGCCTATCAGGAGTGTGTCTAGGTTCTCCTATCGATACGCTTGTTAAAAGACAATGCCAATCGGCATCCCCTTGACCCTATATAAAGGGAGCATAAGCTCACTTCGAAAAAAACCTCAGAAACATCCCTCTAAGTGATCTTAGCAACATTTTCCCCCTCAAAGTTGTTTCCATATTAAAACCTCTCCCCCCATATTATATTTCCATCTTTTCTGTACCTAATTTGATAAATTCCCTTCCCTCTCCTACCACGACTTGCAAGAGCAGCACTTCAACAATCAAGATCAATCTTAAATCTTTCAAAGGAGCTCCATACATTTCACTCTCTCTCCATTCACATTAGTTTTTTAGTTATTACTTTAGCATTTCATCTTTATTCGATCACACATATAAAAATTCAACTTTTTTATTAGTAGTATTGCACACACTATATTTTCTATAAAAAACCAAAAAATAAGAAAAAGAGGGTTTGCTTGTAAATTCCAAACGGGGATTTCTCACTAAATTTTCTCATACTAAAACAACCTTTTTATACACACTCAAACATATAATAAAGTCCACGGTTTGATTTATGGGATAAACTCCACCCTTGTGTTGCATGCGAACTCCAAGAACTTTGATGCTTTTTAGGCAACATAGGCGTCTCGAGTAAAATCCAAGATTCAAATTATCCTTTCCTATTTTTGTTCATATATTATTTTCATATATTATATTTACGATTCATGCTTACATTTTATCCGACCTATACCATCGTTCTTTCATAAATGATTGGTGACCTGAAAAATGCACACTATATTTTTAATTACTATTTTGGGAACACTCCTAAGGATGACTTCACTCCGCCTTTATCCATGATACGAGTCGAGTAATTACACTCTCCATTTATATATACATGCACGCACTTCACAAAGTTATTAAGGAGAAGAATAACACATGCCTATGAGAGACCGAACAGGAGAGATGGTTGCCTAACACCTTCCCATTCTATAACATAGTCCCTAAATCCTTGAACTGATTATTTCCGTAAGCATCAGTATGTCTTTGATGCCATTCTCTCAAGGCGGCAACATTTATTTTTCCTATTTTGTGTAAAATAGGTTGGCAACTCTATTTCTATACATCACCCCAATTAAAGAGGGTCGACGCACCCCGAGGAAGGGCGCGAGATCCCCGCGTGCGCTCACCGATCGGGATAGGATGGCCACAGTGGTGATTCTGCTTGGGACTCTATTTTTTATAAGAGGTCAAGACTCTATCCTTACATGGGTGTTATCATTTTCCGCATCTGTATGTATTCAACTACATGTATGTCCCTTTCTCCTTTATTACTTCTTGTATATATCTACCTCATATTTATCTCACCTCTGACTCACTATTCACTTCACATACTTGTAAGTACCCACCATATACACCTCATAGTACTTACACTTGTATATAGGATCACTTATACCCACATGATTCACATACCACTTAGAATATCCATGATTAGGCTTCATTAACATAATTCTCCACTTATCACACTGGCGCATATCCTTGTTCACTTGCACATATCACATGTCACTTGTAGTTGATCCATGCTTAGGCTCACTACCACACACTCACTTGTAGATACTTACATATCACTCACATGTATCCATGCTTAGTGTAGTTTTCACACTCCATGCTAGATTTACTTTTAATTGTACATGTTTTCCCCATAAAACTTCTTTCACTCATCATAAAAGACTCTATCCATAATATAATCATTAAAGAATTATGCTTTTTGCACACTACATAACCAAGATCATGGCTATTGACCAAAATTTTATCCCATACTAGGGGTTCACTTTGTGATGGGCGCTAGTTCGACAAGTCACAATTAGCCTAAGTAATATGACTTTCACCTTCCACTGGCCTAGTACCTTCGATTTATATAAAATGTTTCCCCCTCCCCCCGGTCGTACCCCTTGATCGAACTCACGATAGGAGGTAGCAGGGAGCTCGTTCACATACGTCAAGTACATAAAATTTTCTCTCACACATACTTGCCCCACTAGGTATATGGTAAGATAATTAACTTACACTCAGATATATCAAATGGCTTGTCCACGTAACGATTGCCCTCAACGTGCCAAAAGGGGAACCTTTCCACTAACCCGATAATTGCATAAACCTCATATAGGCGTCACACCTAGGGCACTCATATTTAGTTTACTAGTTGCTAAACGAAACTCTGTCAAAATGGTGGGTCGGCATGCCGCCCAATTTTTCGTGCTATTTCATCAGTTTTCAAAACAGAACCCTATGAGCTTGGAAACACGTCAAACCATGTCTTATATATTTTTTAACCTAATTTTCCCAGGATCAGGTCCTATCTGACATTTATTTTTTACATTTAGGTAAACCTAATACAAGTTAAAACATGATAATAATAGTAATCAAGCTCATACTCTTCTCTTCATTTTTCCTCCTTTTTCTCAATTAAAAAATACCAAAAAAACATTTTCCCTCCTTTTATCAAAAATGACAAAAACATGTCTTTTTTTCTTTATCAAGGAAAAAAATCTTATTTCTTCCCTCTTTCAAAAATAAATTTGAATCATTTTTCATTCCTAGGTCGATCGCATACCCAATTATTGGCCTGACTCTCTATTGGCTTTGGTCTTTCGTCTAAACACTCTGAAGCTCCTCCAGTTCCTTTGCTACTTCATCCGAGTTCGAAACCTACCTTCACCAGTTCTTCATGGAAAATGTCGACCAAGCACTAAACGTGCAACCTGATCTGATGGCATTTCTAGTTCAACTCAGTGTCAAGATTGACAACCTTCAAAGGAGGTCCATGAAATGTAGCAAAACTAGCTTCATATTCACAAAGAACCCGATGTCATCTTTCCTTGTGCCATGGGTCCACCCACTCCCGAGCCTGTCTAGGTCCCATAAGAATATAAACATGATTCGCGTGCTTCACTCACCAATGGGCCGCTTCCATCTCAGCTCCCTATGCCAAACCTTACCCATCGAGGGATAACTTGTCAGTTCCTATTGATCCTAAGGAGGAAGAATTAAACAAGGCCAATGAAAAAACTCAAACTATTGTCTAAGAAATTGGACCAACTTAGGATATTCAAAAACTATATGGACTGTAACCACATGTCTCCGTACCCCAATGCAAGATTGACAGAGAAGTTCAAGATGCCAAGGATTGAGAAGTTCTAGGGAAGCGGGCCCCCAGTTGTTCACCTTCACATTTATCACCAAGACATGACCCTTCTCGGTGACTCTGAAAAGATAATGGCCCAAATGTTTCAACATACTTTAAAGGACAACCCTCCAATGGTCCCTATCCCTCGAAGAATCCGGAATCCATAGTTGGGAAGATGTCGCTCAGGAATTCATGTCACAAGACAAGTACAATGAATAACTAGAGGTTACATGCTGAAATATTGAGCTTCTCAAGAAGAACCCTAGAGAAATCATCAATGGCGTCATAGTAATTAATTTTGCACCATAACCAACCGAACCTCTAAAGAATAACAAGTTAGCATCGTGAAGAAGAATTTCCTGCCCCATATTCGAGAAACTATGGGAGGTCAATATTATCCACACTTTTGATCTCTCCGAGAAGAAGGTGTAAAAATTGAAGAAAATGTCACCGAGGTAGAAGCCAAGCCAAAGAAGGTGACTGGACAGTTTATTCCTAGAAAGTATGAGAAGCCTACAAGTGCCACAGTCTCAACCACCAATAATATCTCCCAACCTAATACCTCTTGGGATTTAGAAAGATACCCTAATCCCTCTAGAAAGGAATACACCAATCTCCATGCTCCCTTATCCAAAGTCTACCAAGTCTTGTTATGACGTCAAACCATGGACCCCCGTCCATTAGCAAATGTACTTCCCAAGAATTTCAAAACTGATACCCATTGTGACTTCCACCAATTTACGGGCCACACGACCGGGGTGTGATCGCCCCACCAAAAGATCCTAAACCTACTACCACTTATAACCCACTTCCAACACATGCAAATTCCATCTTTCTAGAGAATGACCTAGAATTTGATCCATCTACGCAAATTGTGGCCAGTAAAGAACACGTAATTTCACCCAAGCTTCTCAAAGTTTGCTCGTATTCTCTCCTATGTCATACTTGATTCGATGACCAATCTCTTCCAATCCTCACAAGAGCTTGTATTATCATCCACACTCGATTCATAGGGAGAGATATGGAGTCGCCGGCTATTCTAAACCAACTCTTGGAGTTTGGGATAAAATTGCCCACCGAGATGACCATCGACTGTAAAAAATTCAATGCCTTGTTCATGGAATCCTGGAAATGGTCTCAGGAATCTGACAAATGGGTGGTACAAATGAAGAAGTCAGTTTAGATGACATAATATAGATCATGGAAAACATGTTTCAATAAACCAATGAGATCTGTAGCATTTTCGAACTACTCACTGCTTTGAAGTTACAAGGTCGATTAGTTCCTTCACTCTTGCACCTCCCCATTGAGTGGGAAGATTTATATAAGGAAGACGTTAAGATCGTTGAATGCATTGATTTATCTTTGAAAGAAGACATCGTTTCCACCAGATGGGGGGCAAATTTGACATCTCTGATGATGAATCGAGTCAGGAAAATTTGAGTCCAATAATCGGTATGTACGGAATGATATCTTTCGAATTCCTTTTTTGGGAAAATCAATAAAGTAGTCATTCAGCTGAAAACACGAGTTCTTATTCTTCCCCACCTCTATAAACCACATGACCAGATTAGGAAGATACTACAAGGATTCTTAGTCATCGAGAACAGATAATGGAAATGGAGTTATCAAAGAGATTTTCATGCCTGAAATGATCGTTGAATAAAGAAAATACATCGAGCAACTCAAGAAAACTCGCGTTAACATCATCTTATGGGGAATCTTCATGTCTTCTTTATTACACCGAAAATCTCTGATAAAGCTTCACACAGGGACTATAGTGCCTCCTCTCACCACTCTAGAAGAAGCTGTAAACCTGGTTGGATCCTTGACCTCCACTAAACTCCTTTGCTTATCTATAGAGGAAATTCTGAAGGTCAGCCTTAACCATAATTATTTCCTCAACATCCGTTGAAGTGATGGGAAATAAAGTCTCTCTCTCACTCATCGATAATGGATCTGCCCTCAATCTTTACCCATTAAGAACCTTTAATTACTTGGGGTTGAATGTAAGTGACCTTACTCCTACTTATATCGTAGTGCATGCCTATTATAATACTCGTTGAGAGGTGATGGGATCCATAAAACTCACAATAGGGGCTTGCCCTATCAGTCCCATCAATGAGTTTTAAGTTATTAACATACCGACATTCTTTAACCTGTTGATTGGTCGATCATGGCTTTATAGCATCTGGGTGTATCTTCCTCCCTTCATCAGAAGTTAAAATTCTTCGCCAAAGGGAAAGTCATAACTATATTAGGGGATAGTGATGGTATAGAAAATTCTAGCACTAATAATCCAATACTAGAAATACAGCATGGGATGAATGACGTGTTTCTCTTCGGCTTCAAGGTTGATCCACTTCCCCTTCCGACAGGGGATAATTTTAAATATTGAGTCTATCTGAAAGACAACCTTGAAATAAATGTCAATGCAATACAAATTTTCAAGAACATGCATTTAATGCTTAGACTGGGGATTGGGTGATGTCAATAAGGGATACTGGAGCCAGTAGTCCTGAAAGATGCCTTTCCCCATGTGGCAACGGTTATCAGTCTTCACCAGAAGAACTCAGAATGCTCTCCTAACCACGACCAAAAAGGAGTTTAGAAGATGATAAGATTGTTTTGAGGAATTCGCTAAATAGGATATTCGTCAACAAAGGGGGAGATTTTCCCTTCTGTGGCTTTCTTGGACCATGGTATAACCACGCCGACAAGAAGATGAAGCCGGGGATGGGAATCTTTTTTCAAGACAAATACTCCTAAGACAAAAAATATAGCCATTGAATAGGTCTATAGGGAAAGTGATTTCTAATACTCAATTAACCTACAAACACAGGGGATGACTCTTTATATGATCCATTTAGACACTACACCATCGGACATGTTTGCTCTAATCAAGGCCGATAATGAGCCTCTTTTTAACTGAGATGCTATACCAGTCCCACTTACTGAGATGAAACCCGACCAAACTGTTTACCCTATCTCTTTATCTATTATTGTTCCTCCCTTTTCTAAAAATAATGTAATTGAGAACTCTTTTGACGAGATTCTCAATGCCGTTTTTCCCAAAAGTGAAATAAATGAGAATTTTGAGTATCTTGTTGTGCCTTACATTAATTGTCTTGATTTAAATCAAACTCTTGATGATGATGATTTTGCAAATGAATAATTCTTAACTAATCTTAATAAGGTTAATAACATAATTGCGTTCAAATTAATGAGGATGAAACAGTTGTTATCAATCTCGATTCTAGTATCCATTAGTGCGAGATTAGGATAGGGTCCACCCTTAATGAACATGAGCATGCGTAATTCAAAGAACTAATAAAAGAATTTGTGGATGTCTTTGCATGGTCCTACGATGACATGCCCAACATCGATCCTGAAATAGCTCAGCACGAGATCCTAACTCTCCTAGAATGCAAGTCGGTCAAACAGAAGCTAAGAATCTTTGCACCGAATGGTCACTCAAAGTCAATGAAGAAGTAGTCAATAAGTTGAACGTAGGCTTCATTCATGTGATCGAAAATCCCACAAGGCTCCCCAATATTCTACCCATTGTGAAATGAGGAGGAAAAGTCCACATTGTGCATCGATTATCGATATTTGAATACATCTTATCCAAAGGACGATTACCCATTACCCAATATTGACAAGATTATGGACAACACAACCAGTCATGCTCTTAAGTCATTCATCGATGGATTCTCCAGATACAATTAGATCAAGATTCACCTTCACGATTAGGATAAAATTCATTCATCACCCCCTAGGGAACCTTTTGCTACACTATTATGCCATTCAGACTCAAGAACGTTGCGACTACCTACCAAAGGGATACCACAACTATCTTTCATGATTTCATATACAAGGAGGTCGAAGTCTATGTAGACGACATGATTATTAAGTCTAAGACTCGGGAAGGTCATGTTCCCGCCCTCTAAAAGTTCTTCGAATGACTATGGTGACACCAAATGCGGCTAAACCCATGAAAATGCATTTTCGACATCACGAAAGGAAAGCTTTTGGGATTCATAGTTAATGAAAATGGAATTGAAGTAGAACCTTGCAAGATGAAAGACATACTCGAAATTCCACCACCCCGAACGGAGAAGGAAGTTTTAGGAATCTTGGGCAAATTATAGTACATCAGTCAGTACATTAGCCAGCAGACTTCTATTTGCGAACCTATCTTCAAACTCCTCCTAAAGGATTTTACCAAAGTGTGGAATGAGGCTTCCGAGGAAGCCTTCAACAAAATTAAGTAATAGCTTACCTAACCTCCCATGCTTATGCCTCTACAGCCCTGTCCTCCTCTACCCTTGTACTTAATCGTAATAGATACTGCAGTAGGGGATTTGTTAGCCCAATATATTAAACAATAACACAAAGAGAGGGCCATCTGCTATGCTAGTCAAAAATTGGTCGGGAATGAAGTTAACTACATTGCCTTGGAGAAAGCATGCGTCGCCGTAGTCTGGGTCACTCAAAAGTGACAACACTACATATTGGCTTTTCCCATCAGACTTGTGTCCCGAATGGATCCTAGAAAGTACCTTATTGAGAAACCCTCCTTATCTAGACAAATGGCCCAATGGTTGATGGTACTAACTGAGTTAGATATCATTTATGTCATATAGAAAGCCATGAAGGGGAGAGTCATCTCCAACTACCTTGTTGACTATCCCATGAAATAGATCGACGTTTGGATCTCCAAATTTCCAGATGAGGATAACCTCTGCACCTCTCAGAATGACCTCTGATGGAAAATATTCTTGAACGACGCTGACAATAAGAAAGGATATGGCAGTAGGATACTCATAATTTCCCCTAATAACTCTGACACTCCCATTTCCATCAAGCAATATTTTCCCTGAACCAGACGAAAAGCTCCCCCCTTTCATGACCACTTAGAAGAGTTGGCCTCCGAGTTCCATAATATCACCTTCCACTACTTGCGTTGCGCAAAGAACATCTTAGCCGATGCCTTTGTTATCATATCCTCCATGGTATACATGCCCGAGGGAATAACGATGGTCCCTTTCCTAGTCCAAAACTAAGCTATGATAATCCATTTCTGCCACATTGAGCTCATTACATAGGAAGATTTCAATATGTCCAGGTTTTGGTAGTATAATATTTGGTGCCTCATCAAGCATGGTAAGTATACCTAAGATGATAACAAGAAAGACCGTGCAACCTTTTGCAAATTGGCTTCCCATTACATCATTTGTGGCAAATCACTATTTAAGAGAAACTTTGATGGACCCCATTTACACAGAATTGCAAGGGAGGCATTGAAGAAATGATGAAGAAGATCCACATCCGGGAATGCAGACCCCGTAATAACGATCATATACTTACTAATAAGATTATCCGTCAAGGGTACTATTAGACTACCATGGTTCAGGATTGCACTACCTATGTCAGAAGATGCCTAAAATGCCAACAGTTTGCCAATCTCGATCACTTACCTCCTAAAAAATTATACAACATGACTTCTCCCTAGTCGTTCTCCACCTAGGGCATTTACATCATAGGTAAGTTAAACCCAAAGCTTCAAACGGGCATGAGTTCATCCTAGTCACCATTGATTACTTTGCCAAATAGGTCAAAGTCGAGTCATACGTAGTACTAAATTCCAATAAGGTGACAAACTTTATCCAAAAGAGAATCATCTATCGATACGAGGTTTGCCATGAGCTAGTATAAGATAATGGGTTACATTTTAAAGCTGAGGTCACAAGAACTTATCGATGAATATGGGATTCAAAGACACAAATCTTCTACCTACTGACCCCAAACCAATGGTACAGTTGAAGTTGGCAATAATAACCTCAAAGCCATCATCAGCAAAATGACTAAGAGTTACCGAGATTGGGTTGATCGGATCCTTTACTACCTATGGGGCTACCACAATTCAATTAGGACATCTACTTGGGCTTCCCCTTACTCTTCAGTATATTATATGGAAGTAGTCCTACCCGTTGCGATAGAAATATCTTCCTTATGCGTTGTATAGTTAGTAAGGAACACTAGTACCAGAGCCGCATTGATGAATTATCACTCTTGGATAAAAAGAGGTTGAAGGCTCTATACCACATACAAGGGTACCATCATCAAATAATGTAATCATTTAATCAAAGAGTCAAGGACCGTGGTGTTTAGAAAGGAGGCTTGGCCCTCAAGGAGAGCGTAGAACCCGTTTGGGACCCTAGAGTTAAATTCAAGCCAAACTGAAGTGGCCCCTACATGTTAATGAAGATCTTGTCAGGTGGCGTCTCTTTACTCGTAAACCTAGATGTAGAAGAGATGGCACGTCCAGTTAACTTGGACTGTATCAAGAAATTCTACACTTAATTCAAAATATCAATGCATTATGACCCTTCTCATCCCCTTTCTATTCTCAAAAAACTCATCATTTGTTTCTACCCGTAACTACGCGGGACATGATCCTCTCAAAAACCTTTTTCTTTAAAAATGGAAGTCATAAAATTTTCAAAACCCCCAGAGGTACGTAGGCTGCTCATGAACCTTACATGGGTGTCGTACATGGGTATGGTCCCCTCCTTTTTCATAAGATACTATTCTTTTCTAACCTTTGAGGACGATAATTCATTTTGTTATTTACATGAACAAGAGTATTAGGTATGCCTTAGCGGTTGGTATAGATAAATTAAATGCAAAACTCATCAAGAGGCACAACAATATGATTAAATATTTTTTTATTTAAAACAAGGAAGTTCGGTTGCATTAAGTCTCAACGAAGGGAGTTAAAGCAAACCATCCTCTTTCACTAAAACTACCAAGCTACACCAAAATTATTTCAAAAACAAAAACTAAGAAAAATAAAAAAACTTAACAAAAAATTTCCCCAACTTCACAAAATCTTATCCACGGCTGCCAAAAGACCCATCCTTATCATCATCAGCCTCCAGAGGTCCCCAAACTTTCCTTTTCTGGTTGATATTCCAAGTACACTCCATGGAGCGGTACTCCCTGACCATCCTGGAAAAAAAAACACTACATATCCTTAAATGGTGTCGAAACGAACAAACCACCTATGGATGGTCTCTTCTGCCAGGATCTTTTCCAAAACTCATTTCAATAAACATTTCAGATAGTCCCCGAACACATGCTAGACCCTTCCTACAGATTGATATAAATGGGTAGATGGTCGCTGACTCTCCCACAAATAACCCAACATCATGCGTCCGGATTTAGTCAGGTCCTCCACCAAAAAAAGTCCTACTGTACAAGGAGGAACTATTTGATCCAATCCAACTTGGCGCATAAGCTACCAAGGAAAATAGAATGAAGTCTGTCATAGGCCAACTAACTGTGAATATTGATATTATCCCAGTTCCAGAACAGGCTATAGTTCTCCCCATCATGGCACCGACCAACGAAGGCACCAGACTCCGTGCTCGACAAACCAATTGACTCAATTCTCTATAAATGGTCTAAAACTGATAACATATCGAGTAAAGAAATTTAGCATGCCAGCCAAGGGATACTCGGAAGGAATCGCCAGATGGAATCTCTTAGCCAGCCATATGGACAACATCATCGGGCTCCCTCTCAGAAAATTAGAGAGGCCATCCCTCTAAGAATCAAGACCATTCAGAGTCTCTACTAGTATCACCACCCTAAGACTATGACGATAATACATTCATGCCATTATCATAGCCAACTGTGGATCCACCATTAAGTCCCACATCACTAGTAAAAGCCTCACAATAAGGCCCAAGGGAATAGCTCCAATAAATCCATCAATGCCAAAACCCTTCACAATCAATCCCCTGCAGCTACTGAACAACAATGGGAGTTACACTCATCTTCTTGAATCCCAAATGAGAAGTATGGGTAGTGTGTCCCACTAGCTCTCTCCCAAAGCACACAACATAGCAATAAAACGCGACGTCTCATCCAAAGCAATAGATTTATCAAAACCAACATCATTATAGTCTGTTCAACACACTAGATTCAGTGCAATCCAATGAAGGAGACAAGCCCCACTTTACAACTAAGCTTTCTATCACCTCATCCATATACCAACCAAGCCACCAAGCTAATCCTATATTCAAAAAGTTCCAAAAAACCTCATATTTTCTACTTTTTCTCAAAATAAATCCCTTAAAAGGGGAAGCTCTTTTTCGACCAACGCTCCGAGGCCATCTTCTAGTCAAACATATTCAAAGATTTCTAAAAAAATCACTTTTCATATTCTTTATCAAAACAAAAACTCAGCAGCAGATTAAAGTGCATGTAGATTAAGCAACTAAATCAAGATAATCAAACAAAATATGCATCTCTCTTTGCCTCATTGAAGTCTCTTTTCGAGTACAATGCCTCTACATCAAGCATGCAACATCGGTTCACGTTGAGATACCCAGAAAATGATTAATATATAAGAAAATCCCAAAGGGAAATAACCAGAATTATATGTCACCTCATCTACCCCATAACCCTATCTCTTAGTTCCCAGACGTACCAAAACTCATACGACTACCACCTCCTCATTTGCACATGCATGCCCAAAACCCCCACAGAGTCATCCCCCAAGGATAAAAGGTCACATGTAAGCCCTCAAAAATAATGAGTACCTAATCAAGAGCATCTCCCAAAGAGAAGAAATACAAATATAATCCCCAGAAATGATTCTACCTAGATCCCCCCAATGCCACATGCACCGCCTCCAGTGTCACCCTCAACATGCGATCCACCACTATCTGAAAACCCTCATAATCAATCCTCATCAGCTGATGAATGTATATGACATCTCCTCAAATCCAAGAAAACATTTCTTCATCAAGACACATATTGGAACATTTCTTCATCAAGAAAACATATTTTGGAACACTAAACCCTGTAAAAACTCCCAAAATCCGCAACAGGATTAATATTACGCTCTTATCCCCAGTATCAACCCTAACCTACCCTTAACAAATTTTGCTACCTCATCCCAAAGTCTACTTCCCCAGCGAAATCTCAAATCTCAAGTCTTCCCCCGCGGAATCCCAACCTCGTATCAAACGCTTCCCCAGTGGAATCTCAAATCTTAATTCTTCCCCAGCGGAATCCCAACCTCAAATCAAATACTTCCCTAGTAGGATTAAAAAATAATACCTTCCTAATTCCCCAATGGAATTTCCAGGCTAAACTTTCTCCCAATCCATCCACCATTAGAATTTCAAGATTCCCCCGCAATCAAAATCCTTTGCTTCTTCCCCAGCAAATCTATCCCTAGTCATATGTCTCAAGTGTAAAACCATCCTTAGAAGAGTCTCAAAATAGCACAATCCTCAGTGGAATAATAGGTGCATTCTCATCCCCAGGATAAGGTAAAACTATCCCAGGAGAATAACTCTCGTATCCTAACTTTAGGTCCTCAGAATTGACATCATCCCGCATAATCGGCCTCTACAACTTTAGGTGCTAAGAATTTGGAAGAATTAGTCCCTATAGCTTTAGGTCCTCAGAATTGAACTCGACCCCCAGAATCGGTCCTTACACCCTTAGGTCCTCATAATTAATCTTGACCCACAGAATCGATCATCACAACTTTAGGTCCTCAGAATTGACCTCGACCTGCAAAATCGATCCCCTCAACTTTAGGTCCTCAAAATTGACCTCTATCCTCAAAATCGATACTCATCATTTTAGGTCCTCAGAATTGACCTCAACTCGAAGAATTGGTTCCCACAAATTTATGTCCTCAAAATTTGCGTCGACCTATAGAATTGGTCTATACAACTTTAGGTCCTCGGAATTGGCCTCGATTTGTAGAATCGGTCTTTATAACTTTGGTCCTTAGAATTTACCTCAACTTGCAGAATTGGTCTTTACAACTTTAGGTCCTCAGAATTGACCTTGACCCACAAAATCGGTTCCTATAACTTTAGGTCCTCAAAATTGACATTGACCCGCAGAATCGATCCCGAAAACTTTAGGTCCTCAAAATTAACCTCAACCCTAAGAATCGATCGCTACAACTTTAGGTCCTCAGAATTAACCTCAACTTGCAGAATTAGTCCCTACAACTTTCGGTCCTCAGAATAGACCTCGACCCGCAAAATCGTTCCCCGTAACTTTAGGTCCTCAGAATCAGCCTTGACCCACAGAACCAGTCATCCTCAGCGACCTTAGTCCTCTGAATTAGTCATCCTCATCCCTTTGGTCCACAGAATTTACCCCTTTCCCAAACATCCATGTGGTGTCTATTCGATGGCCTTCACTTATTCGAAGCTCACCCATCGAGGGGCTCTGGAGACACCACATTTTAACACCAACTAACCATCTCCTTAGGTCCCTAACACTTTCGCCAATACCATAAAATCCTAGGATATACTCCGCGCACATTTTAGAGGCCATCGGGTGCTCTCGAGCACCATTTGACCCCCGATCGACTCTCTTATCTAAGTTAAAGCTCAATGATTCTTTAAAGGGCTCTGAATTTCCTTTCTAATGGTCTGTCTCGTGCACAAATCAGCCTTATGGTTCAGATGAACGGACCATTTCCTCCCAAAAAATAATCTAGAGGCCATGGGACGCTCCCAAACTCCAATTGACTCTTGTTAACTCTTCAGCTCGAATGAGACTAAATGAATATTCTAAGGGATCTAAATACCCTTTTCAATGGTCCACCTCGTGTGCTAATCAACCTTACGGTATGGGCGAACTACCTATTTTACTTTGAGGGTCACTAGGCGCTTCCTAGCCCCATTTGACCAAGGTCAACTCTTCAAAGTTAGCCAAGATCTTTGGAACATCGAAGATTCATGTATAAACCTTTTAACGGTTTTTCCAGTGCACCAATCACCCTTACAGTTCGGAAGAACGATCTATTTTCCTCTTATCTAAAATATCATCGGGCGCTTCTAAGCCCCATTTGAACATAGTCAATTCCCGAATGCGGGAGCATCCTAATGGATTATTTTGGGGCTCTGAATACCCTTTCCAACGGTTCATCCCCTACACAATTCAGACTTACGGATTGTGTTTTACAACCAGTTTATAGAAAAATCTGCATGAGATTGCCGAATGGCAAACCCTTTTCCCTGCCTATCGAAAGTATGTCTTGGTTTTCCAATAGATAGGAATTTCAAGGACAATGTCGATCAACACCCCCCTTGACCTTATATAAAGGTAGCATGAGCTCACTTCGAAAGTCACCTCAGAAACATCCCTCTCAGTGATCCAGCAACATTCTATCAAAGTCAACGTGGTTTCCATTTTCTTATACTAAAACATCATTTTTCTACACACACACATATAATAAAGTCCTCGGTTGGATTTATGGGATAAACCCCACCCCTGTGTTGCATGCGAACTACGTGGACTTTGATGCCATTTTAGGCTAGGTAAGTGTCTCGGGTAATGTTCGAGATCCGAGTCCTCCTTTCCTATTTTTGTTCATATATTATTTCCATATATTGTATTTATGATTCATGCTTTGGTTTTATCCAACCTATACCATCGTTCTTTCATAAATGATTGGTGACTCGAGAAATGCACACACTATATTTTTAATTAATATTTTGGTAACACTCCTAAGGATGACCTCACTCTACCTTTATCCATGACGCGAGTCGAGTAATTCCACTCTCCATTTATATATACACGCACACACTTCACAAAGTTATTAAGGAGAAGAATAACACATGCCCATGAGAGACGGAAAGGGCATGATGGGTGCCTAAAACCTTCCCATTCCGTAACTTAGCCTCCGAATCCTTGAACTAATTGGTTTTGCAAGCATCCGTATGTCTTTGATGTCGTTCTCTCCATGAGGTAACATTTCTTTTGCCTGTTTTGTGAAAAATAGGCAGGAGACTCTATTTTTATACATCACCCCAATTGACGAAGGCCGAAGCGACCAGAGGAAGGGCGCGAGATACCCGTACGCGCGTCGACCGTGATGGAATTGCCATATCACACGGCCCCAAAAATTAGAATAACCCAATCCCACCACATAATTGGCACTATAGCCTTTGTCCATAAAGGGACTCTTGGTCATTTTACCTTATACATAGACTGGAAGTGCATCCACTTCCAATGAGCTTAATTTTCCATTTGAAACCGATCTTTCAATTCTTTTTAGATTAATATGATATAAGCATAAGTGCCAATAATACATTTGATTCAACCTAGAAGGTTCTTTTATCTTTAGATTATCTCCATTTGAGATATTTGATTCAATATTTAGCAGTAAAAGTGAGACATGCTTTATAATATAAAGATCATTTTCAATGTACCAGAACATGTAAAAGATTTTCCATTTTTGATAAAAGCATATTTTTAAAATAAACTAATATCCATTCATAACCAAGTTAGAAATAAATATCAAATTTCTTATAATATTAGGAACATAAAAACAATCTTCTTAAATAAGCCTTTCTGTCTCAACCAAAATTTAAAACTAAAAATCATACTACTAATATTTATGCTTTGTTTCTATCCCCCATAAACAAAAAAAAATCCCATCCACTGAACTTGTTGGTTACTTGGAACTTGACAAAGAATCTCAAACATTATTAGAGGCTCATAAATGTACATACCAGGTCCGATAGATTGGACAAAAAAATATGTCTCAATGATAAAAGAGAAATTACCATTCTCGTTCCTTTATTTATCTTAGTAGGTTGGGTACTGTTTCTTCAAATGTCCAAAACATTTATAGATGTAACACCTGACTTTCGTATGATTCCGTGCTCTCTGAGGTTTAACCACTGTTTTAAACTATCACAGGTTGTACCTAAGACAAACCTTCTCTTTTTCTTACCTTTCGGGACGTAAGAAGACGAGCCTCTCTCAACAAGCTGCACAAAAACCTTTTGTTTTATGATATTATCCATCTCTGTGAGTTCATTATGTAATGAAGAAGAGATTAATCAAAATTTTCATTAAATAACTTAGGCGAAATTGTTTAGATGACTCTAGGTTCTAGTTATCCCAAGATGGATATCATCTTAAGAACATGGTCACACATAAAAGTATTATATGTTATCTTTGTGTTAATAAGCGTTGTTATAAAAGCCGGTATTGTCACAAGATTTTGATCCTCACACATGTCCATAAGGTTCAGAATCATGTCATAAGAACTTGACATATTCTGATGCTAATGTTGCATCACATTCGTCATATATGCTAATATTACAACGAGACATTTGATAAACTTTTTTCCATCTCTACTAAGCTCGGACCACCAACTCGGATACCTCTTCACCAGGTTTGGCAGGCCATTATTCGATTGTAAATACCCAAATTAAATCATCACTTATTTGAGAATTACTTTTACAAATTAAATTATTAGGAATTACTATTTTAATTTTCTAAAAATAATTCATTTATAATTAGGATACCATAATTTAATCTATACCTTTATTCCGGTTTAAAAAAAAGTAAATAATATGATTTTTGAGGAAAAAATGTGATCTAGGCAAGTCATATAAGTAATCCATGATGTCCATAATAACGAGGGATGATAATTGATTAAGTAGCCCACGATAATTATCAACACGAGTAAGATGGTAGAATCATAATAAAATAGAATAATCATGCAATCATAATTCAAATAGTCAAAAAATTCCCTTTCGATCATGGCTTAGAGCCTCTTGAAGTAGAATTCTTCAAGATCAAGAATCCCATATAAAGTATACTGAACAAGAGTCTTATTTGAAGTAGAGTTCTTACATTCTTTGCCCTAGAAATACTCATCTTTGATTTAGAGAATATTGGGACAAACATCTATGGCAAAACCGATGTGTTTAGCCAAAAAAATCAAACAAAATCAAACCTCCTTCATAGGGCCGGATTGATCTGGGTTTGTAGCATCCCATTTTCATCTCGGGTTCACAAATGTCATGAAAAAACCTCCCAAATTGATCAAAACGTCATCAAACCCCATGGAACTTTAACCATGACCAAAATCCATGTAATTACATGATTCTTACTAGTAAAAACTAGAGTAAATTACACTGGTGGCCCCTGAATTTTGGGCATTGTAATGTTTTGGCCCTCAAACTTTTTTTTGTAACATTTAATCCCCTAAAGTTTATTATGTTTACAACAATGTCCATTATGTCAAATTTCCTTTTAAATCCAAAGAAAGTAGTCAATATGACTACGATGTCAATGCATAAATTATATTTCCACCCCGTACTCAAATCGTACGCTCAAAATAACTATAAAATTACACTTAAAAGAACAAAAAATATGTAATTACTTTGATTATAATGGGTTTTGGGCATGGTTTCAAGTCATTTTGGGTATGAGGTTAGGGAATGGTGGTCATAAAAGTCATTTTTGACTAAGAATTACATTAGATTTAACAAGAACCTTGATAGAGGGGCCACCAGTGAAAAAATAACAAAGTTTAGGGGCTCAAATGTTACAAATAAAAGTTTGAGGCCCAAAGCGTTACACTGCCCAAAATTCAGGGGTAGGGTCCACCAGTGTAATTTAATCTAAAAAATATTATATCTCTCACAAACTCCTCTAAATAACTTGATTATTGAAATAATTAAAAACAATATAATTATTACAACCAAATCAAATCTATGAAAAAATAACTATGGATAAACCACTGTAGGATCCATTCACATAAAATAACATTCATGTGACTGTGATGGAAGAGATATAAACATTATAACCCCACAAAACCATGTTAGTATGATATAACATACAAATATGTTTATTCCTACAACATGCAAAACTAGGATTTCATAATGGACAAAATAGACCTTTTTAAAACATGATCAATCTATAACTGGTGCTCTGACACCAGTTATTGGGGATTGATAGAAAGAAAACATTTGATGCCAAAAAAAATTCAATGATTATGCATTATAAGGAAAAAACAAAACTAGGTTTAAAGCATAAACCTAGGGTTTCGAACCATTATATCTTTTGGATCTTATAAATAATCTGAATGAGGAGAAATAGAGTTTGTAGAGGATGAGGTTGATGATTTTTCCCCCACTAATATCTTGATAAAAGTTCCTAAAATACTTTAATATTCTAGTATATGACTCTCCCCCCCCCCCCCCCCCAAAAAAAAGTATGCCTAGTGTGTGGGCACTTTCGGAGATGAAAACTTGGTGAAATGTGAGAGAAATCACTTTTTCTTTCCTCATCCTTTCACAAAAATGTGAATAGTATTTCCCTCTCTCAGTCTCTAACCCTTATGATATGTTATGATGCTTAAAACCCTAGCTTAGACCCATATATATAGGAACCCAATGTAGGATTAGGTTAATTAAGCTTTTCATAAAGATTGGGCCTACCATTTAGGTAATGGATTATACTAAGGGCCCAAGAGCAATAATGAAATTGGATTCCAAATGCAAATATGAAAATCCCATATTACTTCCCATAATATATTTCCTTTATCATTTAATTATAATTAATCATACTAAATAATTATAATGGCAATTGAAATTAATTATCTCAAATTACTTGAATAATGAGGTATTTGTTTGCAAAGTTAGATAGCTCATAATATAATTCTCCAAATAAAACATACAATACCCTCTTGATGAAATATAGTTTTCTTCTCATTGATTTTCACTAACATCTTAATTATTTCTTGATCTCAAACTTAACTTATTTTATGATCTATTTGATTATAAATAATCCAGTGATCAAATTTACAGGTAATATATCAAAAATTAAAAGTTTTTCAAGGGTTATCACAATTCAAGATATCTCCCAGATGCAGATTTCGTCGTAATATGATTATAGACATATACATACAGCGGTTGACCAACTTGTAGAAATTTAATCCCAATAAATCAGATCTCACCCATAACAATCAAATAAACAATTGTACAAAAATTCCAATTGGCCAGTTTCATAATTTTAACCATCGAAGGGGCTATTTTTAAATATTCTTAATTTAGAGGATGTTTTACCATTTTAGTTATATGAAATAATCACACTTTATAAGATCAAACTCATGGGTTATATATCTTCATGTCTATTATTTGGTATTTTACCCATCCAAACTACATGTTTAACAACATTTATACTCATTTTATGACATATTAGGGTTTAATATGTCCTAAACATGCAATAAATTATGAAAATATCCCAACAATATTACGGTAAAAATATACATTTTTCAAAGTAATCATGTTGTTGTAAAATAATAAAAACATGATTGATATTTGTCCATTTTAAAATAATAACCATTGGAACATATTTTCTTCAGACAAAAAAACAGATTATTTACATACATAGGTAGCATGTTGACTAAGGCATACATATATAAATATCTACCTAAACATGTTTTGTATTTAATTATGAAAATATGTTGAAAACCCTACCTCAAATATGTAGAAAAACCTTTGAAATGATGAAATGAAAAATCCAACAACTTCTTAAGACTCCTTAAAAATACTCCTCCAAATATTTACCTAAGAATAACCCAACAATAAACTCTAAAACACTAAAAGCTTATACTCACTCAGGGATATATTTTTAGATAGCAAGAATGGTGGAGAAAAAGTATGTTAGAGTTGTGTTTTATAGCAGAAAATGTTTTGCTTTGACTTTAAGTGGAAATAAAAGTGGTTAGATGGAGTTAATGAAGAGGGAGTAGATATAAGGCAACATAATAGGTTAGAAAGTCAGTGGTTGATAACATAACAAGTTGGGTCTAATTTGGGCTTAAAGGAACTTAAAGAAACTAGCCAGATGTGTGATTTATGGGACATAAATACCAATTAGAAGAGGATGAGACCATAAAAAATTGACAACGTAACAAATTTAACTAAAACTCTATCAATTCTCTGAACACTAGCTACGATCATGGCCACTCAATCACTATCGTTGCTCAAACATCCACCATCATAGTTGACATGCTGCGAATGCAACCTAATGTCACCATCGACGCAGTTGTCCACAACCTCCTACTGTTCTCCCTTTTTCATTAATTCCTTGCCGCATATATTACTCCCTAAATCTCTCTTACTCTTGTAATTCTCATACTCTCACTTAACACCTTAACTAATGATCTAATTCATAACTGACATATTTCAATAACATCAAATTCATAAATTAATTCAGTTAGAAAAATTGCTCACATAATTAAGTCTCTAACAAATAACACTAATTAGGTTCCTTAAAATCAACCATTAATTCACAATAAATAAATAATGTTAATGGTGTTTTATTGCCCAAATTAATTTTTAACACAACTAATTTAACTCCATTAAAATCTATCCCATTACTGAATTTGCAATATATAAATAAGTTTAATAATTACCTTAGTTTGTCTATAAATAATCCAACACTCACACCAAAAATTAATCCTAATAAATGCCAAAATATACAAAATACTCATGATTTTGACATAGTACCACTTAGGACAAAAATTTAAAATCCGACTTAGGACAAAATACTCAACCGTCCATGCCTTTGATAATATTTATGAATAGTTCGGGTATTGATTGAAGGGATAAGAGGAATATAGAGACCCCCAAGTCCCCTAAGGTAAAAGAAACCACGGTTGTTCCAAAAGTCATCGACTATTCACTACCTTGCAAATACATTATAGTTGGTCAAGGAACATCGATGGCGATCTAACCATAATCAACGACCTTTCAAAGCATTGGAGGTTGTTTCCCTCATCAAAGTGATTAAAGTCAGGTTTCGATTGATATGCTTAGGTCGTGCTTTACATTTATTATCGTAATGTTTGTTTAAATCAAGGTCCAGTTTCATAATTTGATATTTATTAGGTAATGATCTTTGTTTGTTCATAGTGAAAGCCTTTTCTTTTGTATATGTTTATAGGTATTCATATTTTCCATGTGCTATATTTTAACCTACATACTTTGATATTGTGAAGTCAGTTTTCTTTATGGATTATGTACTTTATGTTTAGAATTCCTTAGCTTGAAATGCCTTGGGAAATTAAGCTTGCATGTTTTAGAGTATTTTATCACAACTCATACACTACATCTTTCATTGTAGAATAATATAAAGGGATTTTTTTTCTTTGGAAATTAAAAGTTTTATGTGATTATTGAGAAAAAAGATATCATTTATAATCCTTATGTATGAGGAAGGTTAACTATAGATAATGTTGGGAAAATGCTAAAATATTCAAAAATTCAAGAGAAGAGAAGTGGTCAAGCCTATGACTTTAGGTAAAAGGGATGCTTACCTTTGAAAAATGGAAATAAATTTCCTACCTATGTGTAAAGGAAAGTTGCCACTTGCAAAAGAATTTTTTTAAGCGATGTCTCAAAGATTATGATCTATATAAAATTTGGGCAACATCAAAGATACTGGACTTAAAAGGTTATAACAAATGATAACTAAATGAGGATACGAAAAATGGTAGTTGAAATTTATGGGGAAAATGAAGCTTTTTCAAAGTTTCATAAACCCAAAATTTTAAAAAGTGTGATTAAATGTTAATCTTCATTCTCTATTTTATCGACTAATGCTCATGTTATTCGCTTCTATCACGAGTTATGTACATAAATTACTCATATTTTCTAATAGATATAATTTGAACTATTATTCCTTTTGATTGCTAAATCATTCTTTATATAGAGTATTTGGCATAAACATGAACCTTGAGAATGATGTCTTGAAAATATATATGGTCATATCAATTTTTTTAAAGGGATATAATGTTCTTTCTTAAATTAAGAGGACTATTGTTTACACTTTTGCCTTTCTCCCTACACGTTTGGAATCCTTACATAAGTTTGCTTCCCACAAACATTTGGTTTCCCTAACCAGCGCTAAGACCTTCGCGTCAGTGATTGGTCTGGGATGAGTAAAATTTCTTTATGAAGCTAGTTTGCAAATTTATCGATGTTTACCCAAACCAAGACACTTCTACAACCATTTTCATCTCTCTTCATACTATATCCATACCTTGTAAGTTTAGTTGTTAATATAATAGATCTATGAGACTATTCACCATCTTGGTAAGTTTTCTTCCCAGATTTTATGAATTTATCCATTCTTAGATCCTAGGTTTTTGTGTTGTATCTTGTTCGTTTGGTTTTTGAATTTTGTCTATAATTGATGAATGTATTTATCTTGAGATGATATTATTTATCTTAGAATCAGTGTTCTTGAGTTTAGCCTTGTAATTTATTACATTGGTTCACTCATTTAGAACTTTGTTACTCTAGTGTCAAGTATGGGGGAGAATTTTTTATTATTTGACATTGTGTCTTACATGAAACTCTTTCACATTTTATTTAGATATGATCCTTTGGATTATGTATTGATGAAATCTATTTTCTCATAGGATTTCTGTACTTTTTGCCAAGGTTCATGATTTTAGGCTATTTTCGTGTTCATGTGCCTTGATATCTACTAACACCCATTACAAAATTGATGACTTATTCATTGAGCTCTTTTTGCATTGGGAACATTATATTGATTTGGATTCGTGATTCGAGACACATGTGTCATGGATTTTGAGAAGACATGGGTGGACTAGTCTTTATTCTTAAATTGGCGAATTCTATCCATACTTGGTTTGGGTATTTTATGCATCTATTATGAAGGAAAGGACGATATGGGTTTATAAGTCCTTAATGCTAAGGTTCGTGGTGTAAAAGTGTATATACCGATAGAGATGACTACAAATAACAACAATCTTAAGGTAAAAATACACCTAATTGGACCTACAAGTATTTTATTAAAATCTTCTTGTTTAAGGATTTTATATTCTTAATATAGTGGTATCCTCAAGAATTTTATTGACTATGCATCTGCACATAATTTTCCCTAAACATGGCTATTTATTGTATGCCATTGGAAATTATGCATATCATTTGGATTTAAGAGCATAATGTTTGACGTTATTGTGGCTTGTTCAAAGGATGACATGAAATCTCACGCATTGCCTTTTGATCGTTTGATCAAGAGCTTGATTTTGGAGTTAGAGGTTTAACTTCTTCCAGATTAAGTTACAGAAAAATTAAGATGATCATAATGAATCATACTGTGGATTGACATTTCAGTTTGGCGATGATAGATTCATGCACCTGCATATGTTATGCCTCCTAGACGTCATGTTCCATGCCTCCTACTTCTAAAGAAGATTTAGGTGAGATGGGTACTCAATTGACTTCCTTATCGTATCCTGAACTTTTACCATCTCTTGATGAATGTCAGAACGTTCTTTTTTCACTTGTTTCTTCCTCTTAATAGTCTTCTGAAGCATAACAACATGACACTAACATTCAACTAGATCAAGTTAGGGATGCCTTTCATGACATTAACTCAAAGTTACAGGATCTTAATACTATAACACTCATTTGTTTGAATGTTTATCAGTTTTTAGCACTATTTTAATGTCTATCCTTGCTTTGTTATATTGTCTATATCCATGTATAGTTGGTGATGTTTTACCTTAGTCATGCTTATCAGATAATTCATATCTTGTCTAGATCATCATATCAATTTCTCACTCATTATATGCTTCTTATCTCATTTTGTTATTTTGATTAGACTGTTTAATCTTATTAGTAGCTTATCTAAATTTTATCTCATTATGTGATTAATTTTTCCTTTATCTCTTTATGTGGCAAAGGGGGAATTTTATAGATAAGGAGAATACATAGTCTTGAGTATGTTGGATTACATAGAGTGTTTGTGTGATATTTCATGTTTATTGAGAGGAATAGCATAATTGAGGGGGAGTTAGTGTAGTAGTTTTATGCTTACATTTATACATTTTCATATTCACATATTTCATCATGTTAATCATATTTTTTTTGTCATAAGATTACACATTATTATTTGATGGTATTTCCAAGTACAAGATGTTATATTCTTTCCATGTAAAAACTTATGTCTAAAAATTAGTCTTTTATACTTGGAAGTTACTTCTCAGAGCTTGAACAAGAAGATTTTACTTTTTGTGAAATTGTGCAAATCATGTCAATTTCTATTTCCATCCATGACTTGTTCGATGGAATTTCATAGCAACGACTTCCGAAACTATGTAGGTTTAAATCTTTTCTATTTTGTGTGACTTCATTCGATGTCTTTTTGCCTCAGTGGGAGATGACTCTGCATCGGTGAAATGTCTAGTTCGTTAATCGCAACATTTGTTAACCTATGCAGAAAAACTCTGGTTACATGTGCAACCTTGGTCGATGACCTTTCACATTGGTGAGAAAAGACTTCCCTATAGTGAATGGTCCGCGAATCCCTCAAATTTAACTCCTTTTTTATATTTTTCCATATTGATCTCATTGGAAGTTGTGCCTCGACATAATCTTTATTGGGAAGCCAATATAGATTGCTTTTATCCACTTGGGTTAAACCACTTAAGTAATATCCTACATGTATGTATACACAGATTTTATACATACTCATGCCTTGCCTCTTTTTTCCATGTTAATTTTTGAGTTAAAGTTTTACTAAAAAAGAAAAAAAATATTCAACTTTCCCAAGAGATTATTCTTAGTTCATCTCAAGTGTGTGTTTTAATTTTTGTGATCCATTCTAGAATCTTTAAAAGTAAGACTTTCATATTCATGTTCATTTCGGCAAATCATTTTACAAAATAGTTTTTCTTGAGTTTGGTCATCATTTAAGCTTGAAAGACACATTTGTGAGTTTTAGAGAAAATAAAATTTTTAGTACATCTTTTCATCCATAGGATATCTTCACACATACTATTTGTATTCGGTGGTTACTCGGTTGTTCTGTTGCCTCAGAACAAAGTGTTCCTCCATTTTAAAGAATATTTGTTGGCATAAGCTTCGAAAGACGTTGAATGAGTCATGTTAAACCCAAAATATATAAACTAATAGATATATGACACATGGAATGGAAGCCCACATAGGCACAATGGAGGTATGTCAGACCCATGCCCAACCAGGCTAGGGCATTCATTCCCTTACCCCTTTATATACTCAAGACCACAACTTGTGCACATACAGGACGTAGACCCTATATCATGCCTACATCAAAGGGCCATGACCATGCCTATAATAGGCCATGATCCCCTAACCTCAACATATCACCAGATGTATCTGTCGTGGACCCTGACACGTCTTCAGTAACATGCCAGTTGTCCACCTACTAAAAAGATTTCACCTTATTTTTACTTACCCATAAGTCACATGCACTATGTTGTGATTCTTCTTGCTAACTACTATAAATAGAGTATCTAACCTCCTCATTTAACAAGCTAATTTTAAGAAGTAAAGCTCTTCAAAATTCTCTCCCATATATCTACACCTGAGAGCATACTCAGGTCAACTACTACGATCACCTGGGCCACATCAAGTCACATCCCCTCTCTAGTCTGCATTAAAAGGCCGCAGCCTATACAACACATAACTTTGACTATTGTGTATGGCTTTGATGGCATGGTTTACTCTAGTAGATTCATTTTTTGATAGCAACAGTTTTCCCCATCTGTGGGAAAGAGGTGTTATACCGAGTTTATAATAAATCAGGTCCATGTGCCTTATTTCATCCATAAGGATCTCCCGATCTGCATCTTATAAGTGAGATTTTGGTGGCTAGACACATATTTGCATGTAAACCACGCCTAAATCTTCCTAAGAATCTTGACGGCCACAACCTCCTGAGGAATGGGGACGAGGGATCCATATATATTCATCTTTCGCACACTTTTAGGGATTTTATACCATCCTATGACGTGTATATTATGAACTTGTTGCTAAACTTATGTTATTTTGCACATAAGGACTTGTTATGCCTTGGATTACAACCCCAATGACCTTTTCGTCCAATTCTTGGGGTGTAAAAATCACATTTGGGAAATTTTGGTTTATAATCTTCATTATGCACCCTACTCCCCATGGCCTGTCTATGTTGTCATGCTACAAGCCTCGGCCTCTAGTCAACAGCTTATTTTATTTTTTTATTTGGGCATATCTAGCATTTTTGATTAAATAATTATTTTCTTTTATACCACAAATGCCATAATATGCTTAAAAATCCGTTGCACCATGTTCTACGATTTATAGGTCAGCTAAATCGCATAAGTCTATAGGTCATACGATTGAAAAATAATGATTCCACTAGATAAATTCGGCGAAGCTATTGTCATAAGGATCGATAAATCAATCACGATAGATTAAGATTATTTAACTAATTTTTTTGTTATTGTTCCATCCAAGGCAATGTACCTAGAAAATTGTTCGTTGGATAGAACCATCTCAGGAGAAAATCTTGTTCGATCATATCAATCATATCATAGTGTCATCCCAGTTGGCTTAGCAGGCTGGGACCGCAGAGTGAAAGATTGTATACCATTGTTAATATCTACTTAATGTTTGGCTCTGCTTACTCTATGACTCTTGGATATCTCACTATGTTCAGTTCATCTCAAAGAAAATATTTTCTAAGGAACGAACAATCTACAGAATAATCATGGAAGCAAGCTCAGGATCAGGTTACCCACTTGAAGAGGTGCATCAACCATTTTTACAAAGTTCATGCCACTCTCTATAGCTATATTAGCCTCCTCAAACATAGGATTTTGATGCTTAAGTCTATAGCCTTCACTAACACCCCAATGGGAAGATAGTGTTTGTAGCCTCTGAGGGGAAAACTATGATCGAATTAGTGGAAAGGAAGAAAAAGAAGTGTGATGACCGCCAAGAAAAGCCTTATGATTTCCCCTCTAAACTGTGAACTGGAGGATATTTTAGCCATCATCAAAGGAGACAACCTCCTCAAATGGTCGGGGAAGATGAAATTTCCTTAAGTAATAGGGAGAAAATCAAGTGGAATGATTTCCACAAAGACCATGTCCATACCACCAACAAGTGCTTAAGCCTAAATATTGAGATTAAAAGGCTCGTCCAACAGGGAATACTACAACATTTCACAGAGGCCGCAATGTTCAACTGAACAGAAAGTATGCCATAACCCCTTGAAAGTTTCGAGATTTTCATTTATTACTTTTTCAAATCATGGAAAATCTATAACATATATATCAATTTTTATATTCCCTAAGCATACATATAAATGAAAAGTTGTATTTACTTTAATGATTTTTGAAAATTCTTATTCAACATGTTTAATGAGTAACCTAATAGTAATCTCACCTTAGGATAACGACCAGGACAATGGCCCTTTAGATCACAAAGAAGGCTGTGGCCAAAGAGGAAAAATTCCCAATAACCCTATAAATGTCCACGAAATCAGAAAAGGCATAGCAAACTTCTTAAGAAGATAGCTTAGCTGGTACCAAAAAAATCTCTAAGAGTCTTAGGAAAATAACTTGGTTGAGAGCTGGTAAAGTACAAAATCTAAGTTAAGAAATTAAACTTAGTTTGAACTGGGATCCTAATTGGTAAAAACAACATGCAAGTAGTGTGGTGGGATCTTTTACGATGTCGGGTACCTGATTGGGGTGAGTCTTTTGTCAAAGACTCAGGGCTGACTCCGAATAGCACAACATAGCCTTGGGTGGATTTTCATACCCCACATAACCTTAGGTGGATTATTATACCCCACATGGCCTTAGATGGATATTTATACACTAATGTAGCCCTTGGTGTCTCCTAATATAACCCCAGAAGATTATAATATTTAAAAATCTTGAAGACCGTGGTAGAAATGGAAGATCATAGTAGTTAAACATCACCCTAGTGGCCATAGCTATGAAAAAGCATCATTGTGACACCCCGCCCAATTAAATATAGGGTGATCAGTCCTCTACCAATTTAAAACAGGATATTCACTTGGTTCATTCTCAGCATCACCGTCGAAAAACTTTTTAACATATTAATCACCTAATATAAAATTAAGCTAAGTGTCAAAACATTTCCAATTTTAATAAAACAAGTAAATCCATTTCTTTCCATCTTAAAATATAAACCATTCACCACACATAGGAATGTAAATAAATACTAAACATGAATCAAGTACTGAGATAAATAAGACTGAGTAAAACTCTCAGTTGAAAACTCCAAACCATACAATAAACTGAATACCATATCTCTGATGGAAGAACTAGAAGTGGGCGACATATGCCCTAAATAAGAAGTCTAGATGAAACTGAATGGAAAGGATACATGCGTCTACTTCAAGGACCTACAGCTTCCACAATAGCAGCAACACGCCAAGAAATCCAAGTCTCTAAATCTGATACTCCTGTGGCTGAGCACCTGATATAATACATATATATACCAAAAGAGAGAAGAGATACAAGAAACGGGTCAGAGCCCGATGTATAAAAATGATTTAGCATGTATTTAAAAATGGTTCTTAAAACAAGTCTTATACGTATGTTAGTTATCGAACTCTCACATGAATTTCTCACCTCCCGTCTATTGTGCACGCCTAACGTACATCTAATCTCCCCCTAGTTATACCTCACAGACTAACTAGTCAGAACCATACTAATACTAACTATGCTCACTAGTAGTATTCCCGTATCGCCCATACAATACGCTATTCCGATAGTGTATATCACATACTAAATTTTATTATTCATCGATTAAATGGTTAATCTTTTATTCACTAAGATTATTTTACTTCTCATTTTCATTTTATCTACTAGTCTCACAAAGTAGAAAATTACCCAAGTACACTCATACATATATATATAGTCTCATCATCCCTATATCTATACACTAATCCTGCACCCATAGGTTAAGATCGCTTAGTGCAATGTAATGATCATTATTATTACCAAGTCTACTAATTTCACACAGTAGCAATATTCACAAGTCCATATATATATATATATATATATATATATATATATATAGTCACATCATCCCTATACATATATATATATATAATAATCCTGCACCCCCGGCTAAGCCCCATTAGTGCATATCTCCAGGAAATCATGCATCCCCGGGTTAGCACCCATTAATGCACCTATCAATAATAATTCAGCACCCCCCGGTTATCACCCATTAGTGCGCTTAACAATAAAATATTCCATCCCCGGGTTAGCACCCATTCATGCACCAATCAATATTAATCCAGCACCCCCGGGTTATCACCCATTAGTGCACCAAACGATAGTCATCTTTGTACCCCCGGGTTATCACCCATTAGTACACTTATTAATAGAGTTTCTGCACCCCCGAGTTATCACTCATTAGTGCCCTTAATTATAAGGTTCTTGCACCCCCGGGTTATCACCCATTAGTGCTCTTAATAATAATATCACATAATAGGCATACACACATACTATTATAATTTATAGGTATTTTCTCCAACCTACATATATACTCCCCATACGTATTTTAACCTCATTACTATGTATAGTATAAATAATTAGATTACTATCTCTATTGTAATCTCCAAGGTACATTCTCTCTATACCGAAATAATTAAAGTATTAATTCCCACATAATTTTCTTAAAATTCCTTCTTATTCGAATTTACTATTTGGTAGTTTCTCTCACTCCAATAAACCAATAAACTCCAAACAGGGCTCTAAGAAAATTCCAAGAAATTCACCCTATGGTTTGAACCAGAGTGACATGTGGTTTGAACCAGAGTGACATGTGGTTTGAACCAGAATGCATGTCGTTCGAACCAGAATTCATGTCGTTCGAACCAAAAGACGTGTCGTTCGAACCACTTCAAATGTCGTTCGAACCACTTCGCGCGAGATCCCCATCACGTTTGAACCACTTCGCGCGACTTCACGCGAGATTGCACTGTTTGTCTTCTTCACCAAATTTTAGTGTTTTTCCTCCATTTTTGAACCTAAACCTCTAAGATTCAACACCCAACATCTCATCATCAATACCCATCAATAACTAACATGTTATAAATCATTCCTAACCTCCTAGGATTATTAATTCGTCATTAATCATCATAATTACATAAAATCCCCAAATTAATTCACATGAACCCTAGTTTCCAAAATTCCAATTAAAGAACCTAATCAATCCAGATTCTTTTATCAATATATAATCAAATTCCGTGATTAATCCTCTACATACATGAAGGAAATTCAGCCATTAATTAAACCAATCCTTAATGATAATTTAAATCTCCAATTTTCACCCAATTAACATATAAATCACGATTAATTCCCCCTATACTAACATGAGCATGATTATTGCTAAAAGAAAGCAAGTAATAAACACTTGCCTCAAATATGACGGTCTGATCCGTTGGTGATTTTGGTATACACGCGTTCCTCTCCTCTCTATCTACGCGTTGGTGGTCACGGTTATGCAAGGTGATGCCAAATGAGTCTTGTCTCTTGGAATTTGGTTCTCCCTCACACCCTTCATGGCCGTTCTTGATTTGTGTAACCTGTTAACCCTAATGGACTTTCCTTAGCTGATATAATTAATCCCAATTTTCGTCCATTAATTTAGCCCAAAAATCTTAATTACAAAACTACCCCTACGGGGTGCCGGTCAGGCCTAAAATCACCCCGGGACCCAAACTAAACACCCGGGTATACTATTTTGACTATCTCGACCCTTACGGGCTCAACGGCGCACTCGAAATGACCATACGAGTTACTAAAAATAAATTCTCTTTTTATCCCAATCAATTAGTCCCGACACGACTCACATGCGTGTCAGACTTAAATTACCAAACTGCCGTATTTCTCACTTTCGACAATTTATCAAATATCATAATTCCATATTACATATCACCCAGTAATATTCAATAGTTCACAATAATAAGTATTAACCATTAGCACGCTAGTTAATAATTATTTTAATCCAGATTAATAACAAATTAATTTCTCACATTTTAATTTAATTAATCCAATAACAATAATTAATTGCATATTTATGCCCATAATAATAATTAATCACATAATTATTCAAATCGTCAAAAATAAGTGGTGTTACATACTTCCCCCCTTACAACGGAATTTCGTCCCGAAATTCAGAAAAAGTATACCTGGTACAGACAACGCTGTAAAAATATTGCGCATCGCATCCCGGCGCTCACAAATAAGCTACTCCGTACCACCCATATAGTACGCTATCGAATACCCTTAATGATGAACACTACAGATGTGTTTTCTTTAAACTCTAGGTTACCCTTTCATATAGGCTCTTGCCCAAGCCTTTCTGCTTAAGTTTCACTACTTCAACATTATTTTAGATATTCACTATCTAACCTTCTACTATTTACACCTTAGTAGATTTATCCTCTTTCCATATACATACGACTCTTTCTCGTGTCGTTCATACAAGTAAATTGGTGGTGCAATATATATTTCACACAATATATACGATAATATCGATTCTTCTCCGACATTGGTAATCATAATTGGTCCCTCACCTTTAACTATTAAGTAGGACAACAACAAAGTTGACCATGCCATACTTCTACTGGCACTCTGCCCGAACGTGAACTTACAAGTGTTATTTGGACAAAAATTCCACTAGTAGAAGGTACTGCTCCCGCCCTCCTCCAAGATCTCAGGATTCACATAAAATTTTCTCTCCTGCATCCGGTTAGACCGCTTGTCCTTACCCATCCCTCTGTGGGTATTAGGCTGTACTCAATCGCATCTTAGTACCTATAATCTCACCATCTCATCTACATGAGAAGATCCTTGGGGATACTCTTCCATTCTCAAGTGGAAGAAGCCCCTACCGGTTTCGAATTGTCCACCCTTTTTCTAAGAGTTAGCTGACCCACTGCAGACTAACTTTGAAGGTTACTCTACATTAAACCCATCACCACTGTTGTTTGTATTCTGACACATCTCGTCTTTCTTGAACAAATTTCAATTTATCTTGAAACGTAAGTCTCTAATAAAACTTCGTGAATAAGCTTTTGCTTACCCGACTACATGTTATCAAATTCACATGCTAATCATGATCCACTACCTGATTCAATCACCCAGGGCGCCCATACGCCTTATGCCTCGCGCATCATTTTACAACAACATCAAATTTTCTTACCTCAATTCTTACACACTCGCTATGCTGATGTGGTAGGGGTACACTCAACCGCCCCACTAACCATAACTTAAACCATCCTTCAATGGCATCATTCATCTATTCCGAATAATACTAAGGCTAGGCCACTCTATTGGCCTTAAGTCATAAAAGAATTATTAACTCTCAAATATATTCTCCTATAGGTACAATAACCAACATACAAAACTTATGTACTATCGACCAAACTTCTCTCGAACTTCCGATGTTCGCTAGTTTCATGCGTGGGATGTCTCTAAAGCGAAATCCAAACAAGGACCCCCCCGATACACTACTATCTAACCTAGCCATTTGTTGAGGTCCGTAAGGCCTTCAGTACCTACTATGTACTTTCCCACAATCTACGTATTGTGACATAAAAGTTTACTCATCTACTCTCATGTCCCTAACAATGTAACATGAAGCATGATGCCCTCACTATCCCAAGTACTTGGCGCTATAAATATATAATGAGCTATATTTCGCCGCTCGATAAGAACACAATGTATTCTAAGTCTTAACAGACAAATAAATCCCTATTCTCGAGAATCACATATAATTAGACACTACACTCGCTGAGGTCTATAATACCATGAACGTTTCATATATACTCATATCTGGGCCCAACCCTATTTCAGGTGGCGCCACATAAAACTAGGATCACTCCTCCCGGAGTATCCGGCACGACAGTCATATCACTACATTTTTACTATCGTTTAACCATACGGTAATTAATCACTACACATTACCACTATAAACTCTACTAAAACTGACTCATTGCAGTAGTAAACAATAACAAGAAAACATATTCTTAGGGCCCTCCCGGTTCCTTCACGAGCAATCATCAAAATGCCCTACTAACAACGAGAAATACATTTATAACAAGACTGTTAAAACTAACGGTCCCACTAAACTCGACCCGCACGCAAAGTTTAGGGTTTCCAATTTACATAAAAGTTATGCATACCCATGGCATTAGAATCTATCATTTACTCACAAGGAAGAAGTAAAACATCACCAGTCTCGCCAAATCACAGGGTCTCAGCACGTGGCTGCCATCACGACCCATGAACATTTGCAATTGTCATATATCCTAGGATTTCATCCTATGGTTGTCCTCTCTCATCACGGACAATTTGTTCCATCTAGTGGATTTCACGCCCATTATTAAAACGTTGGCCCAAACTCTTCAGGCCTCACTTATAGCTTTAAAAAACTCCCGTTTACATCCCGGGTCCCGTCAGCCCTGACACACTGTATGCTACTATTAACAAAGACTCTACTGGTCCAGACTGAACCCATCATTCTCGGGTTGTAAATTTTCCCCGGCCTAATTTTCTTGACCCTGAATTCTTTTGCTGGAAGTCTCGCTCCTCTAGTCGTTATGCATAACTGGCACGGTTTACTATTTCTAATCTCTTCGGTCTCACTTCTCAATTGTGGAAACATTCAACACTTGTAGTCCTACTTCCTTTACATAAGGAAAACATCACGAACCATTTCCCCGTCATTGGTCCCACTGACCATTTTGGGAATGTCCTTCTCTCGGACCGACAGTCTCAACTCACTATTATTCTTCCATTGTCCCTTGGCTACGCTAGCTATTCGGAACTATGGTTGGCCTCTACAACCTGATTGACTTCATCGTCCTCTTGAAGTTAATCACTTAAATCATCTAACCGATTTCCCTATCGAGTATACTCCCATGTGGTGTTTCACTAACACCGTTATGTTCAATTCTGCCCTTCAGACAGATTCTCTAACCTTCCTGGCTTGCTTCTTTTGGAAAGAACGCAAGAACTAGTCACCATATAACCTTGATGACATCAACATTAGTCTTCCTTACTGGATTTCTCATCCATAATTGTACTCTACTCACGGGTCCCTTATCAACTATAAACCCTTTGGATAATTTATACCCTTCTGCCACGTACGAAGTTCATTATGCAATTCCACCTTTCTCTCACGATCGTTTTCTATCTTCCCCATTGTGCTAAACATCAAAATTTTCACTCACATTTTGTTACCACGCCGAATGGTAGACTTCACAGTCAAATCGTACCCAAATTTCTCTCTAAATTTCAAACACACTTCTTCATATATGGTGATTGCCTCTAATCACTACATGATGCTTCTAAGAGCTATAACTTTTAACTCCAAATTTAATTATGAGTGCCTTCACGCACCTCTCTACACAATTGCCTTCGAATTTTCTACCTCCGCTGGTCTGTTACACTTTCTCATTTTCCTTTCTGCATCTTCACCGATGAGTTTTTAAAAGAGTCCCTCTGATTTCCCCTTTATCGACTATGCTAGGTGGCCCTAAATTCACTCCGCCGTTATCTATGACTGCATCCTGGAAACCCACAGTTCCAGAGTGACAATTTCATTATCTCTCACTTAAGTAATTCTCATTGTGATTTTTGGCCCAATCACTCTTACCCGACTGCTATATGTCTTCGATTGAGCTTCTCCTCCCACAGTTCTTCTTACGGCCCTCGCTGGTCATGCTAAAAAGTCCGGGGTTCGAAAGACACCGAATTTTGTATAATAAGTCAGCTCCATTATGATTCGTAGCATGAGAACATATGTCACATACGTAAGGGAAGACAACAATCCTATTATAAGGCTCTACATCAAAGAACGATACGCTGAAACGTAATAAGCCGCACAGATCCTAAGGACACTAGAACCTGATGCTCTGATACCACCTGTGACACCCCGCCCAATTAAATATAGGGTGATCAGCCCTCTACCAATTTAAAACAGGATATTCGGTTCGTTCATTCTCAGCATCACTGTCGAAAAACTTTTTAACATATTAATCACCTAATATAAAATTAAGCTAAGTGTCAAAACATTTCCAATTTTAATAAAACCAAGTAAATCCATTTCTTTCCATCTTAAAATATAAACCATTCACCACACATAGGAATGTAAATAAATGCTGAACATGAATCAAGTACTGAGATAAATAAGACTAAGTAAAACTCTCAGTTGAAAACTCCAAACCATACAATAAACTGAATACCATATCTCTGATGGAAGAACTAGAAGTGGGTGATATATGCCCTAAATAAGAAGTCTAGATGAAACTATATGGAAAGGACAAATGCATCTACTGCAAGGACCTACATCTTCCACAACAGCTGCAACACGTCAAGCAATCCAAGTCTCTAAATCTGATACTCCTGTGGCTGAGCACTTGATATAATACATATATATAGCAAAAGAGAGAAGAGATATAAGAAACGGGTCAGAGCCCGATATATAAAAATGATTTAGCAAGTATTTAAAACTGGTTCTTAAAACAAGTCTTATACGCATGTTAGTTATCGAACTCTCACATGAGTTTCTCACCTCTCGTCTATTGTGCACGCCTAACGTACATCTAATCTCCCCCTAGTTATACCTCCCAGTCTGACTAGTCATAAACCATACTAATACTCACTATGCTCACTAGTAGTATTCCCGTATTTCCCATACAATACGCTATTCCGATAGTGTATATCACATACTAAATTTTATTATTCACCGATTAAATGGTTAATCTTTTATTCACTAAGATTATTTTACTTCTCATTTTCATTTTATCTGCTAGTCTCACAAAGTAGAAAATTACCCAAGTACACTCATACATATATATATAGTCTCATCATCCCTATATCTATACACTAATCCTGCACCCTTAGGTTAAGACCGATTGGTGCAATATAATGATCATTATTATTACCAAGTCTACTAATTTCACATAGTAGCAATATTCACAAGTCCATATATATATATATATACTAATCCTGCACCCCCGACTAAGCCACATTAGTGCATATCTCCAGAAAATCATGCAACCCCGGGTTAGCACCCATTAATGCACCTATCAATAATAATTCAGCACCCCCGGGTTATCACCCATTAGTGCACCTAACAATAAAATATTGCATCCCCGGGTTAGCACCCATTAATGCACCTATTAATATTAATCCAGCACCCCCGGGTTATCACCCATTAGTGCACCAAACGATAATCATCTCTGTACCCCCGGGTTATCACCCATTAGTACACTTAATAATAGAGTTTCTGTACCCCCGAGTTATCACTCATTAGTGCCCTTAACTATAAGGTTCTTGCACCCCCGGGTTATTAACCATTAGTGCTCTTAATAATAATATCACATAATAGGCATACACACATCCCATTATAATTTATAGGTATTTTCTCCAACCTACATATATACTCCCCATACGTATTTTAACCTCATTACTACGTATAGTATAAATAATTAGATTACTATCTCTCTCGTAATCTCCAAGGTACATTCTCTTTGTACCGAAATAATTAAAGTATGAATTCCCACACACTTTTCCCAAAATTCCTTCTTATTCGAATTTACTATTTGGTAGTTTCTCTCATTCCAATAAACCAATAAACTTCAAACAGGGATCTAAGCAAATTCCCAGAAATTCACCATATGGTTTGAACCTGAGTGACATGTGGTTTGAACCAGAATGACATGTGGTTTGAACCAGAATGCATGTCGTTCGAACCAGATTGCATGTCGTTCGAACCAGAAGACGTGTCGTTTGAACCACTTCCAATGTCGTTCGAACCACTTCGCGCGAGATCCCCATCTCGTTTGAACCAATTCGCGCGACTTCGCGCGAGATTGCACTGTTTGTCATCTTCACCAAATTTCAGCATTTTTCCTCCATTTTTGAACCTAAAACCTTTAAGATTCAACACCCAACATCTCATCATCAATACCCATCAATACCTAACAAGTTATAAATCATTCCTAACCTCCTAAGATTATTAATTCGTCATAAATCATCATAATTACATACAACCCCCAAATTAATTCACATGAACCCTAGTTTTCAAAATTCCAACTAAAGAACCTAATCAACCCAGATTCGTTCATCAATATATTATCAAATTCCGTGATTAATCATCTACATACATGAAGGAAATTCAGCCACTAATTAAACCAATCCTTAATCATAATTTAAATCTCCAATTTTCACCCAATTAACATATAAATCATGATTAATTCCCCTTATACTAACATGAGCATGATTATTGCTAAAAGAAAGCAAGTAATAAACACTTGCCTCGAATATGACGGTCTAATCCATTGGTGATGTTGGTATACACGCGTTCTTCTCCTCTCGATCTACGCGTTGGTGGTCACGGTTATGCAAGGTGATGCCAAATGAGTCTTGTCTCTTGGAATTTGGTTCTCTCCCACACCCTCCATGGCCATTCTTGATTTGTGTAACCTGTTAACCCTAATGGACTTTCCTTAGCTGATATAATTAATCCCAATTTTCGTCCATTAATTTAGCCAAAAAATCTAAATTACAAAACTACCCCTACGGGGTGCCGGTTAGGCCTAAAATAGCCCCGGGACCCAAACTAAACACCGGGGTATACTATTTTGACTATCTCGACCCTACCGGGCTCAACGGCGCACTCTAAATGACCATACGAGTTACTAAAAATAAACTCTCTTTTTATCGTAATAAAAAAAGAGTCTCAACACGTGGCTGCCATCACGACCCATGAACATCTGCAATCGTCATACTTCCTAGGATTTCATCCTAGGGATGTCCTCTCTCATCAAGGACAGTTTATTCCATCTAGTGGATTTCATGCCCATTATTAAAATGTTGGCCCAAACTCTCCAGGCCTCAATTATATCTTTATAAAACTCCCGTTTACATCCCGGGTCCCGTCAGCCCTGACACACTGTATGCTACTATTAACAAAGACTCTACTGGTCCAGACTGAACCCATCTTTATCGAGTTGTAAATTTTCCTGGGCCTAATTTTCTTGACCCCGAATTCTTTTACTGGAAGTCTCGCTCCTCTAGTCGTTATGCGTAACTGGTACGGTTTACCATTTCTAATCTCTTCGGTCTCACTTCTCAATTGTGGAAACATTCAACACTTGTAGTCCTACTTCCTTCACATAAGGAAAACTTCACGAACCATTTCCCCATCATTTGTACCACTGACCATTTTGGGAATGTCCTTCTCTCCGATCGACAGTCTCAACTCACTATTATTCTTCCATTGTCCCTTTGGCTACGCTAGCTATTCGAAACTATGGTTGGCCTCTACAGCCTGATTGACTTCATCGTCCCCTTGAAGTTAATCACTTAAATCATCTAACCGAGTTCCCTATCGGGTATACTCCCATGTGGTGTTTCACTAACACCGTTATGTTCAATTATGCCCTTCAGACAGATTCTCTAACCTTCCTGGCTTGCTTCTTCTGGAAAGAACGCAAGAACGAGTCACCATATAACCTTGATGACATCAACATTACTCATCCTTGTTGGATTTCTCATCCATACTTTTAGTCTACTCACGGGTCCCTTATCAACTATAAACCCTTTGGATAATTTATACCCTTCTGCCAGGTATGAAGTTCATTATGCAATTCAACCTTTCTCTCACTATCGTTTTCTATCTTACCCACTGTGCTAAACATCAAAATTTCACTCACATTTTGTTACCACACCGAATGGAAGACTTCACAGTCAAATCGTACCCAAATTTCTCTCTAAATTTCAAACACACTTCTTCATATATGGTGATTGCCTCTAATCACTACATGATGCTTCTAAGAGCTATAACTTTTAACTCCAAATTTAATTATGAGTGCCGTCACGCACCTCTCTACACAATTGCCTTCGAATTTTCTACCTCCGCTGATCTGTTACAGTTTCTCATATTCCTTTCCGCATCTTCACCGATGGGTTTTCAAAAGAGTCCCTCTGATTTCCCCTTTATCGACTATGCTAGGTGGCCCTAAATTCACTCCACCATTATCTATGACTGCGTCCTGGGAATCCACAGTTCTAGAGTGATAATTTTACAATCTCTCACTTAAGTAATTCTCATTGTGATTTTTATCCCAATCACTCTTACCCGACGGCTCTATGTCTTCGGTTGAGCTTCTCCTCCCGTAGTTCTTCTTACAGCCCTCGCTGGTCGTGCTAAAATGTTCGGGGTTCGAATCACACCGAATTTTGTATAATGAGTCACCTCCATTATGATTCTTGGCAGGAGAACGTAAGTCGCATACATAAGGGAACACAACAATCCTATTATAAGGCTCAACATCGAGAAACGATACGCTAAAACATAATAAGCCGCATAGATCCTAAGGACACTGAGACCTGATGCTCTGATACCACTTGTGACACCCCGCCCAATTAAATATAGGGTGATCAGTCCTCTACCAATTTAAAACAGGATATTCAGTTGGTTCATTCTCAGCATCACTGTCGAAAAACTTTTTAACATATTAATCACCTAATATAAAATTAAGCTAAGTGTCAAAACATTTCCAATTTTAATAAAACCAAGTAAATCCATTTCTTTCCATCTTAAAATATAAACCATTCACCACACATAAGAATGTAAATAAATACTGAACATGAATCAAGTACTGAGATAAATAAGACTGAGTAAAACTCTCAGTTGAAAACTCCAAACCATACAATAAACTGAATACCATATCTCTGATGGAAGAACTAGAAGTGGGAGAAATATTCCCTAAATAAGAAGTCTAGATGAAACTGGATGGAAAGGATAGATGTATCTACTGCAAGGATCTACAACTTCCACAACAACTGCAACACGTCAAGCAATCCAAGTCTCTAAATCTGATACTCCTATGGCTGAGCACTTGATATAATACATATATATATAGCAAAAGAGAGAAGAGATACAAGAAACGGGTCAGAGCCCGATGTATAAAAATTATTTAGCAACTATTTAAAACTGGTTCTTAAAACAAGACTTATACGCATGTTAGTTATCGAACTCTCACATGAGTTTCTCACCTCCCGTCTATTGTGCACGCCTAACGTACATCTAATCTCCTCCTAGTTATACCTCCCAGTCTAACTAGTCAGAAACCATACTAATACTAACTATGCTCACTAGTAGTATTCCCGTATCGCCCATACAATATGCTATTCCGATAGTGTATATCACATACTAAATTTTATTATTCACCGATTAAATGGTTAATCTTCTATTCACTAAGATTATTTTACTTCTCACTTTCATTTTATCTACTAGTCTCACGAAGTAGAAAATTACCCAAGTACACTCATACATATATATAGTCTCAACATCCCTATATCTATACACTAATCCTGCACCCTTAGGTTAACACCGCTTGGTGCAATGTAATGATCATTATTATTACCAAGTCTACTAATTTCACACAGTAGCAATATTCACAAGTCCATATATATATATATATATATATATATATATATATATATATATATATATATATATATATATATATATATATATATATATATATATAGTCACATCATCCCTATACATATATATATATATATACTAATCCTGCACCCCAGCTAAGCCCCATTAGTGCATATCTCCAGAAAATCATGCATCCCCGGGTTAGCACCCATTAATGCACCTATCAATAATAATTCAACACCCCCGGGTTATCACCCATTAGTGCGCCTAATAATAAAATATTGCATCCCCAGGTTAGCACCCATTAATGCACCTATCAATATTAATCCAGCACCCCCCGGTTATCACCCATTAGTGCAACAAATGATAATCATCTTTGTACCCCCGGGTTATCACCCATTAGTACACTTAATAATAGAGTTTATGCACCGCCTAGTTATCACTCATTAGTTCCCTTAACTATAAGGTTCTTTCACCCCCGGGTTATCACCCATTAGTGCTCTTAATAATAATATCACATAATAGGCATACACACATCCTATTATAATTTATAGGTATTTTCTTCAACCTACATATATACTCCCCATACGTATTTTAACCTCATTACTACGTATAGTATAAATAATTAGATTACTATCTCACTCGTAATCTCTAAGGTAGATTCTCTCTGTACCGAAATAATTAAAGTATTAATTTCCACATACTTTTCCCAAAATTCCTTCTTATTCGAATTTACTATTTGGTAGTTTCTCTCACTCCAATAAACCAATAAACTCCAAAATGGTCTCTAAGCAAATTCCTAGAAATTCACCCTATTGTTTGAACCAGAATGACATGTGGTTCGAACCAGAATGCGTGTCGTTCGAACCAGAATGCATGTCGTTCGAACCAGAATGCATGTCCTTCGAACCAGAATGCATGTCGTTCGAACCAGAAGACATGTCGTTCAAACTAGAAGACGTGTCGTTCGAACCACTTCCAATGTCGTTCGAACCACTTCGCGCGAGATCCCCATCTCATTTTAACCACTTCGCGCGACTTCGTGTGAGATTGCACAGTTCGTCTTCTTCACCAAATTTTAGCGTTTTTCCTCCATTTTTAAACCTAAAACCTCTAAGATTCAACACCCAACATCTCATCATCAATACCCAATAATACCTAACAGGTTATAAATCATTCCTAACCTCCTAGGATTATTAATTCGTCATAAATCATCATAATTACATAAAACCCCCAAATTAATTCACATGAACCCTAGTTTTCAAAATTCCAATTAAAGAACCTAATCAACCCAGATTCGTTCATCAATATGTAATCAAATTTCGTGATTAATCCTCTACATACATGAAGGAAATTCAGCCACTAATTAAACCAATCCTTAATCATAATTTAAATCTCCAATTTTCACCCAATTAACATATAAATCATGATTAATTCCCCCTATACTAACATGAGCATGATTATTGCTAAAAGAAAGCAAGTAATAAAAACTTGCCTCGAATATGACGGTCTGATCCGTTGTTGATGTTTGTATACACGTGTTCCTCTCCTCTCGATCTACGCGTTGGTGTTCACGGTTATGCAAGGTGATACCAAATGAGTCTCTTCTCTTGGAATTTGGTTCTCCCTCACACCATCCATGGCCGTTCTTGATTTATGTAACCTGTTAACCCTAATGGACTTTCCTTAGCTGATATAATTAATCCCAATTTTCGTCCATTAATTTAGCCCAAAAATCAAAATTACAAAACAACCCCAATGGGGTGCCAGTTAGGCCTAAAATCACCCCGGGACCCAAACTAAACACCCAGGTATACTATTTTGACTATCTCAACCCTTCCGGGCTCAACGACGCACTCGAAATGACCATACGAGTTACTAAAATAAATTATCTTTTTATCGTAATAAAAAAAAGAGTCTCAGCACGTGGCTGCCATCACGACCCATGAACATCTGCAATCGTCACACATCCTAGGATTTCATCCTAGGGTTGTCCTCTCTCATAACAGACAATTTATTCCATCTACTGGATTTCACACCCATTATTAAAACATTGGCCCAAACTCTCCAGGCCTCAATTATAGCTTTATAAAACTCCCGTTTACATCCCGGGTCCCATCAGCCCTGACACAGTGTATGCTACTATTAACAAAGACTCTACCGGTCTAGACTGAACCCATCATTCTCGGGTTGTAAATTTTCCCCGGCCTAATTTTCTTGACCCCGAATTCTTTTGCTAAAAGCCTCGCTCCTCTAGTCGATATGCGTAACTGGCACGGTTTACCATTTCTAATCTCTTCGATCTCACTTCTCAATTGTCGACACATTCAAAACTTGTAGTCCTACTTCCTTCACATAAGGAAAAATTCACGAACCATTTCCCCGTTATTGGTCCCACTAACCATTTTGGGAATGTCCTTCTCTCGGGCCGACAGTCTCAACTCATTATTATTCTTCCACTGTCCCATTGGCTACACTAGCTATTCGGAACTATGGTTGGCCTCTACAGCCTGATTGACTTCATCGTCCTCTTGAAGTTAATCACCTAAATCATCTAACCGAGTTCCCTATCAGGTATACTCCCATGTGGTGTTTCACTAACACCGTTATGTTTAATTTTTCCCTTCAGACAGATTCTCTAACCTTCCTGGCTTGCTTCTTCTGGAAAGAACGCAAGAACTAGTCACTGTATAACCTTGATGACATCAACATTAGTCTTCCTTACTGGATTTCTCATCCATACTTGTATTATACTCACGGGTCCCTTATCAACTATAAACCCTTTGGATAATTTATACCCTTCTGCCAGGTACGAAGTTTATTATGCAATTCAACCGTTCTCTCACGATCATTTTCTATCTTACCCATTGTGCTAAACATCAAAATTTCACTCACATTTTGTTACCACACCGAATGGAAGACCTCACAGTCAAATCGTACCCAAATTTCTCTCTAAATTTCAAACACACTTCTTCATATATGGTGATTGCCTCTAATCACTACATGATGCTTCTAAGTGCTATAACTTTTAACTCCAAATTTAATTATGAGTGCCATCACGCCCCTCTCTACACAATTGCCTTCGAATTTTCTACCTCCGCTGGTCTGTTACACTTTCTCATTTTCCTTTCTGCATCTTCACCGATGAGTTTTCAAAAGAGTCCCTTTGATTTCCCCTTTATCGACTATGCTAGGTGGCCCTAAATTCACTCCGCCGTTATCTATGACTGCATCCTGGAAACCCACAGTTCCAGAGTGACAATTTTACTATCTCTCACTTAAGTAATTCTCATTGTGATTTCTGTCCCAATCACTCTTACCCGACTGCTCTATGTCTTCAGTTGAGCTTCTCCTCCCACAGTTCTTCTTACGTCCCTCGCTGGTCGTGCTAAAATATTTGGGGTTCGAATCACACCGAATTTCATATAATCAGTCACCTCCATTATGATTCGTAGCAGTAGAACATAAGTCGCATACGTAAGGGAACACAACAATCCTATTATAAGGCTCTACATCAAAGAACGATACGCTGAAACGTAATAAGCCGCACAGATCCTAACGACACTAGAACCTGATGCTCTGATATCACCTGTGACACCCCGCCCAATTAAATATAGCGAGATCATTCCTCTACCAATTTAAAACAGGATATTCGGTTGGTTCATTCTCAGCATCACTGTCGAAAAACTTTTTAACATATTAATCACCCAATATAAAATTAAGCTAAGTGTAAAAACATTTCCAATTTTAATAAAACCAAGTAAATCCATTTCTTTCCATCTTAAAATATAAACCATTCACCACACATAGGAATGTAAATAAATACTGAACATGAATCAAGTACTGAGATAAATAAGACTGAGTAAAACTCTCAGTTGAAAACTCCAAACCATACAATAAACTGAATACCATATCTCTGACGGAAGAACTATAAGTGGGCGACATATGACCTAAATAAGAAGTCTAGATGAAACTGAATAAAAACGATAGATGTATCTACTGCAAGGACCTACAGCTTCCACAACAGCTGCAACACCTCAAGCAATCCAAGTCTCTAAATCTGACACACCTGTGGCTGAGCAATTGATATAATACATATATATAGCAAAAGAGAGAAGAGATACAAGAAACGGGTCAGAGCCCGATGTATAAAAATGATTTAGCAAGTATTTAAAACTGGTTCTTAAAACAAGTCTTATACGCATGTTAGTTATCCAACTCTCACATGAGTTTCTCACCTCCTGTCTATTGTGCACGCCTAACGTACATCTAATCTCCCCTAGTTATACCTCCCAGTCTAACTAGTCAGAAACCATACTAATACTAACTATGCTCACTAGTAGTATTCCCGTATCGCCCATACAATACGCTATTCTGATAGTGTATATCAGATACTAAATTTTATTACTCACTGATTAAATGGTTAATCTTTTATTCACTAAGATTATTTTACTTATCATTTTCATTTTATCTACTAGTATCACAAAGTAAAAAATTACCCAAGTACACTCATACATATATATAGTCTCATCATCCCTATATCTATACACTAATCCTGCACCCTTAGGTAAGACCGCTAGGTGCAATGTAATGATCATTATTATTACCAAGTCTACTAATTTCACACAGTAGCAATATTCACAAGTCCATATATATATATATATATATAGTCACATCATCCCTATACATATATATATACTAATCCTGCACCCCCGGCTAAGCCCCATTAGTGCATATCTCAAGAAAATCATGCATCCCCGGGTTATCACCCATTAATGTATCTATCAATAATAATTCAGCACCCCCGGGTTATCACCCATTAGTGCGCCTAATAATAAAATATTGCATCCCCGGGTTAGCACCCATTAATGCACCTATCAATATTAATCCATCACCCCCGGGTTATCACCCATTAGTGCACCAAATGATAATCACCTTTGTACCCCCGGGTTATCACCCATTACTACACTTAATAATAGAGTTTCTGTACCCCCGAGTTATCACTCATTTGTTCCCTTAACTATAAGGTTCTTGCACCCCCGGGTTATCATCCATTAGTGCTCTTAATAATAATATCACATAATATGCATACACACATCCTATTATAATTTATAGGTATTTTCTCCAACCTGCATATATACTCCCCATACGTATTTTAACCTCATTACTACATATAGTATAAATAATTAGATTACTACCTCTCTCGTAATCTCCAAGGTACATTCTCTCTATATCGAAATAATTAAAGTATTAATTCCCACGTACTTTTCCCAAAATTCCTTCTTATTCGAATTTACTATTTGGTAGTTTCTCTCACTCCAATAAACCAATAAACTCCAAACAGGGCTCTAAGCAAATTCCCAGAAATTCACCCTATGTTTTGAACCTGAGTGACATGTGGTTTGAACCAGAATGACATGTGGTTTGAACCAGAATGACATGTCGTTCGAACCGGAATGCATGTCGTTCGAATCGGAAGACGTGTCGTTCGAACCAGAAGACATGTCGTTCGAACCACTTCAAATGTCGTTTGAACCACTTCGCGCGAGATCCTTATCTCGTTTGAACCACTTCGCGCGACTTCGCGCGAGATTGCATTGTTCGTCTTCTTCACCAAATTTCAGCGTTTTTCCTCCATTTCTGAACCTAAAACCTCTAAGATTCAACACCCAACATCTCATCATCAATACCCATCAATACCTAACAGGTTATAAATCATTCCTAACCTCCTAGGATTATTAATTCGTCATTAATCATCATAATTACATAAAACCCCCAAATTAATTCACATGAACCCTAGTTTCCAAAATTCCAATTAAAGAACCTAATCAACCCAGATTCATTCATCAATATATAATCAAATTCCGTGATTAATCCTCTACATTCATGAAGGAAATTCAGCCACTAATTAAACAAATCCTTAATCATAATTTAAATCTCCAATTTTCACCCAATTAACATATAAATCATGATTAATTCCCCCTATACTAACATGAGCATGATTATTGCTAAAAGAAAGCAAGTAATAAACACTTGCCTCAAATATGACGGTCTTATCCGTTGGTGATGTTGGTATACACGCATTCCTCTCCTCTCGATCTACGCGTTGGTGGTCACGGTTATGCAAGGTGATGCCCAATGAGTCTTGTCTCTTGGAATTTGGTTCTCCCTCACACCCTCCATGGCCGTTCATGATTTTTGTAACCTGTTTACCCTAATGGACTTTCCTTAGCTGATATAATTAATCCCAATTTTCGTCCATTAATTTAGCCCAAAAATTTAAATTACAAAACTACCCCTACGGGGTGCCGGTTAGGCCTAAAATCACCCCGGGACCCAAACTAAACACCCGGGTATACTATTTTGACTATCTCGACCCTTCTGGGCTCAACGGCGCACTCGAAATGACCATACGAGTTACTAAAAATAAATTCTCTTTTTATCCCATTCAATTAGTCCCGACACGACTCACACACATGTTAGACTTAATTACCAAACTGCCGTATTTCTCACTTTCGACAATTTATCAAATATCATAATTCCTTATTACATATCATCCAGTAATATTCAATAGTTAACAACAATAAGTATTAACCCTTGGCACACTAGTTAATAATTATTTTAATCCGGATTAATAACAAATTAATTTCTCATGTTTTAATTTAATTAATCCAATAACAATAATTAATTGCATATTTATTCCCATAATAATAATTAATCACATAATTATTTAAATCGTAAAAAATACGGGGTGTTACAATCATGATCAAATATTAAGGGACCACTGTACCTCTCAGGTCTGTGGAGTGTAATATGAAGCCTTTAGACAAGATCTCATTACTAAGGATGCGATCATAAAAAAAATCGGGAGAACATTACCCTTAAGTGGCCACTGTTATAAAGCCTTTGACCACAATAATTATTATGTCCATGGACACAATCAAGCAGTTGAAGCTAAATATTGTTCAAAGTATAAATCTACAACAATAAGCAAGCAAGTCTAGCATATAAAAGTTCGAAGATGAATTACACAAAAATAATAAGGCACATAAGGTTGCATTCTCAAAAAAAAATTCCATTAAAGAGTAAATTCAAGTTATGTTCAATGAATAGTTACAAGTAAATAAAATAATTTTAGGACTCTACATCCTCATCATCATCACCATCATCACCGTCCTCTAGGCTATTCTCAATTTCCTCAACCTCTAGAGCTGTAGTCATTGCCTCCTCCTTCGATTTCCTAGCCAATTAATTTGCATCTTGTATCTTCTCTACACATTGAGTGTGCTCAGCAGCAATAAATCTCCCATCAAAGGTATTTTCCATGACTTCTGAGAAGTTTTTGGAAAACATATGCCTCGTCTCCTTATAGTCGCAGATGTATGCTTTGTTTTGGAGGATGAATATTCCCTTTGAAGTCCTAAAACTAGCCACGACATCCTCATCAGCCGTCTTTTTCATGTTTGGAGCATGTGTTTGGATTAGGAACTAGAGTTTAACATCATGTTGGTCATCTTGTCTCGTAGCCTCTAGGCACTTTGCCTCAGAAACTTTAAGAGCATTGGTGGCCTCTTTAAAATTTATCTCAGCCTCATTATTGGCCTTGTCAGTTACTTCCACCTTCTCCTATGCTTCAATACTCTTAACTTAGAAAGTTTAAATTATAGACTTTTTACCTGCCTCAAAAGAGGAGGCCCTAGCATTATCCAATGCTGCCTGATGGGACCACTCCATGGCCTGGTGAATATTAAAAATCTCCTCATATTTTGCCCTACGACTCAAGGTAGCCTCAGTGGCCAGTGGCCTGGAAGGAAAAAGAGAAAAAGTTAAAAGTCATTTGAGATAAAGCTACAAAGGATATAATACAAAAAAAACTTACCTTAATTAGGCAATGGAGCGTGTATTCCTCTAATTCATATGCATCTTTATCAAAAGGATGCTTCAGATCAACTGGGGTCCACGAACCCCTCATCAAGGGCACCACAGGAACAATAGTGTCCGATGGGGACTTTGGATTCAATTACCTTATATGAGATTGCAGATGGGAAGAAATTACCAGAGTTATGTAGACCTTTTTTCTTTTCCCCACTAATTGGGGAAGCTAGACCAGCCCTAGAAATATTTTCAATGGCATCATCATATAAAAGAACATGACCCCTGGCTACAGCCTCAGTCCATATGTTAGCTGAGGCTTCACCTGTTGGGGTGACATCTTTGTCCTACGTGCCTAGTTTAAAGTTTGGACAGTATCTTCTAACTCATACAATTGAGAGAGAAGCGGGCCCTTGTCAATCTCCATGGTTAGTTATCCCTCCGTAGTGGCACTTGTGTAATAATAACGTTCGTAATAATAAAATATGCTCGCATCCTATTTAAGGGAAGAAATAGTTTATGTACATACTGCATCTTATCTCATTGGAATAGCGTGATCAGTGTAATATCTAAGCTCAAACAAAGTTCTGAGAGTAACTACCGTGGGAAATTACTTCTTATTGTTACAAACCACAACCTCAATCCTCTTACTTTGACGCTCAGAAGGGGTCATACCTATACAAACTGCAAAAAGATAGTCAGATCCAAGTTAAAAAAAAACAAGAATAGGGTTGCATCAATCTTATGATTGATATAACTTCTTTTGGAGGACATCCCTAAGATCGCATGAGCTTATGAGTTTTTTCCCTCTTAGACTCCGCATGGAGAACCTCCCAACTAGCCCCAGAGATGTAAAAATTTGTGTCTTTCTAGTTTTTTTACTGTAAGGTCGCCCCCTCATTAGGTATCTATTTCAAGTCCGCAACCCCATGTAGTAGTACCATGGATTCTCCACAAAGTTCTCTTTGCGCCTATAAAAAAAACTCCACAATAGTAATATCTCTCTATAATTCTTTTGCTAAACTTCTAAGGATGCCAGGATAACCCTCTACCCATTGGGATCAACTTGAGAAGGGGCTAGGTTCATCACCTTTAAAATTTTCCTGACTGGTATTGGTACTGGAAGTCGTAGTCCAAAAAGGAATCTATACAAGGGGAAGCATACCCCATCATTTAGAACCACGAAATAGGACTGCTAGTTCACAAAGGAAAGTTTACATATTGGTCCCTCAGTAAATTCACAAGCCTCAGCAGGCTGAGCCAACTAATACTCGTTCATGATACAAGGATGATTAAGGTTCGCGGGATCCCTTGTAGTCTTGATGCTGAGGCTAGATGGCCTAGGTTTAGTATTCCTTGACTACGCAGTATGGGCTTCTCCATTTGCGGCAGCATGCAACCTCTTAATCGACACTTGATTATTTGTGGAGAAGGTGTCTTCCTCAACTCTATGACTACACTCTCCATCCTCTATTAGACTTTTATAGTTAGAAGACTCTATAGAGTCGGAATAAATTCATATATAGGTTGGACACCCATTTATCTTACATGTTCCACTTGTTTCCAATGGTTTTATATGTAACACTACGGGATGAGGAACACCAAAATGCCTAATCTAGAAATCCTCCAAGTACTCCCAAGTATTCCAATGCATAAGGCCATGGAACAAACTTGTAAAAAAAGAGGGAGCTCTATAGTTAAAGGGTCACAGCCTTATGAGTAAAATACAGGAGGCACGAGTTTGAAAGACCACAGCCTTATAAATAAAGGTCGCGATAACCAACAAAATCGGATACTAAGTAGGGTATAAAATTAGTTAAAAGCCACACACTCCTACATGTTTACATCATAAACCACTTAATTTACAATGCCACAACTATATTCAAATATACAAAGCATACTAGAGTGTTTAAGTGCAAAGAAGTGGTAAACGGACACGATGGAGTCAAAAGTTATCCAAGGGCAAAAACAGTTGATTGGCAGGTCCAAGTCCACAAAAATTTGAACAAGGCTGCAACCATGAGTCAACGTCTGCGGCCTAAGGTGACAAGCACCTGTGATTTAGTTTATATGATGTGACAAGATTAAAAATACCAAAAACTAGGGTTTTGGCTAAGAACAACCACATACAGCAGTTCGTGTTCTTTGCCCAAAATCAACCTTAACTACCCAAGGTCGACCCTAAACAAACATCAGTTACATAGGTCTTTACCAAAAACTAGGGTTTCATGTTTCGACTATAAATTGCCTATATAACTACACAAATGGAAGACCTGTATTTAAATTTTTTAAATAATTTACAGGAATTAAAGTGTGCAAATGAAATAAAGAAAGCATACGAAGAAATCTAAAAGAGAATCATAAGGAAAATAGGATGAAAACTAACATGGAATAGAGAAAAAGGAGTTCGCTAGAAATCGCCCAAATCTTAGATGGAAATCGCCTGTAACTTTTCTATTTGTGTATTGAATATGATACTGAGGCCACGACCTTAGCCCATATATATAAGAGGTCGCAGAAAGACAAATTACCTCAGAATTTAGAACGCTTTAGTAAACAGTCGCGACACCCACAAGACCACCTCAAAAAAGTGCTAGCTTTAACTAGCTCAAGCATGGCCACGGTCTCAAGACAGCACCGCGGACAAGAACAAATCCCCAACACTAAATCGCTCACCTCTTAGTAGTGAGTCTCGGGGGAATTTTTTTACACCTAAAATATGTCAACCATTTGATATATAACATGTGGAATGGAAGCCCACATAGGCACAATGGAGATATACCAAGGTACTGACTGAAAGGCCACGACCTGTGCCCAATCAGGTCGCGGCATTCTTTCACTTTGCCCCTTTTACACTCAAGATCATTACCTGTGCATAGAAAGGTCATTGACCCTATAGCACACCTATAAAAAGGACACTGCCATGCCTGTAATATGTTTTGGTCCCCCAACCTCAGCACATCACCATATGTACCTGTTGCAGACCCTAACACATCATCAAGAACTTGTAAAAACTATCCACCCACTAGAAAGATTCCATGTTATGCACACTTATCCACAAGTCACATGCACTATGCACATGATTCTCCAACCAACTACTATATATAGAGGACCTCACCTCTTCACTTAACAAGCTACTTTTAGGCAGTGAAGCTCTCCTAAATTCTCTCCGAAATCTTTATACACCTGAGAGCATACTCAGGTCGACTACTCCGATCACCTCTTCACTTTAATGGTGACCAAACCTTTTGGTCACAGAGTAGGTACGTGATCCCTTAATAGTGACCATTAGTTTTGCCACAGACTTAAGTCATGAACAAATTGTGATATGAACCCCACCAACAATTGTGATGAACCCAAAAACAATGATGGTTAAAGAGCTCTAAGATCGTATAGACAAAGTTTGTTGAGCCTTGACCCATTATCTAGAAAGATAAGAACCAAAACTACGAAGGCTTAAAACTCCACACTAAGAAATCCAAGAATCTCTCAGGAATCAAGGTGATAAGTTTGGTTGTTTGAACACCACGAGATTAACTTAATAAGTTCAGAAATTTTTCTTAAGCACCAAGAGTAACAAACTAACTCACAATAATATTAGTTTATGTCAAAATATGCTTACAAAATTCGTATCTGCCATGGTTTATACTTGGAACAACCCTCCAAGAACAGGAAATGAAATAAATACGACATTAAAACAACACAATTGTCAAAGTAAACAAGTTCCCACGTGTTTTAGGCCACTTGGACTTGGAAAACCACAAAATAAGACTAAATGACTAAGTTCAATGTAATTAAAGATAACCAACCAAGACTAGATTCATCCCCCATTTATTAACCTTGAAAATAGATTAATTCATGCCCATTTATGGTGTGAACATGATGGTCACATTTTTTCATGCTAATTAACTCCCTAAATTTCTTTAATTACGTGGACTAAGCCTTGATTATCATTTGGGACCATCTTGGTCTTCATCTTTTCAGAATTAGCCCAATTCTCTCGGATTAGCCCAATAAGTGCTTCCTTAAAATGTTTGGCTCTTAGTCTTGTAATTGTACCACTAGAAATTGTCAAAGGGTCTTGTACAAATTTAGCTCCACTCCCACGTGTATGACTATCCCCATGTCCATCTTCAGCATATTCAGCTCCTTGAATTGCATCATTATCCCTCTCTTAAGAAGGATTTGTCCTCAAATCTTCATTTGCATCAAAAGGAGATAAATCATCAATATTGAAGCTTGTACTGACACCGTACTCACCTGGCAAGTCAAGCTTATATGCATTGTCATTGATGTGCTCCAAAACTTGAAATGGTCCATCGCCCCGATGTAGGAGTTTTAAACATCGTTTCTATGGAAAACGTTCCTTCCTCAAGTGCAACCAAACCCAATCTCTATGTGTAAACACTACCTTCTTGCATCCCTTGTTGGCTTGATGGACATATTGTTCAGTCCTCCCTTTAATGTTCATCCGAGTCTTTTTGTGAATCTTCTTTACAAATTCTTCCTTTTTTTTGCCATATAGGTTTACCTGTTCACTCAAAGGTAAAGGAATTAAATCCAAAGTTGAAAATGGATTAAACCCATAAACAATTTCAAATGGTGAAAACTTAGTTAAAGAAAGTATACTTCTATTATAAGAAAATTCAACATGGGGCAAACAATCCTCCCGTGTTTTCATTTTTTTCTTAATGATAGCACGCAACAAAGAAGACAGTGTGTTATTCATTACTTCAGTTTGGCCATCAGTTTGTGGATGACAAGTAGTAGAAAACAACAACTTGGTTCCCAACTTTACCCATAAAGTCTTTCAAAAGTAACTCAAAAACATTGCATCCCTTTTAGAAACAATGGTCCTAGGCATGCCATGTAACTTAACAATTTCTTTGAAAAACAAATCAGCTATAGGATATGCATCATTAATTTTATGACATGCAATGAAATGTGCCATCTTAGAGAACTTATTTACCACCATAAAAATTGAATCGCTCCCCCTCTAAGTCCTAGGTAAACCCAAAACAAAATCCATAGAAATTTCAGTCCAAGGTGCATTAGGTATAGGCAAAGGGGTGTACAAACCATGGGGTTTCAACTTTGACTTGGCCTGTTTACAAGTGATATATTTCACACAAATTCTTTCCCTGTCACGTTTCATATGAGGCTAAAAAAAGTTCATGTAAAATTCCTAAAGTCTTGGCTACACCAAAATGACCCATTAAACCACCACCTGGAGCTTTTCTTATAAGCAATTCACACAAAGAACACATAGGCGCACATCATTTATTTTCTCAAAAAAAAAAATCCACCATGCCTATAAAACTTTCCAAACGCCACTTTTCCACATGCATTGAATACATCACTAAAATCAGAATCTTGCGCACACAAATCCTTAATGTATTCTAAACCAAGCAAAATTGTGTTTAAAATGGAAAGTAAAGCATACCTTCTGGATAATGCATCAGCCACCACATTTTCCTTACCTTACTTGTATTTTATCACATAAGGAAATGTTTCAATGAATTCCACCCACTTGGCGTGACGCTTGTTTAACTTTTGTTGTCCCTTCAAATGCTTCAAGGATTCATGATCTTTGTGAATCATAAATTCCTTTGGCCATAGATAGTGCTTCCAATTTTCCAAAGCCCTCACCAGAGCATACATCTCCTTATCATAAGTGTGATAGTTTGGGGCTGCGCCACTTAACTTTTCACTTAAATGTGCGATTGGACAACCTTCTTGTATCAAAACAGCTCCAATATCTATTCCTGAAGCATCACACTCAATTTCAAATGTTTTAGTAAAGTTAGGTAAAACAAGCAAAGGTGCATTAGTTAACTTTTCTTTGATTAGATTACTGCCTTTTCTGGTTCCTTTCCCAACTCAAACGACACATTTTTCTTGATTAATTTAGTGAGAGGGGAGGCCAAGCTACTAAAATCATGCACAAACCGCCTAATAATGATAGCTAGGACATGGAAACTCCTCACTTGGTTGATTGTTATAGGCGTTGCCACTCTTGGATTGCTTTCACCCTTTCGTCATCCACTTCAATTCCTTTAGCACTAACAACAAAGCCAAGAAACACAAGCTTATCCGTGCAAAAGGTGCACTTTTTGAGGTTAGCAAATAACTTTTGTTTCCTTAGCACATCTAGATGATATCCACTCTTACGATCATTTTTTGTAAAAACACAAGAACCATGCAATTCATCCAACATATCATCTAATGTAGGATTAGGATGGAGATACTTTACCATTATGTTATTGATGGCTCGAAAATTAACACAACCCCTCCATGTCCCATCCTTCTTAGGAACGAGTAGCACCGTAAGTGCACAAGGACTCGTGCTTTCACGCACATACCCTTTCTCCATTAATTCACTTACTTGCTTCTGAATGTCCTCTGTTTCTTCTGGATTTCTCCTATAGGCTGGTCAATTTGGAATTGATGCACCAGGTATGAAATCAATTTGACGTTCAATTCCTCTAATTAGAGGCAAGCCATTAGGTACCTCTTTAGGAAAGACTTCTTCAAACTCCTTCAAAAGAGAAACAATATTGCTCGGTAATGAATTGGCCAAATCACTAGTACAAAAAAATGCCTCCTTGTACATGAGTACGATAAGATGTTGATGCGAAAATAATGCTCTATTGATCTCACTTTTTTTTGCAATGTAATTGAATTTCTTCCCTCTTTCTTTTTTTTCAGAATTTTTTTCTCTCATTTTTTTCTCAACTTCGGTCTTCCTTTCTTTTTCTCTCTTCTTTTCTTTTGACCTTTGCAACTTTAGTTGGTCTTCCATAACCTCTTTTGGTGTTGAGGGAACAAGAGTGATAGGTTTATTTTTAAGAGTAAAAGAATACTTATTTGTTAACCCAGTATGCGTTACATTTCGATCAAACTGCCATGGCCTCCCCAATAATAAATGGCATGCGTGCATGGGAACCACATCACAAAGAAGAACATCCTCATATTTTCCAATGGATAACGCCACCAACACTTGCCTTATCACCTTGATTTCACCACATTCATTTATCCACTGAAGTCGGTAAGGGCGGGGGTGTTTTAAGATTGTTAATGCCAATTTCTCCACCAAATTAGTGTTGGCCACATTCATGCAACTCCCCCCATCAATAATTATATTGCAAAATTTGTTATTTAAAAAGAACCTACTATGGACCAAGTTCTCATTTTGGTTACATTCTTCCTCTTTAAATTGCACATTGAGAACTCTCTTTGCCACCAATAAATCTCCAATAACAGCATTTTGCTCATCATCCGCGTCTTCCAAAGCTGTCATGTCATCATCTACTTTTTCTTCATTCTCCAACTCAAGCTCTCCGTGCTCATTAATCACCATTTCCCTTTTGTTTACACACTGGCTGGCTATGTGACCTCGTCCCTGACATTTAAAACACTTAATATCACGTGTTTTAGGAGTATAAGTATCGGTGTTACCTGAAGTTGTGGTTGTCAATGACTTGGCATTATTGAAGGGTTTAAATTTTGGCTTATTTTTTAAATTCTCATCCCTTTTAGTGGTTGTCTTCCATGTGTTGTTGGTATCCACAAGTGGTCATATCATTATTAACCCCTTCTGCTTAAGTTGTTCCTCCACCTTTATGTCTTAATGCACCATATCTGACAACTCAACATAGTGCTGCAACTCGATTATATCAGCAATCTCAGGGTTTAAATCGTGTAAAAACCTAACCATGGTGGCTTCCCAATCCTCTTCCACATTAGCTCGGATCAAAGTTACCTCCATCTCCTTCTAACAGTCATCCAAAGACTTGGAACCTTGAGTTAATCTCTGTAATTTTTGAAATAAATCCCTATAGTAGTGGTTGGGTACAAATCACCTTCTCATAAGCATTTTCATATCTTCCCAAGTGTCAACGAGTGGATATCTATTCCTCCTCCTATTGATCAGTAATTGATACCACCAAATAATGGCATAATCGGTTAACTCAATTGCAGCCAAATTAACCTTCTTCATCTCTAAATAGTTTTGATAATCAAGCACCATCTCCAATTTAGTTTCCCACTCCAAATAAGCTTCAGGATCATTTTTACCATGGAAAGATGGGATTTTAATTTTATGTTTCCTAAATCATTATCCCTCTTAGGTCTAGCCATCCTAACATCTCTATTATCATAATTACACCCAAACCTGCCCAAATTCACACATGTCACATCAAACTCCTCTAACTCCACTTCTTCCTCAACACTTCCCCATGGAACTCGACCGCCTTATTACCTATTAGGAATGTCTTGTTGCTTCCCCCTAGGCATTCCCGCAAATACCCTATCCAACCTCTCTTGAATAGGTTCTAATTCGTCCCTCAACATACGACTCATCTCCCTAACAATGCTTGCATTTGAAGGTTCGAAACGGATGGTTGTTGAACTTCTTTGGTTGTGTCTTCTTATTAAATATTGGACATGTTTAGAATGTGCAAAATAAGATTAGAAACCTCACAAACACTCCCTTACGTGTTTCACTCACACTTATGTTTTCACTCAAAATGGCTTTTACCGTCTAATGATCTCACACTCTCTTGCCTTTTTCCACTCTTTTGTGTCCTTTTTAGTTCTTAATCAAACTCAATAAAAAAAATTCAACTTAACCAGCAGCAATTTAGATTGAGGGGAAACCAAAACTCATCAAAAGGTAAGGAATTTTATTGAGGGGGAAAAATGAATGAATCACACAATTTCTAAGGTTTCAGCAATACAAAAAGAAAAGAACGCATACAACTTTTCTGTTTCAATCTTGTTTCTCACCTCTTAAAACCCCTTTTTTGTTTCTTTTTTTTTCTGTTTCTTTTTTTGTTTTTTGTTTTTTATTTCTTTTTTTTAATGAGGAAATAAGAAAATAAAAAATTAGTCAAACTTGCCTTAATATATGCTCGGATACCAAACGATATGACCCCACCAATAATTATGATGAAACCCAATAACAATGTGTAATACCCCGTAATTTTTAACAACTTTTATTATGACATAAATTAAAAGTTAATGGGGATTAATTGGAATTAATTAAGAAATAACTAATTGGGATTAATTCGGATTTAATATTACTAGGGATTATAGTAATGTGTGATTCTGAATATTACTTGGTGATATATAGGTAATATATGAATATGATATTATTTATATTGCCGTGAGTTACTAATACGATAATAATGGAAATTAAGTCGGATGCAGTATGGGACGTGTCGAGACTAATTTAAATGAATAAAAAGGAAATATTATTTATATTAAACTTAGGATCATTTTGAATGCGTCGTTGCATCCGGAAGGGTCGAAATAGTCAGAAAAGTCATTCGGGTGTTGGATTTGGGTCTCGGGTCAAGTGGGAGATGAAAGGACACCCCGAAGGGTCAATTTAGTCATTTTACGTGGGAGATAAATAGTAATTTTGGGTTTTGTCTTATTATAAAGGTGTTGGCTTAGAGGAACGTAGGTTCATTCCATTCCATCAAAAAATATTTGAGAGGTCTTAGTGTGAGAGAGAGTGAAAGGTTCCTTAGGAGAAGAAGAGGTTGCTTAGGAAATGGGAGAGTCTTTTAGGGAAAATATAAGGGGATTAACCACCTTCTGCCACCAGCACCACCACCGAAAAGTCGCCGAAAAATGAGGAAGAAATCCTACACCATCATTACCAAAGGTTCAGACCTTCATAACTAAGGCAAGTGCAGTTCTTGCTTTATTTTGATGCTTAAAATATCCATGTTAGATAGGATAATTAATTGATTAAGAAATTGTATGTTTTAATGATAAACTATAGAGTTTTAGTTTAGTTCTGGACATGAGAATTAGTTAGAATAAATCTCTTTCTATACAAAGGTTTTAATCACGAAATTTTCTTTCAATTGATGGGAGAAATCTGGGTTGCTATAATTTTCTGGGAGAATATTAAAATATTAAAATTATAGGAATGAGATGATTTAATCCAAACTATTTGATGAATTTAGGTTGTTTGATTGTTAGAATTTGATCAAATACCTTATTATATCAATTGATATGAATTAGGAGAAATTATGGATTGATTTATGTTAACTTTAAAGTAAAAGAAGTATCAAACCCGTAGGTTGTAATATACAAAAACTGGACTGATATCTGATCGGTCGACTCACGAATGTCGATCAATCGACTGATCGACCCAAGACCACCGATCGATCGACCCCCTATGGGAATGTGAAATATTTTCTTTTTAAAGTTTAATTAAATCCCAAATTGTGAGAAATATTTAGTGATGATTATTTGAATATCATGGTACTTAAGGAAGAAAAGCAGGATATACTCGAGACCTGGAAAATGTAATTTGAGTGGGATTGAATCGAGGAAAGATTTAACGGGGAATTAATTATATAAATTTCGATAGAAATAATATTCAAATAATTTTGTATTTTAACAAAAGGTGAGGGACTTGGGTGAATGATGGAAAATTATATTTAATCGAGGATAATAATATGTAAGTGGTATTCATATAATAATATTCGATGAATTAAGTTTGGATAATTTTGGTACATTAACGAGGAGCGAAACACTTGGGTTAATGTTTGAAAATTGTTATTAAAGCGAGAAGGACATTATGTGAGTGATAACTACATAATAATAATAATAATAATAATAATAATAATAATAATAATAATAATAATAATAATAATAATAATAATAATAATAATGTGATAAAGAAAATAATTATAATTAACTAGTATGGGTGGTATTGATAAATACGAGTACTTGGGGATATGATAAATTCCTAGTATTATACATAGGTCGAATAAGTACCTAATTTCATATAGGTAGATGATAATGCCTATTGTTGGATAATTTATACGTATGACATACCTAGCTTACTTGCTATCGATTGGAGGTTTACGCGTGAGGAAAGTCATACCCTGATGAATCTATGGGATTTTGACTTGTCGCTCGAGAACATAGGACTTAGGTCAATTACCATTAGTGAGAACAATGGTATAGAACGGTCATTTGGGTGCATAGGTATGTCCGTAGCTCAAAGGCTTAGGACTATGTTCGCCTCCACTGTTTGTGTTTGATGATTGTGGTTTAAGGAATCTTTACCGAACATATATATCCCCTATACATTGACGAGATGTATTGGGACATGATAGCAGAGTAATGCAGCACCGCAGCTGTGTCTCGGGGTGCAGTATAGTATATATATATAATAGAGTGAATGTATATATACATATGAAGATATATATCGTGTGACTAAAGTAGAATTGAAAGATAATGATATCTAGAATTAATTAAGTATGAACACTTAATTGAATTGAATTAATATATGTGTTTATAACATTATTACATGTATTATGATATTAATACATGGGAATGAATTGGGCTATAAATAGTTGATACATTGGGTTAATCTAATTAGCATGGGAACCGTAACTAGGATGGCTTAGAGGTACGTTAGGTGTGTACTCTAGATGAGAGGTGAGAATATCAAGAGAGAGTCCGATAATCTAACATGTATATTATAAGCGATAAATATTGCAATTATTCACTTGTTGTTTTAAAAAGTATTTTACATCGGGCTCTGACCCGTTTCCTTTCATATTCTCTTGTCTCTCTTGTATCTCCTATATCAGGTGTCCAGCCACAGGGACTCCATCCTTAGAGGCTTATGATGCTAACGAGTTATGGACGCTATGGATATTGGAGCTTTGTATTAGATGCCTTCATATTTGTTGATTCCTACTCTGTAGTTAATTTTTATTTAGGGCATGACTCCCCAGAGGATTGTAGTATTTCCCTTTTATTTAGGGCATGTCATTATGATACATTTGTTATGATTGGGATTTATGTATTGAGATATTTTGCTGGAAAAGTATTATTCTAGTTGCATTTAAATTCTATTGTGTTTCATTTATTGTTGTGGATTGGATTATTATGAAAATTGTTCAAAATGGTTAAAATGGAATTTTATTAAATTTAAATTTGAAAAGTTTAACACCTACTTAGTTGGATATTAGGTGATTAATGTTTTTCGATAGTGATGCTAAGAATGAACCAACTGTAAATTATATTTTAATTGGGTATAGGACTGATCATCCGATATTTAATTGAGTGGGGTGTTACACAATGATGGTTAAAGAACCCTAAGATAGTATAGACAAAGTTTGTTGAGCTTTGACCTGTTACCTAGAAAGATAAGAACCAAAACTACGAAGGATTAAAACGTCACACCAAGAAACCCAAGAATCTCTCACGAATCTAGGTAATAAGTTTGGTTGTTTGAACGCCACAAGATTAACTTGATAAGTATAGAATGTTTTCTTAATAACCGAGAGGAACAAAATACCTCACAATATTATTAGTTTATGTCAAAAGATTCTTACAAAATTTGTAGCTCCTATGATTTATAATTAGAACAACCCTCCAAGAATAGGAAATCAAATAAATACAACATTAAAACAACACAATTGTCAAAGTAAACAAGTTCCCACGTTTTTAGGCCACTTGGACTTGGAAAACCACAAAATAAGACTAAATGACTAATTTCAATGTATTTAAAGATAACTAGCCAAGACTAGATTCATCCCCTGCTTATTAACCTTGAAAATAGATAAATTCATGCACATTTATGGTGTGAACATGATGGTAACGTTTTTTCATGCTAATTAGCTCCCCAAATTTCTTTAATGACATGGACTAAGCCTTGATTATCATTTGGTCCCATCTTGGTCTTCATCTTTTCAGAATTAGCCCAATTCTCTGGGATTAGCCCAATAAGTGCTTCTTTTAAATATTTGGCTCTAAGTCTTGTAATTGGACCACTAGAAATTGTCAAAGGGTCTTGTGCAAATTTAGCTCCACTTCCACGTGTACGACTAGCCACATGTCCATCTTCAGCATATTCAGCTCCTTGAATTGCATCAAATTGGATGGTCAGGGACTTTATCAACCCTTAAAGTTGAGATACTTAGAAGGAGTGGATCTTAAAGGCCGAATAGTGGGATTATTGCCAATGAAAAGGAATATGCACATATTATCCAAATTTGGACAAAAGATTATCATAACATCTAAGGGAAAAATGTCAGATACAAAAATGATTCAACTTGTTAACATATCATTTTTAATCATAATAAGATAATCAAAATACAAAAAAGTAAATCATACATTTGACATGAGAACTTTTATAAGAAAATTCTCGTGAGAAAAATCTTGGGCGAAACTAACACCTTGCATTGGTATAGGAAAAAGCTTACACAAAATAATAAACCACTTATAAACTTGAACCTACCATATACTTAATAATGAAAAACCTCCACAAGAAGTTTTTTTCACATTGTAATCGCAGGAGTGAGCATATATTGCACACACCCCACACACCATGTCGCAACGTGTGAATCTTATTCCTCAATTGATAATGTCATCTTTGTATAGATTTCCATTATTCTTTTAAGTTGAGGCAAACATTTTTTAAAGTAAAATGAACCAATAGGACCAATGGAAACTAACACTCAGAATGTGTGAGCATAACCTAAAGGTTAGCGGTGTAAAGAAAATATTTTGACTCACTCAAAGTCTCACAAAGCGAGTAAATTCAAAAGGGAGACTAAGAAATCTTGGGTTTAAAGAACAAGTAAAATTATTAATAGTTTATCTCATAAGAAATACAAATTTACACATACAAAGAATCTTTAGCGTTTTTAGAAATCAGATTTGTTTTAGCTTGTAGGTAAAAACAAAAGGAGGATTTCCTTACATGACAAGATCAAGGGTAACAAGTAAATGAAAGAAAAGAACACATTTACAATTATTAATAATTAACAAAAGATGCCAAATCTTTTTTATACGACAATGATATGATACAATTTCTCAATTATGGATCATCTTTCGAAGTCATGAAATTTAATATCACAGGTACTACACCAGGGCCTCGAGTCATGGAGCTCGACAATGATCATTTTTGTCGTGACAAAAATATTGGTCATGGACCTCATACGTGACCCTAAATGTGGGTCACATTCTCTCCCGTGACATAATATTATCCCCGTGGTTACGAATTTAGGCCATGAATTTATGGTCATGGCCTAAATACATGACGAAAGTGGGACAATATTGACTCCATGGTCACGATCATAATCTCTGACCATGGGTAGGACAATGTTCAAATTGGGGCATGTCCCTACTACGTGACCCTCATTTTTAAAAGAAACAAATAAATATATGGTCAAGGTCTTGGATCGTGACCATTTACTTATCTTTTTTAAATAAATTGAGGGTCATAGATTTGGGTCGTGACCATATGCATTTAATAAAAAAATATTTTTAGGCAGCCCCTCAAAAAACTTGTATTCAACAACCAATTCTTACACAATTAAGCAATATTATAACCGTGGATTTCACAATTCAATGTCAACTATCGTGCTATCCTAGTTAGTTCATAATTCAAACAAAAGATTCATAATTCAAACTAAACATTCATAAATCAAACTAAACATTCATAAATCAAATTAAAGCTCCAATATATCACCAATATCATAATAGGATACAATTTCGATACAAATAGGATTACCAAGGGCCAATACCATATGAGTTACATTGGTCCCGTGACTACGCATTTAGTTCCTATGAGTTACATTAGTCTCGTGCGAGGTATTCGTGCCTCTTACAAGCCCGTTTGGGGGCTATTTTGGGTTTTCACCCTATAACGATATGTTTTTAAGCCTAAGCCTAGATATTTATAAATTATATTCATATTCTCAAATCGAGAGTCCCGTGACTATGTGATCAGTTTTCGAGTTACATTGGTCCTGTGCGAGGTGTTAGTGTCTCTTACGGGGTCATTTGGGGATTATTTTAGGTTTTCTCCCACTAGCGGCATGTTTAAAAACCTGTGTCCAGATATTTCTAATTTATCGTCATAGTCTCAAAGTGGGACTCTAGTAACTACGCGATTAGTTCCTATGAGTTAAATTGGTTCAATTTGAGGTGTTCATGCCTTTTACGAGGCTGTTTGGTGGATATTTTTGGTTTTTTCCCTTTAATGGCATGTTTTTAGGCGTAAGTCTTGAGATTTGCAAATTATCTTCATATTCTCAAACTAGGATTCCCGTGACTACGCAATCAATTCCTACGAATTATATTGGTCTCGTGCGAGGTGTTCATGTCTCTTATGGGGTCATTTAGGGGTTATTTTGGGGTTTTCTCCCTCTAACGACATGTTTTTAATCCTAAGTATATATATTTCAAAATTATCGTCATATTCTCAAATCAAGAGTCCTGTAACTATGCAATCAGTTCCTAAGAGTTACATTAGTCCCGTGCAAGATGTCCGTATCTCTTATAGGTTTGGGGCCTATTTTGGGTTTTGGCCTCTAATGGCATAATTTAAGCATAAGTCTAGATATTTGTAAACTATCTTCATAATACCAAATTAGGAGTGCCACGAATACAGGGTCACTTCCTACGAGTTATATTCATTCCGTGCGAGGTGCTCATGCCTTTTACGAGGTTATTTAGTGGTTATTTTGGGTTTTCGCCCTTTGATGACGTGTTCTTAAGCCCAAGTCTTGAGATTTGCTAATTATCATCATATTCTCAAATCGACGGGACTTCACGGTTTAGTTCCTAACAGTTATATTGGTCCTATGCAAGGTGTCCGTGCCTCTAATGGGACCATTTGGGGATTGGTTTGCATTTTTTTCTTTTAACGGCATGTTTTAAGACTAAGTCTGTATATTTGAAAATTACCATCATATTCTCAAACTGGGATTACCGTGACTAGGCGGTCAATTCATATGAGTTGCATTGGTCCCATGTGGGGTTTTTATGTCTTTTATGGGGCTGTTTGGGGTTGTTTTTTATTTTCACCCTCTAACGGTATATTTTTAAGCCTAAGTCTAGATGTTTTCAAATTATCATCATGCTTTAAAATCGGGCATCCTGTAACTACGCGTTCAGTTCCTATGAGTTACATTGGTCCCATGCAAGATGTTCATGTTTCTTACAAAGCTGTTTTGGGGTTATTTAGGTTTTCACCCTATAATGGCATGTTTCTAAGCTTAAGTCTAGATATTTATAGATTATCATCATAATCCCAAACCGGGAGTCCCATGACTATGCGATCAGTTCCTACGAGTTACATTTGCCCCATGCGAGGTGTTCATGCCTTTATGAGGCCGTTTGGTGGGTGTTTTTTTTATTTTTACCCTTTAACGACATGTTTTAAAGCCTAAGTCTTGAGATTTGAAAATTATCGTCATTCTCAAATCGGGAGTCCATGAATTTGTGTCCCGTTCCTAAGAATTACATTGGTCCCATTCGAGGCGTTCATGCCTCTTTAATGGCTATTTGGGGGTTATTTTTCACTTTCTCCCTTTAACAACATGTTTTTAAGCCTAAGTCTAGATATTTGAAAATTATCATCATATTCTCAAATCAGGAGTACCATGACTGTGTGTTAAGTTCCTCCATGCCTTTTACTAGGTCGTCTGGGTGCTGTTTCAAGTTTTCACCCTCTAAAAGCATGTGTTTTAAGCCTACATCTTGATATTTACAAATTATCTTCATATTCTCAAATCGAGAGTCATGTGAGTACGTAGTTAGTTCTTACGAGTTACATTGTCCTCTGCAAGGTGTTCGTGTCTCTAATCTTGTCGTTTGGGATCAGTTTTAGATTTTCCATGTTTAATAGCATGTTTTGATGCCTAATTCTAGATTTATTATTATATTTTCAAATCGGGATTCCTGTGGCTACGGGATCAGTTCCTACAAATTACATTGTCCCGTGCCAGGTGTTCATCCTCTTACGGGGCCATTTAGTTGCCGTTTGGATTTTTTCCCCTAGCGACATATTTTTAAGCCTAAGTCTTAAGATTTTCAAATTATCAGTTCCCACGAGTTACATTAGTCTCGTGTGAGGTCTGCGTGCCTCTTATGGGGCCATTTTGGGTTGTTTTGATTTGTATTCACCAAAGATTCGTACATAATTAAGAAATATGGTAACCATGGAGTTGACAATTGAAATTAAAGCACCGTGTCATCCTAGTTATTTATAAATCATACTAAACATTCATAATTCAAACTAAACATTCATAAATCAGATTAAACATTTCTAAATCAACGAAAGAGCCAATATAATGCTAATATCATGATAGGATACAATTTTGATATAGTAAGGTTGTCAAGGACCAATATAATAATATGATACAAATATGATTGTCAAGGGTAAAATAATTTTTTGATACTCAATCTTCATCTAAATCAAATAAAAGATCTTTCAAATCAGGGTGGTCATCAATTATAGACTAAAACTCTTTAGAATCCTTTAATACGTCTGCTTGAGTAGTCATAACCTTTGGTGCATGTACAACAATATACCATTGCCATCGTTTATGCACTCTCAGTAGAATACCTTATTTACGTTCTGAAAGGCATAAATAAAAGGATCGTCGACTATAAGATCTTTACTCTTCATCTTAGATGAATCTACTATGATATGCTTTAAGTGAAGATCCCATTCGTAGTATCCTCCACCTTCACCAGTTACAATAGAATATAATTTTTGTGAAATCTAAATAATCGAGTTCCAAGATTTTTTGGACAATCCGATAATAGGTTAGCACCATATCTTTTTTATTTTTATCGCTTTTGCTAGCGACATAAGTAGCCAAGGTAGAAATTAAAATTTTGTTGTTTTGCATCAAAAGCTTTTCCTCACGTGGATATGAAACGAAATCAAAATCATTGTTGCGGAATTTCTTAAACTCTTTCGTACAAAATGTGGGACACTTTGCTAGGCGTACAAGCCTTTAAGAGACATCACCTCTTTTTAGAAGCTGGATTTATAAATGAATTTGTATTTTTGGGCATGTTTTTCCACCCATGAATAAATAACCGAACACATAAGAGTTAGAAATTACCTATTTTGATATCCATTCCCTAAACTCATTCGTCATGTAATTTCTCCTCTGATTTTGGGAAATTTCGTTCTCATACTTCCTAAAGGTCAATTTTAGAGGTTACATCATAATATAGAGAATACATATAGTAAAACAAGAAAATTTTAGTTAATTATGTAGCTACTTATTCTATCCAATCTTCAACTTCATCTTGCAATTAGAAGACATAACGAGATATTTACTCGCATTATAGGTTATTGAGTCTCACTTATTTAGGATCCCCAAAAATCAATTCATCCTCAAACTCATCAGTTTCCTCGATCACTCGTTCTCTATTAGGATTGAACCTCCTCAGCTCTTGTTCTGACATATGTTTGTAGCGTATAACGATAATTACACAGTTATGTATTCTTCAATAATCAAACCTCTAAGATACCATGTATTCTTAACATAATCATTGAAGGTTTTATTCAGACGCTCAAAAGGATACATCTAGCGTTACCTAATGGACCAAAAAATAAAGCCTCGTCACATAAATGCACAAGCAGGTGGATGATGATATTGAAGAACGACGAAGGAAAATACTTCTCTAATACATAAATTTCCATTGTTGAATTTGATTTTGTATCTTTAATGTGCTTTTTTCTTACCACTTTTTCACAAAGTATGGTAAACCATAAACTTATTTGCATAGTTGACCAATAGAGATCTTTGTGCTCGGGGAAGCAATTCCTAAATAACAAAGGGATTAATTGAATGATGACGTTATAGTCGTGTGACTTGCACTGTTAGGTAATTTGTTTGGTATCTTACTACCCTGAACAAATTACCGAAATAACTGGTCAGAGTCTTCAACTTGAAAACGTGTTTAGGAAGATCTTTTTCTCACTAGTAGTCAATGTGAAAGCAGCCCGGGGGATATAAATTCTTCCTTTTGTAGGATTATTTTTAACCACATTTTCTTCTCTATTTTCATCTTCTATAGATCGCAACGTGCCCACTCTCCATCTTTTAAATAGGATCCATCAAGACATGTTCCTATAAGATGTTTCATAGCATTCTTCTCCAAATGCATCACATCAATTACATGCCTTATACGATGATCTTTCCAGTAGGATAAATAAAAAAATATTAATCATACGGACTATGCCTTTGTTTTACTAGGGTCATTAGAATTATCCCTAGCTTTACACTTCAGGTTTACAAACTGAGGATGTTTTCCTATATACTTATTCCTCACAATCGTAGCTTTTGCCTTCTGGTCGATCTGTTGACCAGAAAGCCAACCAGATTTTGTCCTACACTTATGACCGATAAGTAAGATGTTAGACTTGTCATTCCTAAAATGTTGACTAACCGACAGAAATCTATGATGACCCATACAATTCATCTTACCACTATGATTTAGCCAAGTGGCTTCAGTTTCCTCCCTATATATGGGACATCCATAATAACCATGAACATTGCAACTGGATTAGGCCCCAAAAGTAGGAAGGTCTTGGATCACCCATATCACCATTTATTTAAATGTGAACTCTTCACCCTTCTAAGAGTCAAACGCTCTGACGCCTTTATCTCGTAACTTTTTAAGTTTTTTGATTAATCAGGCTAAGAAAATATCAATATCATCGCTAGGATCCTTAAAACTCGGTATCAATAATTATAATAATTTGAATTCCTTTATCATGCATAGTGTTGGAGGGAGACTTAAAGGCACTATGAGAACTGACCATTAACTCTTATTAGTGCTTAAATTATCGAAAGGGTTAAACCCATCGGTTGCTAATGCAAGGCAAACATTGCACTGTTCCTTTGCAAATTTGGGGTATCGTGTGTTTGAAAGTTATTAGATGAGTCGCATCAATCATGCCATGTCATGGCCTCTGCTATCCACGATACAGTGAAAAAATATTTTAACCATGGCCCGAGTGGAAAATACTTCAAAACCTTATGTGGAACTTTCAATCACTTGTTATACTTTGCAGTCTTGTCTTTTCCATTCTCATAAGCTATATATCTAGCCTCACTTCACAAAGGACACTCATACTTCTCTTCATGCTCGTTGTTGTACAATATGAATCATACTTGCATGCATAAATAGATTTGTACTTCAAACCCAAACCCTTCAAGATTTTCTTCATGCTAGGATAATTTTTTTGTAATGTGTTATCTTTTGTGAGAATGTATTTAAGCCACTTAATAATTTTGATTACGTTGTTGCCCGATAAACCAAATTGACTCTTCAAATTATGCAAACCAATAATTGCATATAATACCGAGTGATCTTCATCGCAATTATTATACAATGGTCTAGCTGCATTGAATTTCAACTATATGTATTCTCGATCTTCTAGTAATTCAACATCAACTTTTTCATTGACTTGATCACAATGAACATTATATGTATCAATAGGTTGATGGTTTGGATGGCGATGGACTCTATAAGCATTGTCACACCCCGCTAAATTCTGGCGTCGATCGCCACCAAAACTAAGTCGGGTGCGAGTAAATTAAATATCATCCTTAGCATGTGACAGATATGAGACATAAAATTTTAATCCACAAGATAAATTATTTTAATCAAACCCAAATATGAAATGACATCCAACTGATAAATCTCCAAAGTGCGATTAAAATCCATCACATAAACTCCAGATATCTCAATAATTAAATAAATAAATCCAATTGAAATCTTAAAACAATTTTGGAACCGAAAAGGCCCAATAACTCCAAAAGTAGTCTCATAAATAAAATGACGGAATGGAAAGAGAAAATCCAACTGCTAAAGCAATAAAATAAATCCAGCTGCACCTCCAAACGATCTCCAATTAATCCAATGCAGCAACTCCCAAATAAATCCTGAAAAAGATTAGTCAACGCATGTGTTAGAGTCAAATCCCCAAGCATGTAAACCGGCTATTCCTCTCAAATAGGGTCCCTGAACCCAGACAATAGTGCAATATATATCGACTATAACAATAGAATCTTTTAATTTCGAGTTTATTAATCACCATAAATAAATTACTAACTACCTGCAAGGTTTCTATAAAAGCCACACCAATATTATTTTAATTAACCCACCTTCCCAACAATGTTAAATTTAATTAATTTAAGCATGAAGAAAATTTTTACCAACACACATCCCCTTGTCAAGTCTGACGTCTGATTCATTTTTATCCTGCAATCCTCGCGATATGATAAGGTTCAACACACACACACATCCCCTTGTCAAGTCCATCATCTGATCCGTTTTTAACTCGCGATCCTCAAGATATGACAAGGTTCCACACACGACACGACATAAATCATCCTCTGACCCATTCAAACTGTTGGGCCTAGACACATTATGTCGCCAATAAATTTTTAATATCTGTTTTAGTCCTGCGATATTAATTTCCAAAATTTCTTATACTCATTAATCAAATTTATTTCCCCCACCCTTAAAAGCGATGTGAAAATCCTCAAAGTACCCCTTAGTCACAACTAAGGGTTCCTAAAACACAAATTCGTCCTATCCTAAGTAAAGGATGATTATCAAATTTTACTCCACCTAGATATCAATCCTAGGCTATCGTAACAATGGCATAACATAACCCCAAATTATATAACCGGCATAGACTCACACTAACTAGTCCAATACCTAATTAGCATAAATCGCAACTAAGGCCCACTTACTACTCCCATACCTAACAAGTGTATTATAACAAGGGGTGAAAACTAATTACCTTCAATACCCAACATTTCTGAAATATTATCATATTTCCAGAAAGTAACACAATTACAAATTATAACAACATTCATAATAACACTAAATTCCCATTTAAATAATTTTAATATAAATAATGGAAATCAAGATCACATAAATATTGTGATTTTCAGAAATATAGCTACATGCAAGTCCTATCATAGTTATTATTTTCTAATACAATAATTTATTCTCTAGGGTTCTCACATGAAATATCAAAATTTACTTTTAAAAGGCTCCTCTACATGCACATGCCCATAGCAAAATCTACTACATCGACACAACCCAAAGAATAACAAAGTTATAAGTATTTGGTAACATTAATTTTTCATGCAAAACAGTCCCGAAATTTATCTCTTCAATATTTATATTCATAACTTATTTTAGAAAACATGAGTTTAATGGAGGCTACAATCAAGACACATAACACTAAAGGAAAATAATAGGGTAAACATGCATGTGATGAGTTTGACAAAAATCTGATTAGATATATGTGTTCCTCTCGAAAAATGGATTAAAAACCCTTCTTGAACTAACTTGGGACAGATTAGCCTTGGTCTTCAAAACTGAGCTTGAAAAGTAATTTTAATGGTGGCTAGGGTTTTGAGGTAGAAGATGATGAAAAACAAAGAGTTTTCTGCTCTTAGGATTTTCACAAATGGGTGTTTTAAAAACTAGCCCCATCACATTAATTATATATAAGTGGAAGAGTTTTAAAAGTAATTAAATTCATCAAAGAAAAGGATTGTTGCGCACGAAACCTGAGGGGATCGATTGATCGACCCCCTGGCGTCGATCGATCGATCGCCCAGGTATTTTGGCAGTTCGGACTAAAAATTTAATGAGGGGATAAATATATAAAAATCATTTTAAAATACGTTTTAACTCCGATTTCAAAACCTTTTGAAGTTTTATTCTTCTAAAATCATAACCAACATATTTAACCAATAAAAATTATAAAATTCAAAATTTTATTTTCCCGAGTTTTTCCAATTAATTAGATAATAAAAACACAGGGTGTTACAAGAATAAACAATTAGGTCGGTTAAAGGATGATGTGTTGGCGAATCATGTACAACATCCACTCGAGGGGATTCTATTACGTGATAGGGTATCAGTAATTCTTTCAGAACATAAGGTACATTCTTTTCACCATGGTATGTCCATATCTTATAGTCTTTCAAAATTTCCCACTTTAGTAAATGCAACTCAACATCTTCTAATGATTTTTTTTCATACAATGGGTGCACGGACACGTAATATTATCCCTTTTAACATTTCTATATGCATATTTGATAAATTCTTAAATGCCCTTTAGATGATTTCAAGATATTCGGCTACTCTCCCCCATCCACTCTTTGTATTTTGGTAAATCTATTAAATAATCTTCAAAATTCAATTTACCTATATTAATAGGTTGAAACAAAGGTCATGTTGCATATAAGAACGCGTAATTCATAATTCATTCAAATTATTCAACACAACTTATACTTAAATTACACAACTTAAAATTAAATTCATGATGCATACATTAAAATTGTCAAAACATTAAACACAAACTTATAATAACTTAAATAAACAAAATATTACAACTTGTTCTTAAATTAAACATTGTTATTGACCTAGGCTTGATCAACAAATAAACTTGCTAAGTGATAAAAGAATTGTTATAGTATTTCATCAAGGTGCCTTTTCCGCCATTAACATGCATAGGCATTTCTCTGAACCGTTATTTATGTTATCAACCATTATCTTAGCCTTACCCATATACAAAGGGAGATTGTGAACATAAGTCCCTACATTCAAGAAAATGAGTGCGACGTTCAAATATTTCTAGAACTGGTCAAGTACGTTATATAGTACTACTCGCCATAGTCACCGTGGGTGGATGACAATGATCCATGGACAGTGGATAGAGGAGGCATTTAGGAGGGGAATATGGCAGGAGGAGGCATTGGGGAGGAGAATGTTGAAGGAGGCAGCATTTTATAGGGGAAACCTTGAAATAGAGGATAGGGAAAATCATGAGAATGAGGGTAGGGGAAACCTTAAGGAGGCATTAGGGGTCAAAACCTTGAGTAAATAAGGATATAAGGATCCTGATTTCACTCATCATCACTCTCAGGTTAATCTTAATCTCTTGCACATCCCTATCTGTCTTGGATTGACCTTTTGGTTCGAGATGCCATTCCTCAACAAAAGTATCTAGTACACGAAAGGTGCAGTGTGTTTTAATTTGGACTTTGAAATATGTGGTCCAATACCTCTCGTCCTCCCTCTTTTGTCACTTCCAAATGTCCGGTTCAAGGCATCATCTTCAATGTTATTATAAGGGCTCGAAATGGACTGAATACTAATGGCTTCGATCAATTCTGTGGTATAAAAAAATATCACAATATGGGCTTTAAGAAGAACAATCATAATAAAGAAATAAAGCACATAATCACACACACAACACAACTATGTACGTGATTTGGTAACTTTCCTACGTCCACGGAGAGTTCTACTATTTTATTAAGTATCTATCAATATGCTTGGTTACATGCCCCTATGCCCCGGCTAGGGGTTACAATTTATAGATGTAGAATTTCAGTTATTCAAGTAACTCCACAACATCCATGATGATTCATTAATCCCTTGAATATCTCCATGAGATTATAGGGGATTGACTTGGTTTTGGGACGGTGTGGCTTGCACATACTCGTAGCTTATTCCCATGATTTGGGCAGGGCAGCTTTCTAGATTTATTGGGCCAAGTTGTCTACTCTCGTGAGCTGAGAATAAAATTGGTCCCCACAATTTCCCCCAAAATCTTTGGGTTATTGCTTGGGTCGGTGGATTTTAAATGAGGCTAAGGATGTAGTACTGTTAGCAGTGGTGTATCCGTAATTTATTGAAACACGAGGGGTGCGCTCATCTTTATGTAAGATGTTAAAGAGCCAAATCTTTCTCGAGAAGTGTGAAACATCATTTGAGTGTTTGAAACTGGTTTGTCAAAAAATTAACCGCCAGTTCATCCTCTTTGGTCATCTTTTGCGAATATTGTGTTCTCAGTCTTCATTCTTTACTTTCATCCTTCAAAATCAAAACTTTCTCAGTTTTTCAAGCTTCCTCTCTATCTCGTAAGTTCCAATTATCTTCTTCTTCTTTTAGTTTTTTTCTTTTGTGAATCGTTCTTCTACTGCAGCTAGGATTTTTGTGTTTTTTCTTATGGTGATGCTTGATAATAAGTCTTTGATTGAGTTTAGAAAGTGTTACAATATTCCTAATTTTATAGGGATAGAGTGTACTTCATTCCCCATAAATGTTCACCATCTAGAAGATGGTCACTGGATCCATGTTATGTTAGTTTCACAAGGGGGTTTAACGTTTCCCCTTAACCCTCTATTTTTACATTTTTTCCAATACTTCAACATAGTTCCTGCTCAAGTGTCAGCGCCGCTTCAAGCGTCGGATCCGCTTCGAGCGTCGGTGCCACTTCGAGCGTCGACGCCGCGACAAGGGTCAGCGCCGCCTCAAGTGTCAACGCCGTTGCAAACGTCAACGCCACTTCAAGGGTCAGCGTCACTGCAAGGCCCAGCGCCACCGCAAGGGTCACTGTAGAAATGTTATTCGAGAAGTGCTGCTACAGGGGTTTTCATCATGAAACAGCAGTCTCTAAATGAACAACAGCACTAAAACTTTACTTTCTTGTACAGGTTGCCTAGTCGAGCAAGCAGGGCTCGAACAGGCGCGTTGGGACCTCCTGGGAGTTTTGACTTGGCGGCTGAGGGACAAGGTATGTTAAGCAAGCTCAACCACTTAGCACTATAGGATTGAGAGAATACTAGTATGAAGACCCATAAGTCACTCGAGACTACACACACTGCACACTTAGTCACAAGTGAAGTGAGCAGCCAAAGAGTTGGCTACTCACAAGAAATAAACTCTTTACAAAGAAATGACTTTTCCAGAAGAGGGGGTCCTCAAGGTCCCTCTCAAGAAAAACAACATTTTTTAGAGGAAAGGAGTCCTTAAGGTCTCCTATCTCAAGATTTGCAAAATTTCACCACAAGTTACCGTTTCAAAGGATAATTACCAAATCTGATATTTTGTCTCCGTTAGGGGACATATGTTCTTTTTAACCTTTGGTCGGCGCCAGGTCGCGCCTGCAGAGGGGACAGGCAGGCTTCCACAGGTAGGGACAAATGGTACACTTCAGACATTGTTCCCCACCAACTCTCTCAATTTTGGCGCCCAAAAAATGCCAGCTCACCCCTAACGCCCATGTATAAATAGACCTCTGGGCAAGGTCAATAGGGAGACAATAGAAATTACACTGTTACTCTGCCAAAATACCACCAGACCTACCTGAGTATTCTCTCCCTGCTCATTCTCTTAGTGCTGAGTGCCTTGTTCCTTGACTCCCCACTGACAGCCATCACTCTCAGGTGTTTCCCTTGAGAAAATTACTATTTTTGCTATGAAAGTTCATCTTCTTGCAGGGAGTGAGTTGAAGCTTGAGTTCCATTATTACCAGAAGGAGAAGTTTTCTTCAGAAGTTGCACCGGGAGACCTTGAAGACCTTGCAGGCAGTGTCCATTGGAGTGGGTCACGCCTCACCCTTTTCAGTTATTCATAGACCCCAGTATCACTACCCTCCTACATTTGGCGACTCTGCTGGGGAGGTATCCTCATTTCCATGGACAAAGAAGGTTTCAATGTCTCTAAGCAGTTGGTTTTTGAGGACATTTCGTCTGGTAATGGAACTCACAGTGACCAGACTACTCAGGAAGAAGTGGTGATGATCGGAGCCAAGGCGCCAGTGCCTCAGGGAGGTCAGACCAGTTCGCCGGCAGTGGCTCCAATGGCAGGTATGAACCTTATGGCAATGTTTTTTGACTTTTTGAAGCAAAACAACGTAGATCAATCAAACTTGGGTCAAGGTTGTGTGACACCTGCTGCTGCCCCTTCCGGAGGGGTAGCCACTGCTATTACGATTCCGACAGAGACGATTCCGTCTCGGAAGGCGACGCCGGAGCAGGTCCTGATGCCAACAGGTTCTCCATCTCCCAAAAGCACATGTTTGGAGGAGTCACCCTCTAAGACTGTTACTATGGAAGAAGTGAGGAAGCTCCTCTCCTCCTCTCAAAGAGAGGGTTCCCACCTATACGAGGAGTTACAAGACCCCTATCCACAGGAGGTAAGTGAGAATCCATACCCTGAGGGGTATATTCCACCAAAATTTATCAAGTTTGGCGGTAGGGGAGAACCCTAGAGAGCACGTGAAGAGGTTCATCGAGTACCTGGGAGTACACGCTGGCGACAAGAACCTGAGATTGAGGGAGTTCTCTAAAACTTCCACTGGGAAGGCTTATACATGGTATTCCCACTTGACGCCTAACAGCGTCCCTACTTGGGAAGAGATGCACAGGTCGTTCCTTCAGAAGTTTTTTGTAGCGGAGGATGAATTTACACTGAGGCACCTGGCGCAAAAGGTCCAGAAGCCAGGAGAAGAGTTGATGCACTACATCAAGCGATTTCGCGAGAGGGCCTTAGATGTTCACGAGGACGTGGCAGAGGCCAGGTTGCTGCAGATATGTGTGGAAGGACTCTTAGAAGAGTACAAGCTGCACTTGATCAACGAAACTAAAGATGGAACTTTCAGAGAATTCACCAGGGCCGCCAGCAACATAGCTATGATAATCAAACCGAGAGCCCTGGGTTGGAGGACACAAGTTCCACTGACTCCCGGGAGGTTTCAAGTTGCGAGGAGGCAAGCGGTTAACTATGTGGACGGGAGTAACAAAGGGAAGAAGGGAAACCCTGGGGCCAAGATTGACAGTCTCGGCAACCAGAGAAAATTTGGGGAAGATGCCCCGCCGCCACTACCGTGCAGCGTAGCGGAGGCTATGGATTGTTACCACACCTTAGTGCGAGAAGGCGTAGCAGGACCTCCCCACCTAAAAGGAGAAACCCCCACTATAGCTGACAAGGCCAATCCAAAGTGCTGCGAATTGCACCAACGAGTGCAGCACGCTACCAAGGATTATTACTACTTGAGAAGGATCATTGGTGAGCAGATGGCCAGCGGTACCTTGCAGATACCCCCTGTGGACGTTAACGAGAACCCACTTCCTACGCATCACTTTGGCACTGCCAACATGGTAGTTGCCTACGACGAAGAAGCTGCCAGAAGTCCTGTGAAGCGGGAGAGTGACGAGCAGTTATGCGAGGAGTTAGAAAATCTATCACTGAGCAGACTTGAGCTAGAAAGAAAGCAAGAGGAGTGGTTCTTCACTTCGGAACATGAAAATGAAAGTGGGGAAGTTGAGGAAGTCACTCTCTCGAAAGGTGAGGTAGACGTCATCCATGCTCTAGACGAGGGAGGAACCTCTGAAGCGGAGTACGTTTGCAGTGCCCAGACGTACGAGGTAGACTTAGATTCTGAATGTGAGGCCATAGCTAGGAGCCCCAAGTTCAAATGGTTTTTCGACCAGATAGGGGTGAAGTACGACACGAGGGTGTCCATCACGAGGAAAGTCTTGGAGGCAGTGCAGCAGCGGGGAGACCCTTCGCTAAATTGGCAGGGGCCAATCGGAAGGATAATTAAGAAGTATACCTCTGAAGTGGTGTTTTCAGAAGCAGATAGGGTGGTACCCTACTTCCACAACCGCCCATTGTACGTCACAGCCATAGTTAATGGAGTCTCATTTCCCAGGGAATTGATGGAAGGAGGAGCGTCCATTAATATCATGCCCATCAGTGCATTATACGAAACAGGAATTGACTAGGAGAAGGTGGTTCCGGTACCGCTAGTAATTTCCAGATTCGACAACGCCGGAATGCAGTCTATTGGATATGTGAATGTGGGAATTAAGTTGGGAAATTTCACTTCTCACATAAAATTTCACGTTATTAATGCTAACACCAGCTACCAATTACTCATTGGAAGGGTATGGATGCACACTCATGGCATAGTGCCTTCCACTTACCATCAATGCGCGAAGGCAAACATTAGAGGTACAGAGATAATGATCAAGGCCACGCAGAGACCCTTCGCCATTGAGGAGGCCCACCTGGTAGATGATGCCTTCTACACTGAGTTAGATGAGGAAAGAAAGGTTTCTGCAAGAAAACTAGAAGGAATCAAGGTAGCTGAGGGAAGGGCCCCGCAGAAGAAGTCCGTTCATGACCGTCTAGGGGAGAGGGTAATTCCCCACATGGCAAAAGGCAAGAGGAAAGTAGAAGAGGTAGCTAAACCTCCTCGAACTTGTAAGAAGGTGGTTTTGCCTAATGGAAAGATCATTTACCGTTTATAACGGTCTGCGCGGGCGGTGTTCTAGGATGAGAGCATCGACCCGACGCCCGAATATTTTATCGTTGATGAATCCCATATCGTTGAACATGTTGAAGAACCAGGAGAAGCTCCAGAGTGCATGCAAGATGGGCCCAGAGAGCAGCTACAGGAATTAGAGGAAATCAAGTTGGGGTCAGAAGAGGGCGAGAGTAGACCCATTCTGATCTCCAAGTGCCTGGAACCGAGGCAGAAGGAAGAGCTCATCCAGCTACTTAAGGAGTTCACTGATGTATTTTCTTGGAAGTACACGGAGATGCCAGGAATAGATGCAGAAGTGAGCTCTCATAGATTGAACATCCTTCCCAATGCCCTTCCGGTAAGGCAAGCCACACGCACATATAAAGCAGACCTTGATTTGAAAATAAAGGCTGATGTGGAGAAGTTGTTAGCGGCAGGGTTCATCAAGCCTATTCAGCACCCCATATGGATGTCCAGCATAGTGCGAGTGGAAAAGAAAGACAAGACCCAAATCAGAATCTGTGTAGACTTTCGCGACTTGAACAGGGCGTGTCCTAAGGATGAATTCCCACTACCCAGCATAGACAGCTTAGTGGATTCCACCGCGGGACATGAGATGTATAGCTTCATGGATGGGTATGTTGGATATAACCAGATTAAAATGGACCCCGCCGACGCAGAGAAGACTGCCTTCTGCACACCGTTAGGGAACTTTCACTATACAGTCATGCCCTTCGGATTGAAGAACGCTGGAGCCACATACCAGCGGACCATGATGGCTATTTTTCATGACTTATTTCATGATATACTAGAATTATATGTGGATGATTTGGTGGTGAAGTCTAGGAAAGAAAACAAGCACATTCAGGATCTCAGGAGAGTATTCGAGAGGTGTCATCGGTATAAGATGAGAATGAACCCCTCAAAGTGTGCCTTTGGGGTTACTACAGGGAAATTCTTAGGTCTTGTGGTAAATAGACAAGGGGTGAAAGTGGATGCAGAGAAGATGAAAGCCATTGTGATGATGCCACCACCCAAGAGTCAGAGACAACTTAAGAGCTTCCTGGGAAAGGTTTCCTACCTGGGGAGGTTTATACCTGCGTTGGCAGAAGTAACTCATCCGTTCGCACCTCTACTAAAATACAAATCCAAGTGGGTTTGGGGAGAGAGGCAAGAGAGTGCGTTCGAGAAGATTAAAGAAATACTAGCCTCTCCGTCCATGATGATTCCCCCCGAAGCCGGAGCGCCGTTGCTGCTCTACCTTACTTCTACAGAGAGGTCGATAGGGGCCCTCTTGGTGCAAGAGAAGGAAGGAGTGGAAAAGCCGGTCTACTACCTGTCAAGAGTAATATTCAGAACACAATCGAGATACACCAGCGTTGAGAGGCACTGCCTGGCGCTGGTATTTGTAGCCCAGAAGTTGAGACACTATCTTCTAGCCTTCACCGTTCACATAGTCACCAAGTGTGATCCCATCAAGTACCTCCTCGCGCGGACTATACTCGTGGGACGAGCAGCAAGGTGGTTTTTGATCTTGTCAGAATACGATCTAAAATGCGTAGTGCCTAAAGCCATCAAGAGCCAGGCGGTAGAAGATCTGCTGGCCCACTTCCCAAGTGGGGTCTTCGAACCACCTAGTGAAGAGCTACCCGGAGAAAGTTTCCAAGCATGCATGGCGGAAGAGGTGAAGAAGTGGTTTATGGAGTTTGATGGTTCCAGTGCTCAAGGAACAGGTGGGGTCGGCGTCATATTATTAGATGGGAAGGAGAAGATTACCCTCTCTTTCAAGTTAGATTTTAAATGCTTAAATAATGAAGCTGAGTATGAAGCCCTCACTCTAGGGATGTTGGAAGCACTCAGAAGAGGGATCAGGGTACTGTGTATACGAGGGGACTCCAATCTGGTAGTAAGGCAGGTCAATGGAGAGTTTTCCCTTAAACATGCCAACATAGCGCCGTACAGACACATCATCCAACGACTGCTGGGGCAGTTCTTGGAAGTAACTGTGGAGAGGCAGGCGCGAACGATGAACAGGCACCCTGACGCGCTCGCCACCATAGCACAAAATTTGGACATGAAGGAGTCAGAAGCGACCATCATAGTGAGGCGGAGAACGGTACCTACTACCGTAAAGTCCTTATTCCCAAGTAACGAGACGGAAGATTGGAGGCGTCTGGTAGAGAAGCAACTTGAAACCAGGGAAGGGACAATGAAAATATTAGAGTTAGCCAACTATCATGTGCTGTAGGGAACTCTCTACTTCAAGAGTCCTGGAGGGTTTCTGGCAAGGTGCGTAGGGGAGCAAGAAGCCAAGGAGAGGTTAATAGAAATGCACCAGAAGCACTGTGGAGATACGGATATCCCCCTTTACAGACGACTGCAACGAAGCGGGTATTTTTGGCCCTCCATGAGCATGGAAGCGGCCCGCTTGCAACAAAGTTGTTAAAAGTGCCAAGCTAATTTTGACCAGCTGACGGAGTCTAACTTAGTGGAAGCCTTCGAAGATTGGAGACAGCCGTACCTAGTATACCTAAAAGATGGGGAGCTGCCCGCCGAGAGAGCGGATGAAATTTACCTTAGAAAAAGGATAGCACGTTTCTACTTGGTCGAAGGAGAGTTATATAGGAAAGGGTACAATGAGAAGGCACTAAGGTGCGTAGCCAAAGAGGAAGTGGAAATGGTGCTGAAAGAAGCTCATGAGCCCTCCCACATGGGAGGCGCCAAGCTGTATGACCAACTGATGACGCTGGGATACTACTGGCCAACCATGGAGGCTGACTCAATTGGATATGTGAAAAAGTGTAGAGCATGCCAGGTGCATGGAAACATGGTGCACGCTCCCTCCGTCAGTCTACAGAGCTTGGCAGCCCCCTATCCCTTCCACACATGGGCGTTCGACCTGGTGGGTAAGATCGCCCCAGCATCTCACGGCAAGGCTTTTATCATTGTGGCTACATAATTGTACACCAAATGGGCGAAGGCCATTCCTTTAAGGAGAGTCACCGCCCAAGTGGTAACCCAGTTTATAAAGGAGTATATCATATGTAGGTTCGGTATACCCAAAGTGATCCTAACGGATAATGGGAAGCAATTTGTATGCAAAGAGATGGCCCTTCTCACGGACAAGTATAAGATTGTGTATAATAGCTCAACCATATCCTACCCCAAGGGCAATGGCCAAGCAGAAGCTACTAATAAGACCCTGATAAATATTTTGAAGAAAATGCTAGAAGACATGCCGGGAGCATGGGATGAGAAGTTGCCTGTGGTGTTATGGGCCGATCGTACTTCGAAAAGAAAGCCAACAGGGTTCACTCCCTTCTCTCTAGTATATGCGACCGAAGCTGTCCTACCAGTGGAACTGGAGGTACCTTCAGCCAGAATTTCTCTTAGCAATGGGCTCATCCCAGACCCAAGGCATGTGCAACTGGAGGCACTGGATGAGCACAGAGACAAGGCGAGAGAGAATTTCAAAGTCTACACTCAGCAACTGTCTAGGGCCTACGAAAACTTGGTTAAGCCTAGGGAATTACAGGTGGGAGATCTAGTCCTGCGAGCATCAACTCACCATTTCCGTAGCATGTCGGCATCAAAATTCAAACCTAACTGGGAAGGCCCTTTTGTTGTCAGAGGAGTGGGGAAGTCGGGCTACTGCCAAATATCAGAACCAGAGAGTGATTGCCTCCAGTCCATTAACTGCAAGTGGCTGAAGAGGTACTATTCTTAGTAACAACTAACAAGTTTTGTTTGTGTTTTGCATGTCTGTAATGGATTTCGAGGATTGCTCCTATACCAGAAAAGTTTTTTAGTAAATTTTTTTAGAGCAATACTATAGTGTAAACAGCACACAAAGGTAAAGAAATGAAATAGCAACACTTTTGATCATTATTGACATTGTCTTTGCTTGCTCATTTATACATACATATACACTCCCTATTAAGTTAGAATAGAGTACAAAAAAAAAGATCAGGAACTTTGCTCACTATACTTGGGAGGTAAGTCCATCCTAAGAGAAAGTATACTGAGCAAAGTCCCCCAGACATAAATTAATACAGTTTTTTTATAATAAAATCAGGCTTCTGGAAAGGGGCAGGGGTCACCCTCCCCTCCAACCTAGCCTCTACGACTATAAACAGTAATGTGCAGGAATTACCCCACAGACAAGAGGGGCAACCCAAGAAAGTCACATGCCAACACCTCACAGCTACAAGAGGTGCATTTTCAAAAAAATATATACAATATGATAATACATAACTTTTCATGTCAATGCAAATACCCCGCAGTATATGGGATAGCCACCAGTAGACTAAATGCTCACAGAAATTAGAGAAAGTCATATAAAACAAATGCCCACAGTATAAAGGGAGAACAAAGGAAAAAGAAAGTGCAGAAGAAACAAAGTGTCTCATACAGGAATGACAAGTGATGTACACATAGAATTCTGAGCACTACAAAGCAAGAAGTAGCCTATCTGCTAAAAACCACAAAAAATAAATCATCACGCGCAATGGCGCCAGCATATGACGGACCAGCCTCCCGCAGAAACTCTTCCTCCAACCTGACGAATTTAGCCTCATCGTCCTCATCGCCAGACTCGAGTCTGACAAGCTTTACCTGTAGCAGGGCGATCTGATTTCGGATCCTCGTAGCCTCAGCATGACGTTGCTCAACCCTAGACTGCCGAGAAGTGTGAAACCTCACTATCTTTCAAAAAGGAATAGTCAGAAAGGGGCGAACCCCTGCGTCAAGCCAATCCAAACGAAAGTGATAGAACTGCTGTAAGTCGCGGAGGGAATCCAAGAATAGCAAGATAGAAGAGCTAGTCAGCTTAGCAGGGGAGGTAGCCAAGAACTCATGAACATGGATGGCAAGAGCCCTTAGGTTGAAGGCCGTAAGACTGTCAACCTGAAGTATACTCTGAGAAGTGAACGTCTCGGGATGGTGCTCCAAGATAAGATCCAAGAGCTGACACTCATGTACCCTGAATCAGCCTGGTAACTCCTCACGCCATAGCCTACTAGAAATAGTCGCAGCATCCTCTTCTTCATCATCGCCATCGGAGTGGCGAGACCCCGCCTCAGAAGGAAGAAAAGAAGACTCCCCACCAGAATCAGCATCACCGACCAAAGGAGTGAACTCAGAACTATGATCTCCCTCCATAGTTGCCCCACTACCAGTCTCCACAGTCATCGGAGTACCCTCATACACCTAGAAACAATGAGACAAGGGCGAAATGAGAATGCTTGCACAGTATACGCAAGAAGAAAATAGGGGAATAGTAAAAAGAGGGGGTATGCCAGTCTAATACCTCTCTCGCAGTCGCCCCACTGCCAGACTCCACAGTCACCAGAGTACTCTCATGCACCTGGAAACAATGAGACAAGGGTGAAATGGGAATGCTTGCACAGTATACGCAAGAAGAAAACATAAGAAAGTAAAAAGAGGGGGTATGCCAGTCTAATACCTCTCTCGCAGTTGCCCCACTGCCAAACTCCACAGTCATCGGAGTACTCCCATGCACCTGGAAACAATGAGACAAGGGTGAAATGAGAATGCTTGCACAGTATACGCAAGAAGAAAAGAGGGGAATAGTAAAAAAAAAAGGGTATGTCATTTTAATACCTCTCTCGTAAATACCCCACTATCAGACTCCACAGTCATCGGAGTACTCTCATGCACCTGGAAACAATGATACAAGGGTGAAACGGGAATGCTTGCACAGTATACGCAAGAAGAAAAAATAGGGGAATAGTAAAAAGAAGGGATATGCTAGTGTAATACTTCTCTCGCAGTCGCCTCACCGCCGGACTCCACAGTCATCGGAGCACCTTCAGGCACCTGGAGACGATGCAACGAAGGTGAAGATAGGAATCCGGGGGTAATCCAAACATAATAATAAAGACATAAGATTGATGTGAGGAAAGTAGATACTCTTACACGCCGTACCTGAATAACGTCCTCCGTAACGGTCAGAGAAGGAGGAGCAGGGGCTCCCATAGGGGCAGCAACAGTGGTCGATGCTCCAGAAGGGGCTATCTCGGTGACCAGTGCTTCCGAAGGAGCTACCTCAACCTCAGGCACTTCTGAAGGAACAACCCCAGCAACGAAGGGCGCAAGGGGTAGGCAAGGCTGCAAGTAACAAGAAAGGGTGAGATGTAACAAATCACTTACCTCGTGTATGATAAATACCTCAATTAAAAAGAGGGTGAGGGAAGCTCCTCATAAGGGCGCCGTAGAGATAGCTACCTGAAGAGGCACGATAAGAGGACAAGCTGGCCCACGTATAAAGGCCGCTGAAGAAGCAGTGGTAGGAGCCGCACTCGAAACAGCGCCAAGGGATAACTACGACAATGTAAAAGAGGGCTACAATAAGTACAGGCTGGATAAATAAGAAATATAGAACTAAGAAAATAAGAGAGTACCTGAACCCCATCCAAGGGGGAAGCGCAAAAAAAGACAGTCGGTGCAGTAGGGGTTGTGCTGATAGCCTGCAAAGAATGAAAGTATGTTATTCATCGCGTGATCGAGGAGTAAGAGATTCCGTGCTTCAGCGAAAAGGCCTCGACCTGAAGCGTAGGCTCGATGGTCGAAGCCACAGTAAATATCGGGCCGCGAGAGATCGCCTGAACCAAAGGTCTACCGTCCATAGATACACGGATCCTGGGGTTAGAAATTCTCCCTGAAGAGGATAAACCCAGGGCGGTAACGCCAGGTAAGGAAGGAGCCCCTCCCTGAGAAGAAAGTCCAAGAGCCATTAGAACTCCTATTAAAAAAAAAAACAAATATTCAAAAGTAAAAATACGTACCCCAGGTGAAGAGGCCTCCAGGGGCTCAGCTGCAGAAACGCCCACCGTCGAGACAAGAGAAGATAGGGTGACAATGCCCGAAGACCCAACTCTCTACGCAGGATAAATGGGCAAATAAAAGAAAGAAAAAAAAAGAAAATGGCACAATGAAAGTTTTGGAAATAGCGATGCATACCTGAGGAGAAGGGGAAGCCACAGGGGTGGTCCTGGTGACAGTAAAGTGCACGGATGAAAGCTGCGAGGAAATGACAGTGTACGCAACCAGAAGGTAGTTAGAAGACAAATAAATTACAACAGATGGTAAAAGAATTAAGAAGACAGCAAACCTCTCTAAACAGGCCTCGGGAAGAAATGAGCATGGAGTTCCTCTCCCGCTGAAAGGGCGTCGATCGTAGTGGGGGAAGAGGAGAACTACTTGCCTCTATGGAAATGACCTGCACAAATATGATAGAATGCTTTGATTGACAAATAAAAAATATATAATGAGGGGAAGAAAGAAAATCATATGCAAGAAAAATATAGACAAGTAAAGGGGGAATGCTTACAGTAGCAGGGCGCAAAATCTGGCTGTAAGGGAGATGGGTGGGGCTAACCTCCCCAGGAGAATGGGATGCCTCATCATCGCTAGAAGATTCTCTCGAAACTGATAACAAAGCATAAGTGTCAGTAGTGCTTTCGCTATGGAAACCCAGGTCGCCCATATCACCCGAAAAAGAACTATGGTCGTTATAGGAAGGGGTGCTTCCATAATCAACTAGTTCCTCTTCCAATGAAGGGGAGGGAGATGAAGAAAATCCATGAGAACTAGTTCCACTAAGTAAAGGATGTTGTGATATAGTACCTTCTGCAATAGGAATAGACGCGACCCGCGTCTCCTGGGAAGCAAGGCTCGGTGAGGAGTAACCTTTCCCTTTCACTACTTGGGAAGTCCCCCCTACACCAAGGTTGCCAGTATTGGACTCTTGATCCACCATAGAGGAAGCAGCTATGCCAGCGCCATCTCCTTTCTTTTTCTTCGCAGCCCGGGTCCTCACAGGAGAAGAAGGAGGAGAAGCAGTAGTAGCAGGAACAAAATTGGATACATCGGCGTCAGGGTGTTTCCTTTTGCAGGTAGTAGAGGTGACCGCTTTCCCTCTGCTTTTTGGTTGGCTTTTAGACTTCACAGGGGGAAGCTCAGTCGACGGAGGCGGAAGTGACTCGTCAATGAGAGGTTTCACTAAAATAGGGATGTCCTTCTCTAAAGGTGGCGTAGAGGTGGTGCTGAGAAACCAAGGATCTTTCTGCGTCCGCCTGACCAAAAACTGAGCTCTGGTATATTTAATGGGGTTAGTCTCATAAGGAGAGCCAACTACACATTCTTGGATAAGACGAACCTGCTGCTGCCAAAGAAGGAACCAAGATGAAGTGAATGAAGGATGATAATCGGAGGGAGGCACATGGAGGCCACCCAAACCACTGACCCTGCGGAATAATCCCTGAAGAGTAAAGCTAGCACACGCCTCTGAGAATGCCTCAGAATGACTGCTGTAGGTAGGAAGAGGAGGAGTGTGAACGCCCTGATCATAACCAAACTGTCGTCTTGCCCTCTCGGAATGATAAGATTCAGCACGCGGACCTAACTCCGTCCAAGAAGGGAGGTGACATGGTAAGAGAATCGTCACCACATTAATATGAGGACACGTGGAAACCGACCCCACCGCTGAAGGGCAATAGAAGGTCCCGCCGTCGCCGTGGAAAGAAAGCCAGATGAAAGTGCCCCCAGGGCGCCTGGTGTAAGGCAGAAACTGAAACTCCTTGATATCATCAATCAACATTCCCAGAGACTTCTTGGGAGTTTTCTTATGCCACAGAAGAAGTCTCGCAGCGTCGCTATGACAAGCGTGAGCCCCTGAAGTAAAGTGGGGGAAAGGCTCAAACAAAAAGGCCATCAAGAGAGGGGCGTTGGCATGATTAGCAACATCATACCGACCGCAGGACCTCTCTACATCTATGTGTGCTCGGTCCATCCAGGTGTAAAGAGAACCTAAGGTTAGGGCAGCCATGGGTACCAACCTATCGCGAGACAATCGTACAGCCAATCTAAAAAGAAGTTCGCGAGGATAGTCTTCAGGCTTACCTGGTAGAAGGAACCTAGTCAGAAACGTAACGAGGAAAGCGGCTAAGTGTTCAGGAGAGTGGAGCTTAGGACCATCCTGGGATCTGGGGGCCGCACGAGAAGTCTCCCCCTTCTGCAACTGCTCAAAGTCTCTGAACCAGTATCTTTGCCATTTGGCAAAGAAATGTTTGGAATGACCAGTTATATTTATGGCCACATACCTCGAGCACTCTCCGAGAGCTGACCGTAACTCCCCCACCATCTCCTGCTCTAGGGAGTCCTCGCAGTCATCAGAAAAGACCTGCTGCCCAAAGAAAGGAAGGGCGTACAACTCACATATATCTTCTAGGGTAACGGTAAATTCCCCCCAGCCCGTGACAAAGATGTGAGACTCCATACTCCACCGAGACAATAAGAGATTGAGTGAAGAACCATGCTTAAATATGGTGCAGGACTTCAGGCTGCTGACGGCAGTGAAGAGTCCCACCTCCCTAAGAATAGCCACATAATCAGGAACGCTCAGAACATAATCGACCCAGCTGGCCCACTCCTCTGTGGGTCCACCCGGGGTTTTAACTTCAACGTTGGAATAAGGAAAGTCACCACGGTCAACTAGGACTCGGAGAATGGAATCCATAGAAATAGTAGGAAGATCAGCAGACTCAGTTAACCCCACATGAGAATGTTTGAGAACAACACCCGAAATTTTTTCCCCAAAATCAGAAAGTGAAATCATGAAACTGTCAGCAGGACCAAAAAAAAGGAGCACGGCGATAAATACCAAAGTATCGCCCTTGGCGAATGTGCATGTAGTCCTTCCATGCCTGAGAAGAGCTTGGCGTAGCTGATGAACCACCTAGAGCCATTGGCTCAAGAAAAGAACTCACCCTAGTGGGGACTCCGAGCGAGGGACCCTCGGGGTCCCCTGTCACAAAAAAAGAAGTGGAGGCAGAAACCCCAGCAAAATCATGTGAAGAGCCCCTGGTCAGTGGCATGCTCTCCGTAACACCAATAGTCGGCGAGACACCCTAGGTCATGGAACCCCCGAGGTGACAAAATGTCGAGACACCCCCTTGCACGAACGAGAGACCTGTGGACGCGAGGCCAAGTCTCAAGGCCCCCGACTGTTGACGAGAGGTCACCATGCTGCCATAAGCTGAAATACCCATTTCAGAAACAGTCAAAGGCATCGAGACACCCGAGGTCGAGATGCTTGCATCAACACTAATACCTGTCGAGACACCCCCGTGCACGGACGAGAGACCCGTAGGAACTAAACCAGGCGTCGAGACTCCCCTCTTGCTGCAAGGGTTCCCTCGCAAAAAAAAGGGGTTGAGACCCCATCTGCTTCAGAAAAGTTCACGGGTGTCGAGACCCCCCTTCCTCCAAACTCATCTTCAATAGACAAAGAACTCCCCGCGCCTAGCTCAACGCGCGAGGAACCACTATCGGCGCCAAAAAATTCCGAGATACCCTTATCCAAACCAACTGGATAAACTTCATAAATAGAGGTCGAGATACTCCTCCCAACGCAACTGATTTCCTTATAAGAATCCAAGGCGACAGGCGAGAGACCCTTGGACGAGAGGTCCACCCGCGGAGGGCTCTCGTCAATATCCATATCAAAAGAGTTGAGCGAAATACCCACCTTTAACTGAGCGCCGCTACACGAGATGCCTAAGATTTGAGCACCGTCCAGAAATCGCGAGGAACCCGGGGACGCGGACCCTAAGCTCGCGAGGTCTTGGTGGGAGCAAGGCAAGTTCCGCGGGAAGGGAGTAATGTCGCGACATATGGAAGGAGGCGAGAGACCCTCCGATGGAGGATTTGTTGACGAGGAACCCTGGTCGGCATCTTTCTCGACCGAAATATTAAAACCCGTGCCCAGATCGGGCGAGACACCATGCTCCTTACGTATACTACAATCGGGCGCGAGACCCCCGGCCATTAGAAGAGCCTCGGTCGAGACCCCCTTATCATGGAGGAACCCAAGTAAAAAAACGCAGGTGCCGAGCGAGAGGGCGAGGAACCCACGAGGGTTCTCGACCCCAAATCCGAAGAGACGAGTATCGCGCGCGGGGCGTCAGTGCCGCTGGTCGTACGGGGCCAAATGTCGCCGGCGACAGCCATCTCGGCCACGGAGGTGGTTGGAACGAGCGATGGAGAAGGCGTGGAGTGTAGAGCCTTGGGTGCCTTAGGGTTGTTTACATTTGGAGAGGAATTCTTTGGTATAAAATCCATGGATGAGAGGCTATGATAGTTGGAAAAGTTAAAATGAGGAAATGGGTGGCTATGGTGTTTTAAAAGTCCCTTTCTCACTCTCTCTCACTACAAACCCAAAAGTATCTTATGTTTTTTGAAGAAGATGAAAGAGACTAAGAAGAGGGGCTTATGTTTTTTGCACCAAAATGGGAAAACGTGCAGGAAGGCAAAAAGGCGATGACCTTTTTTTTCCCAAATGATGAGATGAAAGTTCCCACACTGACGCGTGGGTTCTCAAAAAATTAAAAATCTCGGATAAAGGGACACAGCAGTTAATGATCCTAGGATCCCTCAGAAAATATATATATATATATATATATATAATTGTTGAAACCAGATTTATAGCGTACAAAGTTTTTTTAGTCTACCCAACCAAAAAATCTTTGCACGAGGGGCTAATGTAGAAGGGTGTTATCAACAGAAAAAAGCAAACAAAATAAAAAATACTCTCTTATTAATGACACCCGAGGGGTACCCGCGAGGGTCACCAAGAAGCCCAAAAGCCATTGCGAAGTATCAGCGCCACTCCAAGCGTCAGCGCCGCTTCAAGCGTCGGCGCCGCTTCGAGCGTTGGCGCCGCGATAAGGGTCGGCACCGCCTCAAACGTCAGTGCCGCTTCAAGCGTCAGTGCCGCTTCAAGCGTCAGCACCGCTTCAAGTGTCGGAGCCGCAACAAGAGTCGGCGTCGCCTCAGGTATCAGCGACTGCTTCAAGTGTCAGCGCCGCTTCAAGTGTCGGAGCCGCAACAAGAGTCGGCGTCGCCTCAGGTATCAGCGACTGCTTCAAGTGTCAGCGCCACTTCAAGTGTCAGCGCTACCTCAAGTGTCAACGCCACTTCAAGCGTCAGCGCCGCTTTGAGCGTCGGCGCCGCTTCGAGCGTCGGCGCCGCTTCGAGCGTCGACGCCACGACAAAGGTCGGCGCCGCCTCAAGCATCAGTGCCACTTCAAGCGTCAGCGCCGCTTCAAGTGTCGGCGCCGCAACAAGGGTCGGCGCCGCCTCAGGTATCAGCGACCGCTTCAAGTGTCAGTGCCACTTCAAGCATCAGCGCTACCTCAAGTATCAGCGCCACTTCAAGTGTCAGCGCCGCTTCGAGTGTCGGCGCCGCTTAGAGCGTCGACGCCGCGACAAGGGTCGGCGCAGCCTCAAGCGTCAGCGCCGCTTCGAGTGTCGGCGCCATTTCGAGAGTCGACGTCGCTTCGAGCATCGGCGCCGGGAAAAGGGTCGGCGCCGCCTCAAGCGTCAGCGCTGCAACAAGGGTCGGCGCCGCCTCAGGTATCAGCGACCGCTTCAAGCACCAACGCCACTTCAAACGCCAGCGCCGCTTCGAGCGTCGACACCGTGACAAGGGTCGACGCCGCCTCCAGCGTCAGCGCCGCTTCAAGCGTTAGTGCCGCTTCAAGTGTCGGCGCCGCAATAAGGGTTGGCGCCACCTCAGGCATCAGTGACCACTTCAAGTGTCAGTACCGCTTCAAGCGTCGGCACCGCTTCAAGGGTCGGCGCCGCTTCGAGCGTCGACGTCGCGACAAGGGTCGGCGCCGCCTCAAGCGTCAACGCCGTTGAAAACGTCAGCGCCACTTCAAGGGTCAGCGCCACCGCAAGGGTCACTGTAGAAATGTTATTCGAGAAGTGCTTCTACAGGGGTTTTCATCATGAAAAAGCAGTCTCTAAATGAACAACAGCACTAACACTTTACTTTCTTGTACAGGTTGCCTAGTTGAGCAAGCAGGGCTCGAACAGGCGCGTTGGGGACCTCCTGGGAGTTTCAACTTGGCGGCTGAGGGACAAGGTATGTTGAGCAAGCTCAACCACTTAGCACTATAGGATTGAGAGAATACTAGTAGGAAGACCCAGAAGTCACTCGAGACTACACACACTGCACACTTAGTCACAAGTGAAGTGAGCAGCCAAAGAGCTGGCTACTCACAAGAAATAAACTCTTTACAAAGAAATGACTTTTCCAGAAGAGGCGGTCCTCAAGGTCCCTCTCAAGAAAAACAACATTTTTTAGAGGAAATGAGTCCTTAAGGTCTCCTCTCTCAAGATTTGCAAAATTGCACCACAAGTTACCGTTTGAAAGGATAATTACCAAATCTGATATTTTGTCTCCGTTAGGGGACATATGTGCTTTTTGACCTTTGGTCGGCGCCAGGTGGCGCCTGCAGAGGGGACAGGCAGGCTGCCACAGGTAGGGACAAATGGTACACTTCAGACATTGTTCCCCACCAACTCTCTCAATTTTGGCGCCCAAAAAATGCCAGCTCACCCCTAATGCCCATGTATAAATAGACCTCTGGGCAAGGTCAATAGGGAGACAATAGAAATTACACTGTTACTCTGCCAAAATACCACTAGACCTACCTGAGTATTCTCTCCCTGCTCATTTTCTTAGTTCTGAGTGCCTTGTTCCTTCACTCCCCACTGACAGCCATCACTCTCAGGTGTTTCCCTTGAGAAAATTACTATTTTTGCTGTGAAAGTTCATCTTCTTGCAGGGAGTGAGTTGAAGCTTGAGTTCCATTGTTACCAGAAGGAGAAGTTTTCTTCAGAATTTGCACCGAAAGACCTTGAAGACCTTGCAGGGAGCGTCCATTGGAGTGGGTCACGCCTCACCCTTTCCAGTTATTCATAGACCCCAGTCTCACTACCCTCCTACATAAGGCAATATGGTTTTTGTTATATTCTTTAAGCTTTGATTGGTACACGAATGTACTAGCCATAATTGTTTTTTGTTGGTACATTATAAGTTGGGTTTCATACTATTTTGTTAGATGATCTCTTGGGTTTGGACTATGAGTTTTGCAACTCATGTTTTTACCTTCAAACATGACAATTTCAACTTCAATTTTTCATTTCACTAATCCTCTTTTAACTTTGTGTTTCAAATTTTTCCAGGAACATATTTGCATTTAATATGTGTTGATTTCATATTTAGCTTTATATGATAGGTTTGGAGTTGATTATAATGGTTTAACATCATATTCAGATTAACGTATCTAAAGGCTTATGCCTATTTTGTATGATTATGTTACTGCACTTTTACTTCCAGAATGAGATTGGGCTTATAGGTAACATGTTGTATGGATTTATGAGGTATATGAAACTAAAAATGTTTTACTAAGTTCCACAACTGATGACATACATAGAGATTGGCCCATGTCTACTCACACATTTTTAGTTGTGCTTTTAGATTTTGTAGTTGTTAAAGAAGCATCGTTTGGGATTGAGTTTTGTTGTTTATTGGAACAATAAGATCAATTTGCAGATCTATCTTATTTCGGGAGTTTGTCCAAATGAGTTTTGTTGTTTATTGGAACAATAAGATCATATTAGCTTATCTTTTTGTCCATTCAACATGAATAAGGGTGTTTAATAGAGCATCTACTTTGTGTGTCCTTACAAAATTGAGTCATCTACTTTTTGTGTGTCCTTACAAAATTGCAATGCAAACCATTATACATTTGGTATTTATCGTATGTGTATGTATATTACAATGTATAATATTACGTATTTATGATTTCGTCACTCTTTTCTCCAGAGTATTTATGTAGGTATTTATGGTTTCTTATTTCATGTTGTCAAAATTCTTACGTTTGACAGATATTTACATTTGTGTTGCTTCCATTGTGATTGAAGTGTTTCTAGCTTCTGATGTCTCTTTTTTCAATTTTATTTTAATTTTTCTTGGTTTGATTTGAATAATGAACAGTTTATGCCCACCTCTCTGGCATTTAATTTTTTAAAAACTCGCAAAGGTAGTAACTATTGTTTAGGTACTATTAGTAACTATTGACGACACACAAGTAGAAAACGACTGAGTTACTGATGGCATGGATTTCAGTACTTAGAATGCCTGTATACATTATGAATATGATCGCAACTTTTTTAGATTATGCTGTAGTTGCAGGGGCACATGTATTACACTATATTTATTGCATGATTCTTTCTATATTATAGCTCAGGAAGAAAACCATTTGCTCACTGAACAGGGGATCATATATCCAAGTCAAAATCATACACTTTTCTTTCTGAATAGGGTATTATTGGCAAAGATTCAAATTTTCGTAAAAAGATGATGGGGAAGATAATAAAATTAGAGCTTGAAATTATCATATACGATTACGAAAATCAAAGCTAAGCTCCAAGACAAAAAAGTCTGGTCGCCATAACAACGGCTGATATTCGTCGAAGAAATGATTGATACAGCTGAACACTAATTGACTACAACATTCATATTATAATAATGTTGTTCAAGGTGAACGATTAAGGGAAGGTCTTGAAGGTCGAGGACGTAGAATCCCAATAGGGACTTCCGTAATGGAAGACTCCAATACCAGAGTGTTCTTATTTTCTTTTCTTCTTTTGGTTCTGCTTTTGTTTTTGTTTTGTGTTGATATTACAGATGATAACATTTGCTTTTGTTTTTGGTTTGTGTTCATATTATAATTTTGATTTAAGTTATTTTAAGTTAGTTTTCTGTCAGATCGTGATAGATATAATTCTCCATCATGATAGCTAGATTACAAACTATATAGAATGTCAAGTTGAAGCCTTAAAGCTTGGGATCTCAAATCATGCACCTATTATTCCAATTGTCAAGGTGCAAAGAGATAAGGCAAACAATATTATTTATTTCTGGATGGAATTCAGAGAATTGAATAATACTTTGGTCATAGGTTGGAGGATGCCTTACCATAATGAATAATAAATGGTTTTAAACTGCGTTTCCTTTACTGATTTGCAGTGCTGCCTTTTGTCAATCATCTCAAGTCATGCACCTATGTTTTCTATTGGTTTATTATCACTCATGTAAGTTTCTAATATAGTTTTTATTTTTATTTTTTATCATATTTATCCATTATCACTCATGATTTTAAACTGTGTTTTCATTTTTGGTGAAAAACTTTATTAAAAGAAGCCTGACTGACATAAGTGGCTCTATGAAAATTATTCCTTTCAGTGCTTCGGGTGAAATCTTTCAATAAAGTTTCAACATGAGCCACTTATGCCATAGCTGGCTGACATATATTTATGAAAGAAGTCTGACTGACATGAGCCACTTATGTCACCCCTACCAAAATTAGAGATCAGTTAGCTATGGCTACCAAAATTGATCTCTGCACATGGAAGGAAGCACACATCAATTATCAAAGTTGATGGATGACTTCAAATCGCAGATACAAGAGCATCATAATCGCATTCGTTAACTATCGCTATCGTAACAGAGATGCTCCTCCTTCGCCCCTGTCAGCAGTGCCCCTCATCTCTCTCGGGTCTCTCCCTCGAGTCAGTGATTCGCAACAACAAGCCAGCAAGCATTGCATATATGCCATAAAAAGGGCATACAGAGCACAAGGCTCAATAAAAATATTCTTTGTAATGTTTAGATTAGAGAGGAGGTGCCGATTCAGATCGGGTTCCTGTTTAGGTAGTTCTCTAGCATTCCAGTGGTTCATTCATGTTGACTATCCATCAAAGTTTTTGTTATTTAAAGCATTTTTCAGATCTGAGTGTACAAGTTGGCGGATTCTACTAATTCGTATTTAGGTCGATATTGCTCTTCTTCTAATTCTTCATCTTCTGATAGGAGGGTTGTGTGGTAGCGAGAAGAAATGGCATCATTGATGACGAAAATGTCGGTGGTGAAGCTGGTGTTGCATAGCCATCACGGGATGCTATTAGGGTTAAGGTTCGAGGTTGTATTCGGATTAGGGAATTTATGGCTTGAACACGAACACACCGGTGACTCTTAATTCATGCCTTCTACTGCTGATTTTATTTTGCGACGAACTGATTTTTTTGGGGCGTGAACTGATTTTTCAGATCTGACTGTATTTTTTTGTATGCGTATTTATCGTCAAATAAGTATTGAGAGTTGGTGCTTCTCCATATTACTCAATGTTGTGTTTGAAATTTCCCTCTATAATTATCATTTGATCTTCAAATTTTTTTTTTCATTTTTCTTTTTGTTATGTAAGTACCTATTTGGTTGTATTTTTGTTTATTTTATGTAGGTACAATTGGGTTCAATTAGTTCGAGCAGGTTAGATTGATTCCATGTTATTGTTTGTTTTCTGTATGTCATTTTCAAGTTATAAACAGGAGTGTTTGTATACACAATGTTTCATGTCGGTTTTCAATTCATATGGTTGTTTTGTTTTAGAGCACAAATGGATATGTACATATTATGCTTTCTAATTTCTACATGTTACTCTTTTGCTATTTTTTTGTATTGTTTATTTTAGTTTTTAATTTATATTTGAATGGAATAAATGTGAAATTGACATTTGTTTTGCTTTGAAGAGCAACCATTATTTAATGGCATAAGCATTACATCTGAGGTAAGAATTGGACCTGAATTCATTCTTTTTCCCCATTTTCATCCTAATTCTTAATGTGTATTCTATTTCTATTCTATATGCCATAAGATTTTAATGTATGGTAATCTGCTTCATTCATACGATGTATAAGGCAATCATGACCGGTGGAAAAAATCAATGGTGGTACATTGAGCCTACACATAATATTGACGAAATTGTTCATTGCTGGAATTTATCGCTTGAACACAAAGTGAAGGTATTAAGTATTCACCCTCGTATGTTTCCTTATTAAATTATTGCACATGTTTCATATGTTTTGTCTATTTCATTTGTTTCATCTTTCTCGTACCAGATCTTTGAATAGTGGACTTATCCCACATATGTTTCATCCTTCTTTGCAAGAACATAGAGCAATTGATTTAAAAATCAATTATTTTATTGATTTTGCATCATGCTTTACGTTGCTTAAGCCTCGTCGTAAACTCATTATTATTGTTGTCCAAAACAGTATTATTGTTGTCCATAATAGTGGATGAGTGTAATTCCTAGAACTACTTACCTTCATGAGTATGGTAATCCTTTATCTTTAAACAACAAGTGGAAGATATATAGAGAAATCAAAGAAGCTGCAAATATCTCTTCAGCATATTATTTCATCAGTATGTGACTATCATTCTTTATTTATATTTTCTATACACTCTTGACTGCGATTTGGGGATAACTGCATGATTGAGACTCATTCGGTGGAATATTTTTGCGTTTATTTCATGTGCATGAGATTTTGTTTATAGTTTTTAAAGTTTTAAACTCAGTTGATTTGACTTGGATACTCAAAGCAGCTTTGCCTCTTATACTTTTTATAGTTTTCTTCTTCATTCTTTTGCTATTTATTTTCAAACAGTTTGCTAACTTATGTAATTCTCTTTCTTTTCGTACTTCTTTTAGTTACAACTAAGTTAATTTCAATTGTTTTTTATAATTTTTTCAAACATTTTGCTAACTTATTATTTCTTTGTTCCATTTTAATTTTTATGCAGAGCTCAAATCAAAGGATAGTTGAAGAAGCTTTTAATGTCTTCATTGAGAAGGTCGGGGATGGAATTATCCACAACGGATGTGGTTTCATCTGTTCTAAGATAAGAAAGGCCATAAGCATCAAATATGACACATCCTTTAATCACAGTAGGGAGATGAGTTGTGTGAATCAAACCCAAGGAACACTCATTTTTAGAAGCTAAAACAACCATGGTTGGCAACTTAGCTTCACCATACATATAGTAAGCATACTGATTCTTTTTTTAACACAAATTTTTCACTTTAACCTCTCTTTGGGTGTTGAAAAATGTGTACATATGCAGTAGTTTCTCAAATTTGACATCTCTAACTAATGTAAACTTTATTTTTTTTTCAAAGTTCTTAAATGAAAATTTTGTCTCACTTAATTTATTCCTTTTGTGTTGTTCCTATGTGAGCAAACTCACTTCTTTCTAATTTTATTTTTAAATTTGTAACCCAACACGAAGATGATTCAACATGACCACCTGACAAGTCTAATCATATACACACAAAAAGGCCTAATCATATTCATTGTCGTGTTAGTATTATTTTATCATCATTTTGTTGGTGAAGTTGCTAATAATGATTTTTTTGTTGATTTATATAATGTCTGGGATGGGATATTTGTATAGGTGAGTAGTTTTGGTTTCTTAAACAAGTGGATAGTCCTATAAATAGAGGAAGTGTTGCCCAAATTTTCTAAATTGTCTACACAATTTTTTGTTTTATAATAAATTATATCATTATAAGTCTTAGTTAACGCAGCTTTTTAGATTTGTTGTCTATAAACACCTGCTTTGGTACATTTATTTTTAAAGTACACATTGTTTTGTTGGTGAATGAAATTTTCACTTTTTTGCAATTGCGTACTTTGAAAAAAAATTCCATTTTACGATTACGTATTTTTGAAATTTATGCCTTGCCTTGAACCTAAGTTGATATATATGTTATTTTTGTTATGAAGTTTGTTTCGTTGAAGTATTTGTTAGATGAATTTGAGATCATTTAATATTGTTGGATTTGTTGTTATCCCTTAAGAGAGTGGTTAGTCCAATAAACAAAGGAGACTATGTCCATTTTTTTTTAAATGGACACTTTGTTTATTAGAGGCAATGTAAATTCAGTTGATGAATATTATAAATTTCATGTTATATGTGAGTTTGTTTGATGAATTTAGATTATTTGAATGGTGTTGGACAATTTGTTATTTGTTAAGTAGGGTAGATAGTCCTATAAACAAGGGAAATTATGACCAATTTTTTTAAAATTACACTTTGTTTCGTTTTGTTTTGTTTTGTTTTGTTTTGTTGGGGATTGATATTTTTGTCGTTTTACAATTACTTTTTTTGAAATTTTTTGTCGTTTCACGATTATATACTTTCAAAAATTTTCCCGTATACATTACTAATTTTTTTTAGACCTTAATGCACAACACGAGTAAAATTATGAATTAAACGTGTCATTATATTAATGTTAGTTGAAAAACATGACCCCTAATGACACGATTAATTCGTCGAGTTTTTATTAAAAAAATGATGTCCAATAACGTCAACTTTTTTTCGATAAAACAACGTTCATTTTTTTAAAATAATAACGAAAGTTTTTTTTATTAACGTCCATTTTTTAAGCTTTATGGAGATTGACCCAATTTGTAAGTTTGTATTTATGTTTGGGTAATTGAGTTGTCTTTAGTGGATTGCCCCATTTTTTTCATTATTTTCACCGTGCCATTGCGACGTATTATACGAGGTTCAAGATGCACTATTATTATTATTGCGAACAAAATATGATGTATGGTCCAATCATCGACATACACATTCGAAAATTTGCGCCGTGCCTATCGTTTTTGTTTACCTATCTTCAACACGACTCGATATTTTTTTTAACTAAAAACGAACTTGACCAAAATAAACATGACATGGCATGAAATTTTATTATCAATCACGAACACTATCGTTTTGTAGGATAGTCCTATAAATAAAGGATATTATGATCAATTCTTTTAAAATTATGATTTTGTTTTGTCGGGAAAAGAATTTTTTATCGTTTTGTAATTAAGCACTTTGAAATTTTTTGTCGTTTACGATTACGTACTTTAATTTTTTTTTACCGTTTTGCAATTATGTATTATGGAAAAAAATTCATCGTGCCTTCAGGCACGGACATACGCTAGTGTATATATAGTAAGTCTATATATAATCATATTCATCATTGCACCTATCAGAGAGTAAAACAAACTGCTCATTATAGGGGTCTTATAGTGCATTCACCAAAAGTATCTTTATGCATCAACCATCAAAATTTTCCCCCACTACCTGTAGAGAAATTCAATATAAATTATAAAATATGATAGTTAACCCCAAACAGGTGCAATATCATAATATATGAAAGTCAATAAAACAAAAGGATGATCTTGCATACCTGCCTTGGGATTTGTTCATTTACGGAACCAATGAAGAATGGTATCTTCAGCAAGCACATCATTGTCATATAAGGACCTTTACATAACAAATGACCTCTTCCCTCCTCATTTATCCGGGCTTGGGACTGGCAATACAAAGATAAAACATTGCATTGGCAGAGTTAAAAAGGTTTTACCTAACATAGCAAGTGAGATTAATGAGAAAAATAAGAATATATAAAATTTAATAACTGTCATCCAAATCATTAACACAAAATTATCTTTTACCTAACATAGTAAGCGAGATTAATGCAAAAAAAAAAGCATATATAAAATTTAATAATTGTCATCCAAATCATTAATCCAAAAGTATTTTTCCTACACTAAAATTTAAGAACTATCATCCAAAACATTAATCCAAATATATCTTTCCTACACTAAAATGTTCCAAACTAAGATAAACATTCTAAACTTACTTCAACTAACTTTCCATCCAAATAACAAATCCTCCATCTGAAATGCCTGCCAAAGTTTCAAAACCATTTTGAGGAGAATTATACAGAGAAGCATCAGGTTGAAGCACTATCTCAACCCAAACTGCAATTTCCCCAAGTGCAACACGTTTGAAGTGACACATGTCACTATTATGTATCCCAACATGTCCTTTTACCAATTCTGCACCATACCTATCGAGTATAATGACTTGGGATTTTTTTGAAGGAGGGGAGTGGAGGGGGTTAGGACTATGACCGGGAGAGGGATTGTTGACAAGATTACTCAAATTTTAAGATAAAGTGATAGGACGATGATTTGAAGTGGAACCAAACTTGCTCTGTGGAGTCCCCTTACAGGGGAGCTCTCATTTCCATTTTCCAATTTTAACATAAACTTATGCAACATACTAGTAACCTCTTTCAATTTTGAGTGAACATTAGAGATCTCATTCTTCATCGAGGCAATTACTTCATTTCCTTTCAAATGTTGTACAATCTTTTCCTTCGCCACCCCTGTGTGAATTAATTATTTTTTAGAGATGTATGACCCCACTCCACGCATTCGGCCTTTAACATCCTTTCCAAACACTTGTGTTAACACACTGTTGTCATAATTCTCAAAAGTATTGCTACTACCCTCTCCAATCATACTTATAGCTTTTCTTTTCTCTTCTGCAACCTTCACTTCCTCCTATATTATTATAAATAAATTTGTTAATCATTTGATAAAAGTTCAACTAAAAATTAAAAGATTCAACAATAAAAATATTATACTCACATAGAAACTTTTGGCACTCTCCAACACAGTTTTATCACCGCGTATATGTCCTAACAACCAATTGTCTACCCTCCCAATTTGTACTTCAGGCTTAGTTTTTTTCCAAACATTGTTAAGATTAAAAAATTATCTAAGAACATTTTTAATGTTAAAAGTAAAAAAAAATGTTACACACCAACAAGTATTTCTTTTAGGCATAGGTACGATGCCCGAGACAATGTGTATACTTCAACTTTGAGCTGTTCTCAACATTTTTTAGTTTTTGTTTCCTCTTTTTCTCACCATTTTCCATTTCTATAATTTTCTTCCATATTTCAGGGTCAACACCTTCAGGCTCAACGCCATCATCTTGTAAATGAGATCGCAATGTATTTTATAAGTCCTGAATTTTGGGGACCATGTCTTCTCCACTAATGGGCGAGCCACTTCTAGGGGAACGTTAAGATCAAATTCTCTCTGTTATCATTAAGCAAAGAAAAAAGAATTAACAGAATAATAAATAAAAAAAGAATAAAAATAAAAAAAGAAGAATAAAAAATGAATAAATGAAGTATAAGATCATATTTACCATCAAAGCATTCCAGACATCATCTTTACATTTCTTTGGTACGTGTCTCCAGTCCGAGAAGTGAATCAGGCAATTAGCTCTCACAAAATCCTCGGTACAAGAACTCCACAGCTTTGCATTATCACCGACTATAGACCCGTCATCTTCAACAATGACTTTGATTTTCTCCATTGGGGTTTTGTCCATTGAGGAGGAAGGTTGTGCTGAATCGGTACCTGATGACACTTTCCTAAATTTTCAAACAAAATAGTATACTTATTGAATTAGAAGTATATAACAACTAATGCGTTATTTCTCCTTATTAACATATTACTAATCATGATATAAAGACAACAATTATAACTAGAACAATTGAAGATAAAGGATCAGTCTAAGACTGATAAAAAATGTCAATAACTTATGAGAAAATGTCACTTAATTGAATTAAAAGTGCTACAACTCACCAACAAAAACACATTAACAACTAGTGAAAAAACAATAGCTAGACTTTGTCATATTGCTTTAGCAGGTTCTCCAAATGAGGTTCATCTTCAAGAGTAGACTGGAACACAGTTGGTATCTTTAGCTCATCTACTCGATTGGTTAATCTCTTTGGGGAATGTATAACAACCCACCAATTAGGAGTGTTAAGATCTTTTGAGTAGAAAACTTGACTGACATCAAAAGCGAGAATTGCAGGCTCATCAAGTTCATTATTGGTACTCTTGAACTTATCAAAATTAACCATCACTAAATTGGAGTCCGGAAAATGTTTACAACCATTGATCTTGTCCTCCACCCTCACCCAATCACAATAAAACATTACCTCCTTAAATAGCGTATATTACAACTCAATTATTTACCTGATAACTCCGTAATACATTGTCCAAGCATCTTTAAGATTTTTATCACTTTTCCTTGCCCTAAATTAAGTCCAAGCCTTCATGAAAACACCACTGTCTTGTGTCACAACAGTATCGTCGTGATACTTGGGAGATAATACAAAGCCATTAGTGCGGTATTTTTTATATGTTTTAACCTTGTGTTTTGGCCCTTGTACTAATAGCCACAACCTAGCATTTGTCTCTGTCTCTCCAGAAGTGACCAGTTGCACAATAGAAATAAAATAATAGCTATAAAGTGATTCTAGATAATAAAGAATATAACTTAATATACTAATAAAATCAAGAGCACCTTATCATATAACCACGGAATAAAAGAAGTCTTCATTTCAACTTATGTTAATTGGCACCCATTTCCTTTACCACGCCAAGTGGATTTTAGTAATGTTTTATACTCACTACAATTTATTCACATAATTTCATGTATTAGTATTTAAATGTGAATTTCAATAAATACTTATTAAATTGCTCAAACATGTAGAATTCTTCATGACCATCAACGTCAAGTCGAAATAGGACCCATCGACGTATTTGTTGAAACTGTTTAGGTTCCAACATCACAATATTATAATCTAACAACGATCCTTTATCAGAAAACTCTCCATCTTCATTTAGAAATGCTTCACGAGTACGTTTGTGGTTTTTGTCAAGAGAATTAGGCATGTACTCCATGCAATACCTAACAGATTCAGCAATAACATAGGACTCCGCAATTGAACCTTCAATGTATCGCTTATTATTGGGTATATCTTTAAAATCCTGCATATTCCTATTCGTGTGAATAAGAAAAAAATATATGTGACATATTCATTAACAATGATCTATACGTATATTCTTATGTTTGTGTTTGTGTTTGTGTTTGTGTCAAAATAAAAATTAATATAAAGATTTTACCATTCAAATGGATACATCCAATGTGTTCCTATAGGACTAAAAGCGAATGCTTCATCAGCTAAATGAAGAGTAAGTTGGTTACTAATATCAAAAAATGCTGGCGAAAAGTGTTTCTCCAACACATAAAATGCCTTTGCAACCATAAACTTGGTCCATGGCATATCCTCGCGAATGAAGACTTTTGAGCACAATATTTTGAAAAATAAGCTCAACTGCTGAATAGCAATTTGCAAATCTTTGTAATTCAAAAATGCATGCTGAAGTAATAAGGGCAATAAATACTCCATAATAATGTGATAGTCATATGATTTAATTGAGTGCAAACCAGGTGGGTTCAGGGTGACGATATTTCTCAGATTGGACGAAAAGCTGGAAGCTAACTTCAAGTCTTTCAAAATTTGACAAAAATGTCGTTTCTCTTCTTTATCCAATATAAATGACGCTTTTGGTTTCATCCCTTTCTCGATTTGCTCATCTTCTCTCATCCATTGACCACTATGTATGACCAAGTCTTTCATATCATTCCACGCATTTATTTTATCTTTAGTTTTCATTTTATCATCGAGGATTGTACTTATTAAATGCTCCGCAACATTCTTCTCGATGTGCATCACATCAAGAAAATGTCGAATTTTATGAGTACTCCAATATTCCAAGTCAAATAAAATTGACCTTTTATACGATGCCTCCTTGACTTCAACATTACAATTCTCATTTGCATCACCCACCTTTCGCTTCTTACTGGAAACTTTTAGAGACTTTCCTGGTGTATACTCGATGCAACGTAACTTCTTTAAAAGTCTGTCTCCATTTAACTGATGTGGAGGAGGTGTATACTCTATTGACCTACGCCCCAAACTCCCACCTTTCCGAAAAGGGTGATCCATATCAAGGAAAATACGATAGTTTGTATAAACTATCTTACTACTGTGCTTCAGTCGGATGGATGGAGTATCGCCCCCACAAATAAGGCAAGCTTTATAACCATGTGTAACACACCCAGATAAATTCCCATACGCAGGAAAATCATGAATCCCCCACATTAACATAGCTTTCAATGTAAAAGGTTTCATCTCATTCATGTCATAAGCCGGAACACCTACTTCCTATAATTCCTTCAACTCATCAACTAATGGATGAAGAAAAACGTCGATGTCTTGAACAAGTGCCTTCGGACCAGTTATTAACAAAGACAACATTTGAAACTCATTCTTCATGCACAATGAAGGTGAGAGATTATTCGGCACCGTGATAACAGACATGCCAACATCTATAACTAGCAGACTGAATGACACGAGGATTAAACCCATCGGTTGCTATTAAGAGCCAAACATTGTGTCCTTCTTTAGCAAATTCGACCCATTTTGATTTGAAACTCTTCCATTGGGACGAATCACAAGGACGTCATTGGTAATCCCGTGAAGTGGTTGAACTATAGTTCCATGTCATTTCTCGGGCTATCCACGGAATAGTATAAAATCTCACCAGCCTTGGAATCATAGTGAAATTTCTCAACACCTTTTTAGGTTCTTTAGAAATTCTTCCCCCTTTACTCATAGTAACTGAATACCTGGATTCTCCACATTAGGGACATTCATCCATATATTCATTCTCCTTCCAATATAAGACACAGTTATTGATGCATGCATGAATGTAATTGTCTTTCATCATACTCTTCATCTTTGGATATTTTTTTGGTAGTGGATTAATTTTCGGGAGCCACCTTTTTAAGATAGACAAGAGTGTCGTGACACTATTTCCTAACCAACCAAATTGCTTCTTTAAGTTGTGAAGTTCTACAATTGATGAAAGAGTTATTTCAGGACCCTCACAAGAAGGATATAATTTCTCAACTGATAATCTCTTATATTCATTGTACTTATCATTTTTGACATGATCTTCTTTGGAAACGTTTGCTGACCACATTCAACATCTACATAAGGTTCCTCATGCACTCCGTAACAAACATCAATAAGATTTTCCACCCCAACACTGTGTTCCTCAATGTTTTCTTCTATTATGTTCTCCTCAACTTGTTCTATCGGTTGGGGATCAATAGTGTTCACAGATGTATTTTCACCATGAAAAAACCATAAAATATACAATTGATGTATATCGTTACTCCACAGATGTCTCTCTACTTCTTTCAATTTCAGACGCAATTTATTGCGACACTTTGAACATGGACAAGGTATCATTGTCAACCCCTGATCATTGTTCTCTTCTGCAAATTTAATAAACTCTTCAATGCCCTTTAAATACAATAAGTTTCCTTTGTTCTCTTCGGTCATCCAGTCATTGTTAATTGGACATGACATTCTATAAAACGAGGAAAAACACACATTAACAATAAGTTTCAACTGTAATCTTCGGTAGTGGTTAGTGTTTATTTATGGAAACTAATTATATCACAAATGATGCTAAATTCATAATTTCTAAATTCTAAACACACTTTTGATGAATAAAAAGAAACTTAGAGCATATTCATCTATCAACTAACTAAAACACATAATTCTTCATGATTTCTATTTGCAACTAACGTGATAATTCATGGTGTTTTTTTTAATTTACCATAAAACTTAAGATGTGCATCGCAATAAGTGCATTGAGAAAAACTAAATATTAATCGACTTAAGATACAAAGATAATAAAATGACCCTCCTCGTAACGTCTCAACCTAAGATGGATACTTATCCTAAAGCCCATATTTTTAGCACCAAATATGTATCAACAATTTTGGTTAATAAATACATACACAATATAACTATTTGCATTTGTAGACAATTATAATTCAAATAAAACAACCTCGGATATAATAGTACAAATGCACATAGTATGTTAATAACAAATTCCTAAAATAAATCATACGAAACAGGAGGTTTTACACAAGGATAGGAAGGAATTAGTCCAAATTAGCAAAATCCTAAACAACTAAATGAAATTAACTCAACCCATTAAATATGTCAAACCCTTAAAATAAATAGCAACAAATTAATTCAAACCATAATCCAAAATAAATAACAACAAATTGATTCAAGCCCTAAACAAAAACAAAATAATCCAAGTAACAAAAGAAGTGAATGAAAGTGTGTATTATTTTTTAAGGAAATATTATAGTTTTTTATCTTCAATTTTAAAATTTAAACTTTATACCCATATACTAATTTTTTTTTAAATTCTTGGGGTGGGCACTTGACCCCCCCCCCCCCCTCCTAGCTACCAAATAGCTCTGCCCCTGCGGACACGATTCAATGGCAACTGAATCACAACAATTCAATTGAATCACAACACTCCTAGACTGCGGACACGTTCATGTTTCTTTTAATGGTGTTTCTTTTATAACCTCTGGAGTGAAGATAGGAATATTATCTTCAGTAAAACAGATATCTCGAAAGTGAAGATAATAATAGTACGTTGTGTACTTATGGTTGAAATTAGAAGGGAAGAAATATTGCTAAAAAAATGTTCGTAGAATATGCTTTGTAACATTTTGATCGATTACAATTTCTAGTGGTAACAGTGAATCATTATGGTTAGAGAAGCACGCGAAAGTTACCTGATTGAATGGCTGAGAGAATCAGCGGTGTGTAACAGAGAGGGAGAAAGAGAGACAAGAGACTATTGGCGTGTAACAGAGAGATAGAGACGAGAGAACCAATGGTGTGTAACAGAGAAAGAGACGAGAGAAATGAGAGAGAGACGAGAGAACCAGCGGTGTATAATAGAGAGATGAGAGACATGAGTGTGGTGTGGGCGGTATAAAGAAAGAAACGTGAGAGAGTTGGAGAGTGGGATATCCCACTTTTTTTTAAATGACTTTTGCATATAATTATAATATATTAGTAACGAATTTATTCTATTAGTAACGAATTTTGTCCATTACAAATGTGTAACGGATAAAATCCATTACAAATAGGGAAAAAAATCCATTATAATTTTTCTCTTTCCCTTTCTCTATAGTTCTTTGTTATATGTTTTCCTCTAACATGCAATGCTTAACTTGTGTTTATTTGTCTTGCAGTTTATCTCTGACTATATTATGTTGCTCCATGGTCGAGCTGAGTTGTCGAGGAGAAACTCAGAGGTAGATGAAGGTCTAAAGTCTTTCAAGAAGGCCCTTGTTAATACTAAGGCCACCTTTGACAAGGAGAGGGAGAAGTATGTTCAGGAGTTGTCCGACTTCCATGAAGCCTACTTTGTCGTGATCGTAGACAAGCTGGCAATGGCAGAGGTAAATAAGGGGCTGGTCGCGGAGGTGGGGAAGCTTAAGGAGGAAGCAGCGGCTGTTCGAGAAAAGTGGATATAATGAAGGCTGGGAGGCGGCGTATGAGGACATTGGATGCCAGATTGCTTATCTTCACAGAGAATGCTTAAAAAAGGGTCGGGATCAAGCCTTGACTGCTACTGGGGTTACTACTGACTCCCCCTTTTTCTCCCAGCATCATCCTGGTAGCAATCCTATTAAAGAGTCTCATTCTGCCCAACCAGATGCTCACGATGGCATGGAGACCATTACTCCTGCTTTTGGGACTGCATTGGTCAATCCAGAGGGGGTTATTGTCTCAGTTAGAGGAGCTACCCTAGGTGCTAGTGAAGGTGAGGTCCCTGTCGACCAAGCTACTGACAAGGGGAAGGGTCCCTCCACGTATGACCAGGTTGAGGCCTCCTATGCATTTAGGTCTTATTTTTGTTCATCTATTGTATTTTTTTGCTTCTTTCCTTCACTTGTACTGGCCTGTGACTTTTGATTTAATGAAAAGCAAACTTTTTATTTCATTACTGACTCTTGCTACTTTTGTTGCTTATTCGGTTGGCTGTAGCTCAGGCATTTAGATTATTATATTCTTGTTAACTCTCGTCTAGGCCAGATTCTTGCTCCGAATATAAGCGTTCAAGTGTGTTGAGCTTTTGTAAGGATTTGTAAATCCCTAAGGGTGAGAAACTAGGATTACAAAGATCAATTTCAGGTAGTCTCTAAGCTCAAGGATAGTGACACACCCAAACCCAGTTACTTATAATTAAGTTTGAAAGTCAAAGTGAGTCAAACCATGATTAATTTAACCAAACCATAAACACGAGTTTTAATTTCAGAGTCATCATTGTAAATCCATAAAACTGAAAACCTTTTTACAACATCAGAGTAGTCATGCCCATAAAAACTTGATTGAAGGATAAGTTAACTTAGTTACATCATTTACATTTAAACCAAATCCATGTTTCTCCCATTCCTGGCTAACCCAACCCGACCTCCTAGATTTGGCAGTAACCTCGCATTACCTGAAAAACATAAATATTGGAACTGTGAGCAACACAGCTCAGTGAATGCACCACTACTACACTATTTCATAAGTTTTAAATGCAATAAATCATATTCCTGTAATGATAGAAATATCTTTATCCGGCTCATTCATAAGAATGACCAACTTTTCCGAATTATGATTCACATATCCTATCTAAATAAATAATTCTCCGCCATTCCTGGTCGAAGAGTAACCCCTTGTCATTAATAGACAAATCTCCCCCATTCCGGATCGGGGAGTAAACTCCCATTTTGGTAAACCAAAATGATAATTTTATATTCATAACATTATGATCATATTCGTAATAGTATACAAATACATCATTCCAATGAGTACACTCACCTTGGGTTATCAACTATGTATTCACCTTTCCTTCGGGAGGAGCTGAACTATGTTGATTAGACCTTACACCTGTCAATTCAACTAAATCAGTACTAAATCTCAATCATAAGTATTATAATAACATAATTATATAACTTTCCATGACTGTCAATATTATAATTCCACTTAAGTCACATTCCATAAAACATGAGTAAAGACAAAATAATGGTATACATGTTGATAAAGTTAGGGACATTCAATCGTAAGAAATACCTCATAAGGAATTTATAACTAACCCAAGTAAATATGAAAACATACTTCTAAATGTATATACACATGAAACATATACTCAAAATACTCTTTGGAAAGAGAAGATAACAATATTCTTTTATGGGTTATCCAATATGGCCTCAAATTAGTGTCCTACATACTTAACCATATTATATTCATTAATTGCACAATTACAGGTATCCAAGCTTATCAATATGAAATAATATCTGAATATAATTTACATTAAAAGTGACGATGTAATTTTTCAAGCTTTCTAGAGTAAGTTATGACCATTTCTTTACAACACAAGAAATCTTCCCTACAAGCTCCTCTATTGTTCCTTCAACTTTCAAGAATTTTCATAATTTTTATACAACATAACTTTCCATTATTTTCAAATGATTTTTAGTAAACATACTGAATAGTACATAATTAAAGTTTCATAAATTTTTTACTTCATTTTCTGTGTCAAAAGCTTGACAAACTCAGGGCATATCAAAATGAAATTTACAAACAGTAACTATATACCAAATTGTAACCATCACTACGGCCTAACCACAAGTATTTAATCTCTAATTATTGGATATGATATGAATATATGAGTCTAATTTTATGTCCAATTGGAATTTCTCAATTCCAGTCAGTACACAAAAATATATTCAAGTTTGAATGCAAGGGGTTTTAATACAAAGTAATTTTAAGGGTTTGTACATTCAACTTATCTTAAACTGTCATCTAACCATACATAAATATAAAGGGCTGAAATTTTAGTAAAAAAATTACGAATTCTATCATATAAATCAGGAATATAATAGAAATAACAATATTTGTAATTAGGATTACCTTCGGGACTTTTACGTAATTTCTACGGATTTTTCTACACTTTTTCTCCTCACTTTTTATTCCTAAACTTCTACTTTCTCTTTCCTCAAACTAACAACACTTCAAACTGAACCTAGGGCTTATTTTAGTGAAGAAATAATTTAGATGGAGAGTTTTAAGATGGCCAAGGTTGCCTCCCATTCCAACCAATCAAATTAAACCATTTGGTTTAATAAAAGACAATTTACCACTTAAAGGGAATTGACAGATTTACCCCTTGTTCGTAAATTTGTCCTAACTTCTTACTCGGACATCCGTTTGATGCACCATTTATTGTGTTAGAACTCTAACTCATATGTATACAATTATATAGTTTTTACCTTGAGTCAATTGTTATATTATAAGGGTCAAACCTAGTCTCCAAAGGGAATATTTCTACCGAAAATAACAAAATTTTGTGTTTGTAAATAATTCGACATTTCATGATTTATGAAAGTAGGATTAGACTAAACATAATCACTTAAAATTATATATACTAATAACACATTCTTCATATCAAATAATATAAGCATGATTTAATTATAATTTATCATAATTATATTCGGGTTGTCACAACTCCCCCCCCCCCCCCCCAGAAATTTTCGTCCCCGAAATTTAACATGAAGTTCACCTAACAAACAAATGGGGATACTGTTTCTTCATGCTATCCTCCATTTCCCAAGTTGCTTCTTTAATCCCATGGCTCATCAACATAACTTTAACTAAGGGAATAACTTTAACTAGAGGTAAATCTAATATTTATGCCAGGGTCCCAATTCTTTCTAGCACTTCATATGGTCCAATGTATCTTGAACTTAGTTTCCCCTTTTTCCCAAATGTCATGACGCCTTTCCATGGTGAAATACGCAAGAACAAAAAATCTCCCTTCTGAAATTCCAATGGATACTTCCTCTTATCTGCATAAAATTTCTGCCAGCTTTGCGCTATCTTAATCCGTTCCCGAATCATTTTGATCTTTTCAGTCCTCATATCTATTAATTCAGGACCCAATATTTTCCTTTCATCCCGACACAAAGGCGTTCTACATCTCCTCCCATATAAAGCTTCATAAGGAGCCATACTAATAGTCGGCTGATAACTATTATTATACGAAAATTCCATTAATTTAAAATGATCATCCCATCTACCTTTGAAGCCAAATACACAAGCTCGTAACATGTCTTCTAATATTTAAATCGCCCTTTCTGATTGCCCATCAGTTTGTGGATGAAATGAAGTGTTGAACTTCAAACTTGTGCCCATGGCATTCTGTAGACGTGGTCAAAACTTAGAAGTGAACGTTGGATCTCTATCTAATACAATTGACATTAGTGCCCCGTGTAGAAGGATAATCTCATTAACATACATACGTGCATATTTGTCCATATTGTAGGTGGTCTTAACTGGAAGAAAGTGGGCCGACTTCATCAATCGGTCTATAATCACCCAAATAGAATCATTCCCCTTTGGTGACCGTGGTAATCCCGTAAAAAAATCCATCGTTATATTCTCCCACTTCCATTTCGGAATAGGCAACAGCTGCAATAATCATGTCGGCTTCTGATGCTCCGCTTTCACTTGCTGATATACCAAACATTTAGCAACAAATTCTGCAATCTCATGTTTCATTTTGTTCCACCAGTAACACTCTTTCAAATCTCTGTACATTTTGGTACCTCCCGGATTCATAGAGTAAATAGAACTATGTGCCTCTTCTAATATATCTTTCTTTAAGGGTGGATCATTCGGTACACAAATTCTATTTTTATAACACAGCGATTCATCATTATTAATCTCAAAGTCATCTCTCTACCAACCCGAACTTCTTGTTTCTTTTTCTCAAGGAATGAATCATTGATCTGCAAATTTCGTATGCATTCTGCCAATAAAGGTCTCACTATGACATGTTCTATTAAGACTCCCCTTTTTTGCAAACTTTAATTCAATCCCCATCGATGATAAGTCACGAATATTTCCAACACGTGCACACTGTATGCAACCAAGCATCCCTAATGATTTTTTACTCAAAGCATCTGCTACTACATTAGCCTTCACAGGATGATGATGAATGGTGCAGTCATAGTTTTTAATCAGCTCTATCCAACGCCTCTGTCTCAAATTTAGCTCTCTTTGTGTAAACAAGTATTTCAAACTTTGATGATTCATAAATATCTCACAAGTTTCTCCATACTAGTAATGTCTCCACAACTTTAAAGCAAAAACAAAGGTTACTAACCCCAAATCATGTGTAGGGTAGTTTCGTTTATGTGTCTTTAATTGTCTGGAAGCATATGCTATTACCTTCCCATTCTGCATAAGAACACATCCTAACCCCTGAAATAAAGCATCTGTATAGATCACAAAAGACTCATTCCCACATGGAATAGTAAGTATAGGGGCTGAAACCAACCGATCATTTAATTCTTTAAAACTCCTTTTGCATTCTTTATCCCATACAAACTTCACTTCTTTACGAGTTAACTTTGTCAATGGTAATGCTATTGCTGAAAATCCCTTAATGAATCTGCGATAGTAACCTGCCAATCCTAGGAAACTCCTAATTTCTGTCACATTATTAGGACTCTCCCATTCAAAAATTGCTTCTACCTTCTTTGGATCAACATATATCCCATTTCCCGAGACAACGTGCCCTAAAAACACAATTTCATTCAACCAAACCTCACACTTGCTGAATTTAGCAAATAATTTCATCTGTCTCAAAATCTGCAATACAAGTCTCAAATGTTTCTTGTGTTCCTCCATGCTATGCGAGTAGATCTATAAATCATCTATGAATACAATCACAAATGAATCAATGAAAGGGTGGATTTCCCGGTTCATCAAGTCCCTAAAACCTGCTGGAGCATTAGTCAATCCAAATGGCCTCACCAAAAACTCATAGTACCCATATCGAGTTTGAAAAGCTATTTCAGAAATATCACTATCCTTTACTTTCATTTGCTGGTAACCCTAGCTCAAATCAATTTTCAAAAATACTGTGGCCCCCTGTAATTGGTCAAACAAATCATCGATACGAGGTAGAGGGTATTTGTTTCTAATTATCACCTTATTCAATTCTTGATAATCAATGCATAATCACATTGTCCCATCTTTCTTTTTCATAAATAACACTGGGACTCCCCATGGTGAAACACTAGGCTGAATGAAACCTCTGCTTATCAGATCTTGTAATTGCACTTTCAATTCTTTCAACTCCACAAGTGCCATTCTATACGGAGCATGGGAAATTGGAACAGTACCTTAAATTAATTCAATAGAAAACTCTACTTTCCTATCGGGTGGCAATCCTGGAAATTCCTCTGGGAAGACATCAGAAAATTCTCTAACCACTGGTATATCTTGAATTTTAATTGTCCCTTTACTAGTATGAACAACATAAGATAAATACCCTGTACAACCTTTACTCAACAATCTCCTACTCTTAATTGTTGAAATAATACAATTAGGAACAACGTTCCTTTCTCTTATAAACTGGAAGTCAGGTTCACCTTGCAGATGAAATGTAACTTCCTTTCAAAAACAATCAATGGAAGCATGATACAATGATAACCAATCCATCCCCAATATAATATCAAAATCTCGAATGGCCAACGGTATCAAATCAATATAGAAATCTCGCTCCCCCATTCGTAAGACACAATCTTTATAAACATGCTCCACCAGAATTACACTTTCCATTGCAGTAGAAATATATAAGGAACAGTTGAGAAATGAACATGGTCTACCAAAATATGAAATAATATGTAATGCCACAAATGAATGCATAGATCCAGGATCAATGAGTGCATATAAATCTTTGTTTGCAATAGAGAGTTTACCTGTAACCACTTCTGGTGTAGCATGGGCATCTTGCAATGACATCGGAAACACTCTTCTTCCTTTCTTCGATCCACTTACTTGTCCTGTATCCCTTCCACTGGTTGCATTCCCTGGATATGATCCTTTATGAGGCCCGACACTACTAATTGAAACCGCTCTTGATAACATAGGATAATTCTTTCTTAGATGGCCCTTCTGATGACAGTTAAAACATTATATATTCGGTAACTTTGGGCAATTTATCTTTATATGACCCGATGTCCCACAAAAGAAACACACATTCAGATATCCTTATGCTAAAACTCTTGAACCTCTTCCACCGCTTACTTCACCCCTTTGCGAACTACCTCCCATGCCTCTACCATGCTGGAATTTCTTCCCTCCAAGTCTCGAATATTCTGTATCACTACCTATTTGATAACTTAGATCGAATATGTTTCTTTTTACACCTCATTCTCGATTCTCTTTCACTTCATTCACATCCTTTTCTACCAGTAGGGCTTTGTTCACTAAGGCTGAATAATTAACAGTCTTTAATGCTGACATCCTTAATTTAATAACTAACTTTAGTCCATTGAGAAATTGGCTGCACATATCTTCGTCATTCCGTATAAACCTCGAAGCAAACCGAGATAAGGCTGTAAGCTTAGCTGCGTATTCTCTAACAGTCATTCTTCCCTAATTCAACATGAAATATTATTTCTCCTTTTGTTTTTGATACATTGGGGGGGAATACTTGTCATACAAGGTTTTAACAAAAGCATCCCATAAGATCACATTCCCACCTCCTGGAGTAATCAACAAATTTTTGGTGGCATCCCACCAGTACTTAGCTTCTCCTTTCAGCATATACGGCGCCAAGGTCACCTGTTGATTTTCAAACATCCTCATTACCCCAAATATAAGTTCAATCTCTTTAACCCACACTTCTGCCTTTGCTGGATCAACTGCTCCTTCGAACGATGGTGGGTTCATGTTAATAAATTTCTCAAGTGAAGTACGTATTTCTTCCCGGTGTATCACCTCCTCAGCCCTATCCAATGCTTATACCTCCAGTTTTTCTGGTCTGTTGTTCTTCCATCTGAGACATAAATCTAGCTTGCTGCTCTGCCATTAGAGTCATAGCACGTGCCATTTTTTGCATATCTGTCATCTGTTCTGGCTTGGGTTCCACATTTATCTCAACAGGTTGCTCAATCTACGCTTTCGCTAGAATATTTGAAGCCTCTTCTTCTACTCTCACATTTACATTCCCTCATTACATTCTTTTATATCTGAAATGAATCAAAGATATAACAACATGCATATATACATATCTTTACTAACATAATCATTAGTATAAAAAAAATATATTTCAAACATTCACTGCCAAATCTAGACTCTTCTCACTCCAGAACCTTTAAAACCTAGGTTCTGATACCAAAATCTGACACACCCCAACCCAGTTACTTATAATTAAGTTTGAAAGTCAAAGTGAGTCAAACCATGATTAATTTAACTAAACCATAAACGCGAGTTTTAATTTCAGAGTCATTATTGTAAATCCATAAAACTGAAAACCTTTTTACAACATCAGAGTAGTCATGGCCATAAAAACTTGCTTGAAGGATAAATTAACTTAGTTACATAATTTACATTTAAACTAAATCCATGCTTCTCCCATTCCTGGCTAACCCAACCCGACCTCCTAGATTTGGCAGAAACCTCGCATTACCTGAAAAACATAAATATTGGAACCGTGAGCAACACAGCTCAGTGAATGCACCACTACTACACTATTGCATAAGTTTTAAATGCAATAAACCATATTCCTGTAATAATAGATATATTTATTCGGCTCATTCATAAGAATGACCAATTCTTTTGAATCATGATTCACATATCCTATCTAAATAGACAATTCTCCCCCATTCCTGGTCGAGGAGTAACCCATTGTCATTAATAGACAAATCTCCCCCATTCTGGGTCGGGGAGTAACCTCCCATTTCGGTAAACCAAAACGAACAATTTTATATTCATAACATTATGATCATATTCGTAGCAGTATTCAAATACATCATCCCAGTGAGTACACTCATCTTGGGTGGTAAACTACGTATTCACGTTTCCTTTGGGACGAGTTGAACTGTGTTGATTAGACCTTACACCTGTCAATCCAACTAAATCAGTACTAAATATCAATTATAAGTATTATCGTAACATAATTATGTAACTTTCCAAGACTGTCAATAATATAATTCCACTAAAGTCACATTCCATAAAACATGAGTAAAGATAAAACAACGGTATACATGCTGATAAAGTTATGGACATTCAACCGTAGGAAATATCTCATAAGGAGTTTATAAATAACCCAAGTAATATGAAAACTTACTTCTCAATGTATATACACATGAAACATGTACTCAAAATTCTCTTTGGAAAGAGGAGATAACAATATTCTTTTATGGGTTATCCAGTATGGCCTCAAATTATTGTCCTACATACTTAACCATCCTATATTCATTAATTTCACAACTACAGGTATCCAAGCTTATCAATATGAAATCATATCTGAATATACTTTCCATTACAAGTGACGATGTAATTTTTCAAGCATCCTAGAGAAAGTTATGACCATTTCTTTATAACACAGGAAATCTTCCCTACAAGCTCCTCTATTGTTCCTTCAACTTCAGAGAAATTTCATAATTTTTGTACATCATAACTTTCCATTATTTTCAACCCATATTCATTAAACATACTGAATAGTACATAATTAAAGTTTCATAAATTTTTTAATTCATTTGCTATGTCAAAATCTTAACAAAACTGAGGGCATACAGAAATGAAATATACAAATAACAACTATATACCAACTTGCAACCATCATTACGGCCTAACCCCAAGGATTTAAATTCTATTTCTAGGATATGATATGAATATAAGAGTATAATTTAATATTTAATTTTAATTTCTCAATTCCAGTAAGCATACAAAAATATATTCAAGTTTGAATGCAAGGGGTTTCAATACAAAGAAATTTTAAGGGTTTGTACATTCAACTTATCTTAAACTTTTATCTAATTATATATTTATATAAAGGGCTGAAATTTAGTAAAGAAATTATGAATTCTATCATATCAATCAATAATATAAGATAAATAACAAGATTTGCAATTAGGATTACCTTCAGGGTTTTTACGTAATTTCTACAGATTTTTCTACACTTTTTCTCCTCACTTTTTCTTCCTAAACTTCTACTTTCTCTTTCCTCAAGCTAACAACACTTCAAACTAAACCTAGGGATTAATTTACTGAGGAAATAAGTTAGAGGGATAGTTTTAAGTCAGCCAAGGCTGCCTCCCTTGCCAACCAATCAAATTAAACCATTTGGTTTAATAAAAGACAATTTACCACTTATGGGAATTGACAGATTTACCCCTTGTTCGTAAATTTGGCCTAACTTCTTACTCGGACATCCGTTTGACGCACCGTTTGTTGTGTTACAACCCTAACACATATATCTACAATTATATAGGTTTCACCTGAGTCAATTGTTACATTATCAGGGTCAAAACTAGTCTCCAACAGGAACATTTCTACCGAAAATAACAAAATTTTGTGTTTGTAAATAATTCGACATTTCATGATTTATGAAAGTAGGATTAGACTAAACATAATCACTTAACATTACATATACTATTAACACATTCTTAATATCATATAAGATAAGCATGATTTAATTATAATTTATCATAATTATATCCGGGTTGTCACAACTTCCCCCCTTAGAAAATTTCGTCCCCAAAATTTAATATGAAGTTCACTTACCAAACAAATGGGGATACGGTTTATTCATGATATCCTCCATTTCCCAAGTTGATTCTTTAATCCCATGGCTCATCCACATAACTTAACTGGGGAAATAACTTTATTTCTCAATACTTGCTCCTTACGATCAATAATTTCCATTAGTTCCATGATGTACGACAAGTCTTCCTTCCGTTCAATTGGTTGAATTTTCAACTGATGATATGGATCCACCAAATACTTACGAAGCATTGATACGTGAAACACATCATGTAAACGGGATAAATCTGGAGGTAAAGCTAATCTATATGCCAGGGTCCCAATTCTTTCCAGCACTTCATATGGTCCAATGTAACTTGGACTCAGTTTCCCCTTTTTCCCAAATATCATGACGCCTTTTCATGGTGAAATATGCAGGAATAAAAAATCTCCCTTCTGAAATTCCAATGGATACTTCCTCTTATCTGCATAAAATTTCTTCCTACTTTGCGCTATCGTTATCCGTTCCCGAATCATTTTGATCTTTTCAGTCATCACATCTATTAATTCAGGACCCAATATTTTCCTTTCACCCACTTCATCCCGACACAAAGGCTTTCTACATCTCCTCCCATATAAAGCTTCATAAGGAGCCATACCAATGGTCGACTGATAACTATTTTTATATGAAAATTCCATCAATGTCAAATGATCATCCCAACTACCTTTGAAGTCAAATACACAAGCTCGTAACATGTCTTCTAATATTTGAATCGTCCTTTCTGATTGCCCATCAGTTTGTGGATGAAATGCAGTGCTAAACTTCAAACTTGTGCCCATGGCATTCTGTAGACGAGGCCAAAACTTAGAAGTGAACGTTGGTTCTCTATCTGATACAATTGACACTGGTGCCCCATGTAAACGGATAATCTCATCAACGTATATACGTGCATATTTGTCCACAGTGTAGGTGGTCTTAACTAGAAGAATATGGGTCGACTTCATTAATCGATCTATAATCACCCAAATAGAATCATGCCCCTTTGGTAACCGTGGTAATCCCGTAACAAAATCCATCGTTATATTTTCCCACTTCCATTCCAGAATAGGTAACGATTGCAATAATCATGTCGACTTCTGATGCTCCTCTTTCACTTGCTTATATACTAAACATTTAGAACAAATTCTGCAATCTCATGTTTCATATTATTCCACCAGTAATACTCTTTCAAATCTCTGTACATTTTTTTTACCTCCCGGATGCATGGAGTAAATATAACTATGTGCCTCTTCTAATATATATTTCTTTAAGGGTGGATCATTCGGTACACAAATTCTATTTTTATAACACAACGATTCATCATTATTAATCTCAAAGTCACTCTCTCTACCATCCCGAACTTCTTGTTTCTTCTTCTCAAGGAACGAATCATTGATCTGAAAATTTCGTATTCGTTCTGCCAATAAAGGTCTCACTGTGACATGTGCTAATAAGACTCCCCATTTTGAAAACTTTAATTCAATCCCATCGATGCCAAGTCACGAATATTTCCAACACTGCACACTGTATGCAACCAATCATCCGTGATGATTTTTTACTCAAAGCATCTGCTACTACATTGGCCTTCCCAGGATGATGATGAATGGTACAGTCATAGTCTTTAAGCAGCTCTATCCAACGCCTCTGTCTCAAATTTAGTTCTCTTTGTGTAAACAAGTATTTCAAACTTTGATGATCCATAAATATCTCACAAGTTTCTCCATACAAGTAATGTCTCCACAACTTAAAGAAAAAATAGTGGTTGCTAGCCCCAAATCGTGTGTAGGGTACTTTCGTTCATGCGTCTTTAATTATCTAGAAGCATATGCTATTACCTTCCCATTCTTCATAAGAACACATTCTAACCCCTGCAATGAAGCGTCTGTATAGATCACAAAAGACTCAATCCCACATGGAATAGTAAGTATAGGGGCTGAAACCAATCAATTCTTTAATTCTTTAAAACTCCTTTTGCATTCTTCATCCCATACAAACTTCACTTCTTTACGAGTTAACTTTGTCAATGGTAATGCTATTCCTGAAAATCCCTTAATGAATCTGCGATAGTAATTTACCAATCCTAAGAAACTCCTAATTTCTGTCACATTCTTAGGACTCTCCCATTCAACGATTGATTCTACCTTCTTTAGATCAACATATATCCCATTTCTCGAGACAACGTGACCTAAAAATACAATTTTATTTAACTAAAACTCACACTTGCTGAATTTAGCAAACAATTTCTTCTCTCTCAAAATTTGTAATACAAGTCTCAAATGTTTCTCATGTTCCTCCATGCTATGCGAGTAAATCAACACATCGTCTATGAATACAATCACAAATGAATCAATGAAAGGGTGGAATACCTGGTTCATCAAGTCCATAAAAACTACTGGAGCATTAGTCAATCCAAATGGCAGCACCAAAAACTCATAGTGCCCATATCGAGTCCGAAAAGTTGTTTTAGAAATATCACTATCCTTTACTTTCAATTGGTGGTAACCCGATCTCAAATCAATCTTCGAAAATACTGTGGCCCCCTGTAATTGGTCAAACAAATCATTGATACGAGGTAGAGGGTACTTATTTCTAATGGTCACCTTATTCAATTGTCGATAATCAATACATTATCGCATTGTCCCATCTTTCTTTTTCACAAATAACACTGGGGCTCCCCATGGTCAAACACTAGGCCGAATGAAACCTCTGCTTATCAGATCTTGTAATTTCACGTTCAATTCTTTCAACTCTATCGGCTCCATTCTATATGGAGCAAGGGAAATTGGACCAGTACCTGGAATTAATTCAATGGAAAATTCTACTTCCCTATCGGGTGGCAATCCTGGCAATTCCTCTGGGAAGACATGAGAAAATTCTCTAACCACTGGTATATCTTGAATTTTAACTATCTCTTTACTAGTATAAACAACATAAGCTAAATACCATGTACAACCTTTACTCAACAATATCCTACTCTTAATTGCTGATATAAGATAATTAGGAACAACGTTCCTTTCTCCTATAAACTGCAACTCAGGTTCACCTGGCAGATGAAATGTTACTTCCTTTCAAAAACAATCAATGGAAGCATGATATGATGATAACCAATCCACCACCAATATAATATCAAAATACCGAATGGACAATGGTATCAAATCAACATAGAAGTCTCGCTTCCCCATTCGTAAGACATAATCTTTATAAACATGCTACACCAGAATTACACTTTCCATTGGGGTAGAAATATATAAGGCACAATTGAGAAATGAACATGGTCTACCAAAATATGAAATAATATGTAATGCCACAAATGAATGCGTAGATCCAGGATCAATGAGTGCATATAAATCTTTGTTTGTAATACAGAGTTTACTTAAAACCACTTCTAGTGTAGCACGGGCATCTTGCAATGTCATCGCAAACACTCTTCATCGTGCCATCATTCCACTTTCTTGTCCTGTATCCCTTCCCCTGGTTGCATTACCTGGATATGATCCTTTATGAGGCCCGACACTACAAATTGAAATCGCTTTTGATAACATAGGATAATTCTTTCTCAGATGGCCCTTCTGATGACAGTTAAAACATTCTATATTCTGTAATTTTGAGCAATTTCTCTTTATATGACCCGATGTCCCACAAAATAAACACACATTCGGATCTCCTTGTGATGAAACTCTTGAACCTCTTCCACCATTTGCTTCACCCCTTTGCGAACTACCTCACATGCCTTTACCATGCTGGAATTTCTACCCTTCAAGTCTCGAATATTCTGTATCACTACCTTTTTGATAACTTGGATCCAATTTGCTTCTCTTTACACCTCGTTCTCGATTCCCTCTCGCTTTATTCATGTCCTTTTCTACCAGCAGGGCTTTGTTCACTAAGGCTAAATAATTAACAGTCTCTAAAGTAGACAGCCTTGATTTAATAACTAAATCTAGTCCATCGAGAAATTGGTTACACATATCTTCCTCATTTCGTATAAACCTCGAAGCAAACCGAGATAAGGTTGTAAGATTAGCTTCGTATTCTCTAATAGTCATGCTTCCCTAATTCAAGATGAAATATTCTTTCTCCTTTTATTCTCGATACATTGGGGGGAAATACTTGTCATACAAGGCTTTAACAAAAGCATCCCATGAGATCATATTCACACCTCACGGAGTAATCAACAAATTTTTTGTGGCATCCCACCAGTACTTAGCTTATCCTTTCAGCATATACGGAGCCAAGGTCACCTGTTTATTTTCAGGCATCCTCATTACCCTAAACATAAGTTCAATCTCTTTAACCCAGACTTCTGCCTCTGCTGGATCAACTGCTCCTTCGTTCATCTTAATAAATTTCTCATGTGAAGTAATCCTTTCTTAACGGTGTATCACCTACTCAGCCCTAGCCAATGCTTGTGCCTCCAGTTGCCTGGTCTGTTGTTCTTCCATCTAAGCCATAAATCTAGCTTGCTGCACTGCCATTAGAGTCATAGCACGTGCCATTTTTTGCATATCTGTCAGTTGTTCTGGCTCGGGTTCCACATTTATCTGAACAGGTTCCTCAATCTACACTTCTACTGGAATATTTGAAGCCTCATATTCTATTATCACATTTACATTCCCTCAATCCATTCTCTTATATCTGAAATGACTCAAAGATATAACAACTTGCAGATATACATATCTTTCCTAACATAATCGTTAGTATCAAATAAAATATATTTCTAACATTCACTGCCAAATCTAGACTCTTCTCACTCCAGAACCTCTAAAACCTAGGCTCTAGTACCAAAAGCTGACACACCCCAAACCAGTTACTTATAATTAAGTTTGAAATTCAAAGTGACTCAAACCATGATTAATTTAACCAAACCATAAACACAAGTTTTAATTTCAAAGTCATCAATGTAAATCCATAAAACTGAAAACCTTTTTACAACATCAGAGTAGTCATGCCCATAAAAACTTGCTTTAAGGATAAGTTAACTTAGTTACATCATTTAAATTTAAACCAAATCCATATTTCTCCCATTCCTAGCTAACCCAACCCGACCTCCTAGATTTGGCAATAACCTCGCATTACTTGAAAAATATAAATATTGGAACCATGAGCAACACAGCTCAGTGAATGCACCACTACTACACTATTGCATAATTTTTAAATGAAATAAATCATATTATTGTAATAATATATCTATATTTATCCGAATCATTCATAATAATGACCTAATTTTCCGAATTATGATTCACATATCCTGTCTAAATAGACAATTTTCCTCCATTCCTGGTCGAGGAGTAACCCCTTATCATTAATAGACAAATCTCCCCCTGTTGATGTAAAAAATTAGATTACTCTAATTATTCAATCACTGATAAATAAATGAGACAAAAGATTTTAAAGTGGTTCAGCCTTGTATGAATGGCCTATGTCCATTGTTATGTTATTGCTGAGTGTTTGGGAATTCTCGATTGCAAATGCTATCAAGAAAATTCCGGTCCCCCTTGAATGAGGGTGATACAAGGTATTTATAGCCCTTTAGGCTGTACATGAAAGGGTGTTATATTAAATGATACACATATGAAAGGGTAATTCCTTTAATGTTCTTTAAACGTGCGCATCAAGATGATAAGCATTCAATGAATAGTTGAACTGTTGATTATCTGGCAATTAATGCTGTGGTCGAGGTGCAGCTCGAACCGCCTTAGTTGCTCGTCGTCCAAGAGTTCCTCGGAGCATTGGAGTTCCTCGGAAGGTAAGAGTACCTCGGAGGGTTGTTCCTCGGAGTATACTTGTTGCTCGGAGTGAGTATGTTGGTCGGGGAAATAATCTTCCTCGTTGCTATTGTGCCACGTAGATTGACACGTGTCTTCTTATTATTCGTCCACATCAGCATACTAATTTTGGTATCAACAGAAGCCCCCAATGTTTCATTTTTCGAACTTTGAGGAGTATGGAACATTCTTTCTCGGTATATGGCAATATTAAATGGCCTTCCTGGGTTTTAGGAGTCGTTTCTTCATATTTGAATTTCCTTCCAAATTCGCAGAATCCCCCTTTTTGCCTTTGCATAAGCGCTTCGATCTTCGTGCATTTTTTGTCCTTTTAGCCGCCGGTAGCGCAATAATTTCTTTTATGTAATCATTTTTTTTGCTGGTTCCCAAGGCAAAGTATTTAAACTTCAGAGGCAATCCCATCGTCTTCTACCTTTTCAATTTCTGCTTTCGAGTTTTCTAAAGCTTTTCTCTCTCTTGTGCGTTCATTTCCTCCTTCGTTTGTCAACAGATCTCCTTTTTCCCTGTAAGCTCTTCTTCCTTCTTCTTTTATTCATCATGGTTTACATTATCGAATCTCTTGAGAAGTTCCACTCTGACTTCTCTATTCCTTCTTGGGTAACTTTGGAGGTTCTTTCTGAGCCTTCAAGTTATTTTGATTTGGCTGAGGGACATTGGTTCCCTAGCCTATTTATTGCTGAATGTGGATTTTCTTTTCCACCAAATCCGTTATGTTTAGAGTTCTGTCAGTACTTCGACGTTGTCCCTGCAAAAATAGCCCCCAACACATGGAGAATAGTTAATGGGGTATATTGGTTAAATCAAACTCATGGAACTCGTATAGGAATTCCTGAGATTATGTACTGCTATAGATGGGCTATTTTAGACAACGTTTTTTATTTAAAAACTAGGTTTTTGAATAGGGCCTTAGTAGTCAACCTCCCTAATGCCAACAGGAATTATTTTGAACACGGGGTAATTATAAAAAATTGGCAACATGCCCCTTTGGTTGGAGATGCAGTGTATGAGGGTCCCAGATGCCCCCCATATGGCAATGGGATAGGTCGTTTTCATCTTATTTTGTTTTTGAAATTATGATTTCATGGTATTTGATAAAATGTATGACTGATATTTCAATATGTTTTTGTTTGCAGTTGACAGCAAGAGAAAATCTCCCAAAGAATCAGAAGTTAATATAAGGCAATTGAAACATATCTGGAGTTTGCATCAGAGAATTGCAGACGAGCACATCAGGTCTGCTTCATACTTGTTGCAGTATAGGAGCTATACGTCGTCCTTTACTGCTCGTCCTGTGGTCAGCATCAGTGATCCAGTGCAAATTCCTGAAGATTCTGATCCGGAATCTCATATTCCTTTGAGCCAAAAAATGGGCAAGAGAAGAGTTCCCGCTCTCTTCGAGTAAACTTCCTCTGCTGGGAAGAAAAATAAGGTTGATGTCCAAAAAAGGACAAAGAATAAAGATGTCACCTCTCCTGTTGCTTCTTAGAAGGCTATCGAGAAGCCCCCATTGGCTCATGTGCAGAAGGATGCACCTGTTGAAGTAACCACTATCTCACCAACCAAAAGTTCTTCTTTGGTTGAGGTTGTTGAAAAGGCACCGAGGAGACTGAGGAAATCCTCCTCGGTCAGTATTTCTGGAGCCATTCCCCAGCTCCCAGCTGGTGGAGATGGTGTTCCAATCAGTGTTCCTCCGAGCTCTACGATGAGCTTGGTAAAATTTTCACCCATTCCAGATGTGCAAGGTACTGAAGAAGACCTTACTCGGGATATGGTTACTTCTCTGGCTGCTCGTCATCTTGCTTCAGTAAGTATCTCTATTCTGAGTTTTTCATATTTTCCTTTGTTATTTCCCATATTCGTTTCTGATATCATTTCCCTTTACTGATTACAGTTGACGAGCTGTTTCAATATAATCCTTAAAAAGGATGAAGCGATCAAAGCTTCTTGCTCCTCGTCCACTGTGGAAGGAGCACTGGAGAAAGCTATTAAATCTGTGAGTGAATCTCATCAGAAGTATGACGAGGATAAAATTGAATGGGAGAAGAAGTTAGCTGCGTCTGATGTAGAGAAAGTACAACTGGGTAATAAGGTGAAGGACTTAGAAAGAGAGAATAAAGACTATGCCGAGAAACTTTCAGGCTTTGGGGAGCTGGAGAATAAACTGAAGTCAGCTGAGGAAGAGTTGTCACTTCTGCGCGAAGCAAATCGTCAGAAGGAGGAGTTGGAGGCCAAGCTGAAAGCCTCCTAGGACCTTCTATCCGAGAAGCTCTCCTCGGAGAAGATGAAGAGAAAAACGGCTGTGAAGAAATCCTTTCGGACTGGTTGGGATAAAGGATGGGATAGGGGGTAGCTGCAATGATGACCCAGGTGAATTATGGAAGTTTGAAATTCTTCCATGATGGTTGGGTTGATGCCTTGCAAGAATTGAAGGTGAGCGATGACTCTGAGTTATTTCAACAACATCTCCCTGGTCCTCCTCCAGTTATTGAAGACGAAGATGAAGACGAGGCTGCATCTGAAGAATCTTCAATGACAGGGGGTGATCAAGTCCTTGTTCCAACACCCAACCAGACAGCCACCGAGGGGATTTCTTCGTTGCCTACTCCTCCAGAACAAGTCCCAGCTTCTACCAATCAAATCAATGTTCCCACCGAGCAACCAAGCTCCTCGTCCCAGCCTCCCGAGAAAGTCTTGGGAGACAAGGAAAAGGTGTGAAGTTGTTCGGTACTATCTTTCTGTTTTTCTTCTTACTTGTACTTCTGTATTCCAAATGATGTAATCTTGTTGATGATGTAATAAAATCATATCTTTTTGTTCCTCTACATTGTTGATGCTCTGTTTGTTTTTATTTATTAACTCTTGCCTTCTCCTTTTTATTAGTTTATGGCTAGAATGGAACTGATATCAGCCCATGATACAAAGCTGATGCAACAATGCCATGAATATTATAAAGCTGGTCATACAGACCTGAGTGTATCATAGATTGCCGACATCCTTGGCCATGATGCCTCAGAGCAAGCAGTTGAGGCTTACCGGTACCTGAAGGATTTAAATTATCGATCTGTGGCCAATAATGTGTCATACTACGAATTGATCGAGGAACTTCATTGTACTTTAGAAGATCTTCAAAATCAACACAATGAATCAACTGCCTTGTTGCACAAGGAGTATGAAAATAGATATCAACAGCTTTCTTCTGAAACAGGCCATAAAAAGATCGTTGCTGGATACGATGTCAGGGAGAGAACCCTAAAAGGTGAAGTTGAGGCCTACAGACAGATCGCCGAGCTGCTGGAACAAGAGAACAACAATTTACAAAAAAGGTTGGCACAATATGAGTCTGCAGCTTCATCCTCTACTGCCTTGGTACCGGTCACCGATGAAGGATTCTCATTCTTAGAGGTTGAAAACGCCGAATTAAGGCAAGAATTGGATACTTAAAGAAAGTCTGGTGTTTCTGCTACTGCTCGGGGACGAGGAAGAGGTTCTCGTGGGCGAGGAAGAGCTGCCCAGTATGTTAACGAGGAACGAAGCACTTCAGTTGCTCAGGGACGATCAAGAACTCCTCGTAGTATTGAAGAAGCTCGTACTCTGTCAACATTGGAAACTCAAGCGTACCAGTTAAACGCAAAAGATCGGGCTTTGTCTGAGATGTCCAAGAAAATCCTGACTTTGGAAGATCAACTTACTGCGACGAAGCCAGCTTTACATACCAAGGACCTTTTCACCAAAAACCTTCATGAACAATTGGACAGATTAACCTTCCAATTCCATAAACAGCCCAGGGAATTTTGGAATGCAGGCTATAATGAGGCCCTTTATCACTTGGATGCTCGCATTGAAAATGCCAATAACGAAGGTTATAAACAAGGCTGGCTGAATGCTTTATGTGTATTAAAGCTCGAACAAGTACATTTTTTGTGGTACTACTACGAGCCTGGAGTGCTTGACTTGCCTGTGCCACCTTTCAAGTTGGACATGGAATGGATACCAGCTCGCGCCATTCCTCGGAGCTTGATTGCGAATTATCTTGGTGACTATAACCTTCATTCTCAAATTGACGTATCTCGTCCCGAGCATCTCTTGGATACTCCTTCAGTAATGAATGTCAGAATGTTGAAGGACTTGAATTTTATCAATTCTCCTCAGACATTAAATGATCCTCCTGCTGGCGAGGAACCTGTATCGAAGGCTGAAGGGGAAAAACCAATAGAATAGGATTTTCAATGTAATAGTTAGCACATATATGTAACCTGTAATTTATTTTAATGAAAGACTTTCATTTTCTGTTTGCAAATATGTATTGCTATTCCTTTGTACTTGTCTAACACTTTTACATTTGTGAATATGTATCTGTTAAAAAGATAACAATATTGTGCTGTTCATCATCCAAAAAAGTTTACAAGTATCAATGTTGCTCAATCACTTAATAATAAAGTAATGAGTATAAAATGTTTAAAATGTTTTCAACCAACCAAGGTTGTTAAATTGTGTTTGTCGACCAACTACAGTTTATGGGTTTTTATCCCCGAACAACCATACAGTTAGTGGGTAATTTTTTTTCATAAAATGTGTCCGACCAACCAAGGTCAATATTTTATCCTCGTCGACCAACTACAGTTAGTGGGTTTTGATCACCGACCAACTATACTTGGTTCAGTTTGGAATTTTCTGTATTTTCTGGAATGGTTTTTCCTTCCGACCAACATAAGTTGGCCTATTTTGTTTCTTAATCAACCAAAATTGGCATTTTAATAATGTTTTTTTTTCCCTTTTACCAATCAAAGTTGGTCGTGGGTTTGAACTATTGCCTCCTAACCAAAGGAGTATATTTTGTTCTCGCCCTATTACCAACCGAAGTTGGTCATGGGTCCAAACTGTTAGGTTCTTTCGAACTATCTTGTCCACAAGCTCTTTTACCAACCGAAGTTGATCACGCAAGTATACGCCTCCTAACCAAAGGAGTATAATTTGTTCTCGCTATTTTACCAACCGAAGTTGATCACGCTCGAACTATCAGGTTCTTTCGAACTATCTTGTCCACAAGCTCTTTTACCAACCGAAGTTGATCACGCAAGTGTACGCCTCCTAACCAAAGGAGTATAATTTGTTCTCGCTATTTTACCAACCGAAGTTGATCACGCTCGAACTATCAGGTTCTTTCGAACTATCTTGTCCACAAGCTCTTTTACCAACCGAAGTTGATCACGCAAGTGTACGCCTCCTAACCAAAGGAGTATAATTTATTCTCGCTATTTTACCAACCGAAGTTGATCACGCTCGAACTATCAGGTTCTTTCGAACTATCTTGTCCACAAGCTCTTTTACCAACCGAAGTTGATCACGCAAGTGTACGCCTCCTAACCAAAGGAGTATAATTTATTCTCGCTATTTTACCAACCAAAGTTGATCACGCTCGAACTATATCAATGTAGTGTAGTGTATCACACTAGTATTCCCCGAAAAACTTGTAATAAAAGGAAGAAGATGGTGAAACATCATCGTTTTATTCATAATGAAGGAACTGCTTTACATTTTACATTACTGATAATACTTGCGTAGGTGTTCAGCATTCCATGCATTCTTAAATTCCTCTCCTTCTAGAGTTGCTATTCTGTAAGTTCCTGGTCGAACAACTTCTGTAACTCAGTAAGGTCCATGCCAGTTTGCTTCCAGCTTATTGTGCTTCTGAATGACCTTCTTTAACACATAATTCCCTTCTTTTAAGTCGCATTTCTTCACCCTCTTGTTGTAGAACAGAGTTGTGCGTTGTTGGTAAGCAGCATTCCTAATGGCTGCCTCTTCTCTAACCTCCTCGAGCATATCCAAATCCAATCTTCTCATTAAGTCGCTGACTGGGGAATTGAAATTCAGCACTCTGTGTGTTGGAAGACCCAACTCGGCAGGTATTACTGCCTCACTTCCAAATGCTAGCATATATGGGGATTCTCCCGTTGCTGCTCGGGGAGTTGTTCGGTAAGCCCACAAGACTGACTGTAGCTCGTTAATCCAATTAGCTTTAGCTTCACTTAGCCTCTTCTTCAAACCATTTAGCAGTGTTCTGTTCGTCACCTCTGTCTGCCCATTGCTTTGAGGATGACCTGGTGCTGAATGGGTCTTCAGGATGTTTGATTGTTGAAAATAGGCAGCAAACTCCTCGTTGTCGAATTGTGTTCCGTGGTATGTGATGAAGGCATGAGGGAGACCATATCGACAGATGATATTCTTCCAAACGAACTGGTATACCTTCTCGTACGTCATATCGATAAGGGGTTCAGCTTCTACCCACTTGGTAAAGTAATCTACTACGACAACGAGGTACTTGAATCTTCCTTGGGTGGTTGGCAGTGGTCCAACCAAATCAATTCCCCACATGGCAAATGGCCAAGGGGAAGTTATGGGTGTCAACAATGCTTGTGGAGTTCGTCGGATGGAGGAAAAACGTTGACACTTGTCACATTTCTTAGCATAGGCTATACAATCAGCCCTCATCGTCGGCCAGTAGTATCCTTGAGTCATCACCCTTTGCAAAAGTGTTCGACCTGCTACATGAGCTCCACAGGACCCTTCATGGATTTCTTCAATTAATTCTTTCACCTCGAAAGGATGTACACATCTTTGCAAACCTGCCATAATTCCTCGTCTATACAAAATACCATTAGTTAGTACATACCGAGCAGCTTTATACTTCAATTTCTTGGCAGCGAGCTTATCTTCCGGTAATTCTCCTTTTTCAATATATGCCCTGATGGGATCCATCCAAGATAGTCCTAGATCAAGGGTGATAATGTTCATCGTCAGGTTTTCATCTATGCTCTGACTCTCTAGTACTTCAATTGGTATCGTTCTTCGCAGCTCGGTACGAGTAGCTGATGTTAGTCGGGTCAGTGCGTCTGCTCGTGCATTCTCTATTCTTGGTATTCTGATTAACTGAATCGCATCAAGTTCTGCCAATAACTCCATTACCTTGGCATGATACTTGACCATTAATTCTCCTTTAACTGCATATGTTCCCATCATCTGATTCACAATCAATTGAGAATCACTGAATACCATCACTTGTTGCACTTCCATAATCTTTGCTAAATTAAGACCTGCTATCATGGCCTCATACTCGGCCTCATTATTGGAAGCTTTGAATTGGAATCGCAGGGCGTATTCCATGTCAATCTCGTCTGGGGTGTTCAAAACAATTCCTGCCCCACAACCTGCTGTGCAAGATGAGCCATCTACATATAATCTCCATATGGGTAACCAGTCTTCAAATTCCTTATCTGATAGAGTTCCTCGGTGAAATATTTGTTGCTTCCTTTCATCCTCCCCTGATACCTTTTGCTCCTCGTCGACCATCTCTTCTCGCTCTTTTACTAACCGGAGCTGGTCTGAGTTCGAAGTTGATGATCCTTCTACATCCACAAGTTCTTTTACCAACCGGGGTTGGTCTGAGCTTATGTCTATAGATTTTTCAACATCCATTCGTCCTTTTATCAATCGGAGTTGGTCTGGGCTCATGTTCGTTGATCCTGTAACATCCACAGGTCGATCAACGAGTAACTTTTGATCCTCGGGGGTATCAGGATAAGTAAATTCTGCTATAAAATCTGCTACGGCTTGCCCTTTTAGTGATGATCTGGGTTCATACACAATATCATATTCACCGAGCTCTATCGCCCAATACATCAGTCTCCCTGATTTTTTTGGTTTATGAAGGGCTTGTCGTAACGGCATGTCGGTATACACAAAGATTGTATGGGCCTGGAAATATGGCCTCATTCTTCTACTTGCCTCAATTAATGCCAATGCCAATTTTTCCAGCTTTGGGTACCTGATCTCTGCACCTCGGAAAGCCTTACTTGTGTAATAAATTGGCTTCTGGACTCCATTCTCCATTCTGATCAATGCCGAGCTGACTGCATTCTCTGATACTGCCAGGTATAAGTACAACTTTTCTCCCATTACTGGCCTGGACAACAGTGGAGGTGTTCCCAAATATTTCTTCAAGTCTTGAAAGGCTTTTTCACATTCATCATTCCACTCGAAAGTTTTTCGAAGTGTTTTGAAGAATGGAAAGCACCTATCAGTTGCTCGGGATACAAATCTATTGAGCGCTGCAACTCGTCCTGTAAGACTCTGCACCTCTTTCTTCGTCGTTGGAGATCGCAACCCTAAAAGAGCTTTGATCTTTTCTGGATTCACCTCAATGCCTCGCTGGTTGACGATGTATCCGAGGAACATCCCTTCTCGTACTCCAAATGTACACTTCGTCGGGTTGAGCTTCATTTGGTATTTATCCAGTTGATCAAAGGTCTGAGCTAAGTCAACTAGATGATCAGCAGCTTTCTTGCTCTTTGTCAGCATATCATCGGCATATACTTCCATGTTGCGACTGATTTGTTCGGTGAAAACCTTGTTCATCAGCCGCTGGTATGTTGCTCCTACATTTTTCAAACCAAAAGGCATAACATTATAGCAATAAGTTCCCCTAGGGGTAATAAAAGAAGTAATTTCCCTGTCTTCAGGTTTCATTTTGATCTGGTTGTAGCCAGAGTAAGCATCCATGAAACTGAGCAGCTCGTGTCCCGAGGTAGCATCCACTAGTTGATCAATTCTGGGCAATGGAAAATGATCCTTTGGGCATGCCTTGTTAAGATCGGTGAAATCAACACACATTCTCCATTTATTGTTTTTCTTTTTTACCATCACCATGTTTGCCAACCAGTCTGGATACTTCACATCTTCAATGAATTGGGCTTTCTGGAGCTTCTCAACCTCCTCTTATATAGCCTGATTCTTCTCGGGGCTAAATACCCTTCTTCTCTGCTTTACAGGCTTGATCTCCTTATTCACATTGAGCTCATGACATAAGAAGTTTGGATCTATTCCTGGCATGTCTTCATGACTCCATGCAAAAGTTTTCTTCCTGTTTCTCAAGAAAGTTATCAACTCCTGTTTTATTGAAGCATCCAACGTTGAACCTATCTGGGTTATCGTTCAGGGTGCTCGTCGTCCAGAATAAATTTCTGTAGATTCCACCACCTGTCCTTTTACAAGTTGGGATTCATCTCGAGGATCCAGTGTTTCAATTTCTGTACCTTCATCCACCTGGTAGGTAGTAGTCTTTTTTCTTGAATCTTCAAGCTCCTCTTGCTCGGCAGATGAATAATAGCATTCTCGAGCTACTTTCTGATCACCTTTCACAACTCCTACTCCAAAATTTGTTGAGAATTTTAAGCATTGATGTACTGTAGATGTAACTTCTTCGAACGTCTTCAAACCCACTCTTCCCATGATGATGTTGTAGGCTGACTGCACATTCTTATCCATCACAAAGAAGCGTATTCTCTCTGTTCGACAAGCAGGCCAAGTTCCAATGAATATGTCTAACTTGATCGTCCCAAGTGGAAAAACTTTCTCGCCAGCAAAACCCAAAAGAGGTCTGTGATAAGGTTCCAATTGAGATAATTTTAAATTCAATCTGTCAAAGCATGAATAGTACATGATGTCTGCTGAACTACCATTGTCTACCAGCACCTTTGAAATCACTACTTCTTTCATCCTCATTTTGATCACCAAAGGGTCGTCGTGAGGGTAAAGAACACCTGCCAGGTCATTTTTTGAAAAGCCAATGCCCAGCTTCTCTTTGTTTACCTTCCTCGGACGATCCTCCTGGGCTAAATTTATTCGCTGAATGTACGAACAAGCTTGTGCCTCTCCGAGGTAAGCTTTTCTTTCTGCAGTAGGGTCTCCTCCTCCTGCATCTCCTCCTGTAATAAAATTACAATCAAAAGCCCCAAAACGTATGGAAAATACCTCTCGTTCTGGTTGCCTTGGTTTCTTGGGAAGATCGGGGTCATCCTCGGCATCATCTTCATGTTCTCTCTTCTTTTTCTCATCTGCTCGACGAGGAGATCTAGATCTCTCTCTAGTTCGATCATTATTTCTTCTCTCACCTCCCCGATCAACATACTTTGCTAGCTTTCCTCTTCGGATGAGTGTTTCAATCTCGTTCTGAAGGGCTATGCAATTTTTAGTCATATGGTCATGATCCTTGTGGAACTCGCAATATTTATCCCTATTCCTCGCATCAGGGTCTGACCTCAGTTTCTTCGGCCACTTTATCTCCTCGCTATTCTTGATTTCTTCCAAGACATGATTAATACCCATTTTCAAGGGAGTATAATTATCGAATTTCTTCAGGACTTCCCATGATGACTTATTATTTCTGGAACGCTTGTCACCGCCATTGCCCTTATGCTCTTTATTTTTAGACTTGTCGACGTCCACCTTGGGGTCTTTATCCATATTCTTCTTTGCAGCCATAGCTTCTTCGGCATTCATGATTTTGGCTGCTTTTGCCATCAACTCTGACATAGTTTTAGGTGGATCTTTTGCCAAAGTGTAATACAACTTATTAGGCAATAACCCACTCATCAAGGCGGTGATTGCTGTCTTTTCCTCATAATCTATGACTTCCAGCTTCTCGTTATTGAAACGAGTTATGTAATCTCTAGTGCTCTCACCAGATTTCTGTCTAACACTTAACAAGTGTGCTACTCTTTTTACTGGCTTTGCTCCAAAACAAAAATTGCCGATGAACAACTCGGCCAATTGAAAGAAAGTTGAAATCTTACCCCGAGGAAGATTGTTGTACCATATCTGGGCAGATCCAGTAAGAGTTCCTGAGAATGCCCTACATCTCATCTCGTCGGGGACAGCATAGATGTCGGCAGCAGCTTGATATTGATCTATGTGAAGAACAGGATCTGTCTTTCCATCGTATTTGGGGGTCACCACAGGGGCTTTAAATTTTGACGGTGTTGGAAAGTTTACAATGGCCTGGACAAAAGGTGTTCCTTGAACAAAAGTTCGTTGTAGGGGATTCTTCGCCTTAGCCATTTCTCCCAATCTATCTTCCAACCGCTGAAGAGATCCTTTCCACGCTTCATTTCCTTCCTCGGGCCTATTGGTTCGAGCAATTGATCATTCTGAAGTAGCCTCTTGAGATCTATCTTGACGAGCAGCTAGTCGTGATTGTGCTGATCCTTCTCTTAGATCTGATGGTTGTCGAAAATTCCTCGACATGGTCTTAGGTGGACTCCTATTCCTCCTAAGGCCTAATCGGCTGAAAGGAGAGGCCCTACTTAACCTTTCCAATGCGCTGGCCCTTTCTGGGGAAAGGGTGATACGTTGTCCAGTATCTGTAACCCGTATTGACGAAGTTTGCCCAGGTTGATAAGAGAAATCATCAGATTCCTCATTACGATGTGATTCAGTATGCCTGGATCGCGAAGAAAGTAAATAAGTTTGCCTCTGACCACTTCGATGCCCTGACTGTGCAGGTACGCCGCCATGAAGAGTTTGTATGAGTTGCCGCATCGTCTCTTGCATGGCGGTTTGTCCTTGAGCCAGATTTGTCATAATCCCGGCCAGATCTGGAGGTGCAGAGGGATTTGGAGGATTTCCAGCATTTCCAGCATTTCGATTGCTATATTCTGGATTATCCGCCATTGATGATGAATGATTTTTAGTGAAAAACGATGATAACAATCGCTTCCCACAGACGGCGCTAATCTGTTGATGTAAAAAATTAGATTACTCTAATTATTCAATCACAGATAAATAAATGAGACAAAATATTTTAAATCAGTTCAGCCTTGTATGAATGGCCTACGTCCACTGTTATGTTATTGCTGAGTGTTTGGGAATTCTCGATTGCAAATGCTATCAAGAAAATTCCGGTCCCCCTTGAATGAGGGTGATACAAGGTATTTATAGCCCTTTAGGATGTACATGAAAGGGTGTTACATTAAATGATACACATATGAAAGGGTAATTCATTTAATGTTCTTCAAACGTGCGCGTCAAGATGATAAGCATTCAATGAATAGTTGAACTGTTGATTATCTGGAAATTAATGCTGTGGTCGAGGTGCAGCTCGAACCGCCTTAGTTGCTCGTCGTCCAAGAGTTCCTCGGAGCATTGGAGTTCCTCGGAAGGTAAGAGTACCTCGGAGGGTTGTTCCTCGGAGTATACTTGTTTCTCGGAGTGAGTATGTTGGTCGGGGAAACAATCTTCCTCGTTGCTATTGTGCCACGTAGATTGACACGTGTCTTCTTATTATTCGTCCACATCAGCATACTAATTTTGGTATCAACACCCCCATTCCGTGTCGGGGAGTAACCTCCCATTTTGGTAAACAAAAATGAACAATTTTATATTCATAACATTACGATCATATTCGTAACAGTATACAAATACATCATTCCAGTGAGTACAATCACCTTGGGTTGTCAACTATGTATTCACGTTTCCTTCGGGAGGAGCTGAACTATGTTGATTAGACCTTACAGCTTTCAATCCAACTAAATCAGTACTAAATCTCAATCATAAGTATTATCTTAACATAATTATGTAACTTTCCATGACTGTACAACAAAAATATAATTTCACTTAAGTCACATTCCATAAAACCTGAGTAAAGACAAAACAATGGTATACATGTTGATAAAGTTATGAACATTCAATCATAGGAAATACCTCATAATAAATTTATAACTAACCTAAGTAAATATGAAAACATACTTCTCAATGTATATACACATGAAATATGTATTCAAATTACTCTTTGGAAAGAGGAGGTAACAATATTCTTTTATGGGTTATATAGTATGGCCTCAAATTATTGTCCTACATACTTAACCATCCTATATTCATTAATTGCACAACTACAGGTATCCAAGCTTATCAATATGAAATCATATCTGAATATAATTTCCATTACAAGTCACGATGTAATTTTTCAATCTTTCTAGAGCAAGTTATGACCATTTCTTTACAACACAAGAAATCTTCCCTACAAGCTCCTCTATTGTTCTTTCAACTTCCAAGAATTTTCATAATTTTTATACATCACAACTTTCCATTATTTTCAACTCATTTTCATTACACATACTTAATAGTACATAATTAAAGTTTAATAAATTTTTGACTTCATTAGCTATGTCAAAAGCTTGACAAAACTAAAGGCATACCGAAATGAAATATACAAACATCAACTATATACCAACTTGAAACCATCACTACGGTCTAACCATAAGGAGTTAAATTCTAATTCTAGGATATGATATGAATATATTATTCTAATTTCATATCCAATTTTAATTTCTCAATTCCATTAAGCACACTAAAATATATTCAAGTTTGAATGCAAGGGGTTTCAATACAAAGCAATTTTAAGGGTTTATACATTCAACTTATCTTAAACTTTCATCTAACCATACATATATATAAAGGGCTGAAATTTTAGTAAAAAAATTATGATTTCTATCATATAAATAAGTAATATAAGATAAATAACAATATTTGCAATTAGGATTACCTTCGAGACTTTTACGTAATTTCTACGGATTTTTCTACATTTTTTCTCCTCACTTTTTCTTCCTAAACTTCTACTTTCTCTTTCCTCAAGCTAACAACACTTCAAACTGAACCTAGGGCTTAATTTGATGAAGAAATAAGTTAGAGGGAGATTTTTAAGTCGTCCAAGGATGCCTCCCATACCGACCAATCAAATTAAACCATTTGGTTTAATAAAAGATAATTTACCACTTAAAGGGAATTGACAGATTTGCCTCTTGTTCGTAAATTTGGCCTAACTTCTTACTCGGACATCCGTTTGATGCACCGTTTGTTGTTTTACAACCCTAAATCATATGTCTACAATTATATATTTTCACCTTGAGTCAATTGTTACATTATAAGGGTAAAAACTAGTCTCCAACAGGAACATTTCTACCGAAAATAACAAAATTTTGTGTTTGTAAATAATTCCACATTTCATGATTTATGAAAGTAGGATTAGAATAAACATAATCATTTAACATTAGATGTAATAATAAAACATTATTCATATCACATAATATAATCATGATTTAATTAGAATTTATCATAATTATATTCGGGTTATCACATTTAGGCTTAAGGAAATTAAAGGAATTGGTGCTTCTGTGCAGGAGAAAATGGATGTCTTGAAAGAAAAACTGTTGGATGTGTCTGAAATCAACCAAGTGGGGGAGTCATTTCAAAGAGAAAATGATTCTCTAAGGAGGGAAATCGCTTATATCAGAGAAAACACTCCATCTGGTCCTCCTTTGGTGCTGCGAGGATCCTTATCGTCTGCTAGAGTTGATCAAATTGATAATGAAGCTTCCAGGAGGGAGATTGCCATGTTAAAAGACGGCGTTCGATGAGCTTATGAGATTGTTGTTAGTTTTCAGAGGGATGTCACATGATTGAGACATTTATTCCGAAAGGGTCCTCGACAGGTTTGGGTTGATGGTTATAGCCAAGGTTGGGAAGAACTTACTTTTTCTAGGGGATGGCTGAACGTTCTTAAGGAATTGAAATTTCCTAAGGAATTATCCATGTGGTATAAATATCATACTGTTCACTCATATGTCCTACGAAATCCCTTCTCTGGGGATGACCATTGGATCCCAATACATATTATACATGCGCAACTTCTAGAGCCATGCCTAGAGGGAATTGAATAAGACTTACTTCCTCATCCTGATGATGGTCGAAGAGCTTGAGTAGAGAATTAATTTGCTCGTCATTATGGGCCATCATAGGGCTCTAAGTATTTCTTAGTCTCTTGATGTAAATGTAATCATATGATTCTTAATGACAAATGCAACTGATTATTTATGTCTTGAGCATTTGCTGACTAAACATGTATTAACCTTATTTGTTGATTTCTTGTCATCAATGTTTGACCAAGAAAGTACATGATAGATCTTATCATAGTATGAATGATTAGTATAAAAACTTTTTAATCATTCTGGGCTTTTAAACCGACTAAATGATGTTGAGTTTTTGTTATCTCGTGTTTGAACACTCTTCTAGTACAATATGCCTTATCCATACCATTCCGTCCACTTTTCCTTTTAGGTTGTGTCGTCACACTTACTTAGGCCTAAGTAGGGCGATGGCGAGAATGTACCTGGTTAATGTGACATCCGCCCGAATAGGATTTTTTATCCAACCTAAGTTGGTGACCAACCTTGAGTTAGCTTTATTGCCTAAGGATCCCCTGTAGGTGTTTTATTATTGCCAAAGTAACTCAAGAGGCCAATTGTGTTTTCAACAAAGACCTGAGGAAGGTTAATCGTAAACCTTGCTTTATATATATTTTAGTTTTGAATACAATAAGTATGGCGCACTATTGCAACCATAAGAGATTTATTCCTTTACTTGAGCAAGTTGATCAACCTGTTGTAATCCCGAAACTTTGTTATATTTTGGGGGGAATATTGCTTAGAAAGGATGCGTATCGAGGTTTGATCAAGAGACATTGAACAACCAAGATATTCAAAATGTGCGGGCCAATCGATCTTTATTGACTAAAATGATAAACAAAAGGAAACATTAGTTTATAAATGAAAATTCTCCTAAACTAATGATACTGAAAAATAAAAAATATAGGAGTCTAAAAGTAGAACTTCTTAAGGTTGGTTGCATTCCAGGCCCTTAGTATCTCCCTGCCCTCCATCTTTTCTAAGTGATAGGCCCCCTGTAAGTCATCCCTTATTATATTGAAAGGTCCCTCCCAATTTGGTCCTAGTTTGCCGTTTGATGGTCTTACAGCACTACCGAGGACTTTCCTTAGGACATAATACCTTACTAGAAATTTCCTCGAATTGACTTTTTGAATGTAATATTTGGCCAGTTGGTGTTGGTAAGATGCCAACTTAACTAGTGTCAGTTCTCGTTGCTGATCAGCTAAGTCAAGTTCAGTGAGTAATACTACATCATTGAGGCCTTGGTCGACCAACGTGGTCCTCATAGTAGGGAGTCTTTCTTCCAGTGGGATGTCTACCTTCATTCCATAAGCTAGCACAAAGGGGGTTTCTCCCATTGCTCTCTTGGGAGTTGTACGATAAGCCCATACGATATGAGGTAATTCGTCTACCCAGGCTCCTTTGGCATGTTCTATCCATTTTCTAGTTCGTCGATTATTGTTTTGTTGGAAGCTTTAGCTTGCCTGTTTATCTGGGGATATGCTACAGAACTAAAGTGGTGCTTAATGCCATGCTCATCGCAAAAGCCTTGAAAGAATCCACTTTCAAACTACGTGTCATTGTTAGTAATGATTTTCCTTGGTGTCCCAAAGTGGGTGGTGATGTTCTTCCATATAAAACTCATCATATCGGAGTCCCGAATGTTCGCGAGCGGCTCTGCCTCTACCCATTTGGTGAAATAGTCAGTTTCGACCAATAAATAATTGCGGCTTCCAGATGCGGTAGGCAGTGGCCCTACAATATCCAAGCCCCACTGGGCGAAAGACCATGGGCTAGTCAGTGACCTGAGGTTGCTAGCTGGCTAGTGGATCACAGGGGAGTGCTTTTGGCACTTTTCACACTTGTGAGCGTAAATTCCATCATCCTTTTGTATGTATGGCCACCAGTGTCCTTCCTTGATTACTCAAAAAGCCAATTATCTTCCTCCTACGTGACTCCCACAAATTCCTTCATGAAGTTCGCTAAAAACGTGCTCGACATCTTCTGGGTGAACGTATTGGAGGTAGGGGTCTATGAAAGACTTTCTGTAGAGTTTTCCCTCAGGAGATAAGTGAAAGCGAGCAACCTTGATTCTTATCTGGTGCGCCGATCTTTTATCGCATGGCAGTGTATTTCTCTGTAGATAAGTTATGATGGGATCCATCCAACTGGGTGCCTTTTCTATATGGAGGATTTGCTCGACTATAACTGGCTGGTTGATGCTTAGCTATGTAAGGAATTTTATCTGAATTGTTCTCCCTAATTCGGAGTCAATGGCAGAGCTAGGAGCTGCTAAGGCATCGGCATGACGGTTCTGCCCCCTGGGGAACTAGTGAACATCGACCCTATCAAACGTTTCCATAACTCCCCTCACAACAGTAAGGTAATCTACCATCCTCTCATATTTTATGTTGAAGTTTCCACTTACCTTCTTGGACACAAACGTTGAATCACCAAATACCCAAAGGCATTTTGCCCCCATAGGTTGTGCTTTGCGTAGGCCGGTGATTAATGCTTCATATTCCTCTTCGTTGTTGGAGGCATTATATTGCCTGATCCCTTGTTTGAGTACAGTTTTCTCTGGGGTAACCAATACAATGCCTACTCCCGCCCCCTGGAATTGAAGGCTCCGTCAATGTAAAGGGTCCAATCAAAGGATTTTTCTTCCTCCTTTACTGGCTTCTCACTTTCTAACTGGGCAGTAGGCTGATTTCTCATGACATCAGTAATAAAATATGTTAAAATTTACACCTTAATAGCTGTTCTTAGTTGAAAGTGGATATCGAATCTTCCAAAATCTACCGATCACTTTGACAGTCGTCTAGAGAGGTCATCATTACTTAGAACAACTTGGAGGGGGTGTGAGGTGATCACGATGATGGAATGAGCCTCAAAGTAATGTTTTAGCTTCCTCGAGGATACTACTAAAACATATGCGAGATTCTCTAGGGGAAAATAATGTTTCTCGTCATTTAGGAGCGTCTTGCTTATATAATAGATCCGGTGTTGGCCTCCTTCCTTCTCGTATGCCAAGGCAGAGCTCACAGAATGGTATGATACGGTGAGATAGAGGTATAAGGGGTCACCTTCACTTGGGATCACCAGCAAGAGTGTATTCCTGAGGTAAGCCTTGAGCTCTTCCATGGCTTTGAAGCAATCATCATTCCATACTAAGCCCTTATCTATCTTCAACAGTTGGAAGAATGGTCGATAACGCTTCGAAGACTTAGAGATGAAGCGATTGAGTGAGGCGAGCATGACCGTAATCTTATGGACATCTCTAATCGTCTGAGGGGGTTGGACTTTTCTAATGGCATCGATCTGATTAGGGTTTGCTTTAATCCCTCTTTTTCTAACCAGGTATCCTAGGAACTTTCCTGACTGGACAACGAATGAACACTTGCTAGTGTTAAGTTTCATCTGGTATTTCCTGAGGATCTCAAAGGTTCCTATTAGGTCTGAGAGATGGTCGCCCTTGATTTTACTTTTGATGAGCATGTCGTCGATGTATACCTCCATTATTTCTCCTATTTTTTTGTTAAACATCCTGGCGACCAGTCGTTCCTGCATTCTTAAGGCCAAATGACATGACTTTATAATAATATAACCTAATAGGGGTTATAAAGGAGGTCTTGTCTTGGTCTTGCTCATAAAGTGGGATATGTTGGCATCCATAGTACGCATCCAAAAATCTCATTCTTTCATGCATTATCGTGGAGTTGACCAATTGATCTATCTTTGGGAGAGGAAAACAGTCTTTTGGATAAGCCCTTTTGAGGTCAGTAAAGTTAATACAGACTATCCAGCTTCTGTTACTTTTGGGTATGATGGATGGGTTGGATAACTGATGATGCTGAAATCTAGCACCACCAGATTAGTGATGAGGAGCTTCAAACAGCAATAATAATGGCAGTCATAGAGATGTATATGCGTAAGTGTATAGAAGGGGATGAGTATAAGAGGAATAAGACAATGATGTATAGTGGTTCAACCAATTAGGCCTACATCCACTATGAGTATGTGATCCACTAAGTATAGCCACTAATGGCCTTGGATATAATGCACATAAGCTCAATCTCGCTCTCTACTGTGTGTACAAGCAGAGTTTTAGCTAGGGTTACAATTATCGATCCCTTTACAGGGTTGAAGGTGACAAGTATATATAGGTCTTAGGGGGTGTAGTATACCCCCCAAGCATTCATGGAGCATGTGAATGATGATCTAGCCAATCTTATGCTGACACCTGGATGTGCCACTTGTAATCAATGATGACATAATATTCCCTCACGTGAGGGGATGATATTGTTATAACGGTTTAAGCCATAAGCTGTATGAGTCCCACGCGCACTGTTCCATGCATCTCCCAAATCACGTGCTATGATGATGTCACCCTCGGATTGTGATGTAAGGCCGAGGGTAAAGTTCCTGTTGGCAATGAACCTGGCCTGGTGTGGGCCTCATACTGTCGTACCCTCGTAGGGTCTTCTGGGCATGACGAGGGGTCGGCCCCTTGAAGGGTCGTTTGGGAAATGATGAGGGGTTGGCCCCTTGAAGGGTCGTTTGGGCCATAATGAGGGGTCGGCCCCTTGAAGGGTCATCTGGGCATGATGAGGGGTCGGCCCCTTGAAGGGTTGTCTGAGCTATGATGAGGGGTCGACCCCTTGAAGGGTCGTATGGGCCATGATCAGGGCTCGACCCCTTGAAGGGTCGTCTAGACCATGGTGTGGGGTCATCCTGATAGATCCTCCCTGTAACGGAGCCTTGGTTATTGAACTCATCCTGGGCCTGATCCCTCGTCTGGGAGGAGGACACCCTCATCCTGGCCGAGGGTATATATGGGTATATTAATCACCCCCCCAGCCCTTAGCCATCGATGTTGTTGAGATGGCTGAGGGGTAATGTTGCCTTGGAGTCAGATAGATAAGTGACATCTATCAACTTACATATGGCCAGTGTCCATCGTCATTTTAGTTTCCCAGATGTGGCGGCTGCACACTCTCAGCCTGGGACTATATACCCTAATGATACCTCTCCTCGTGGGTTGTGTCTTCCCTTGGTTAATGGGCCCACTCATTAGCAAGATATTTAAATGATTTTTCAAGCAATTATTTATTCTTCTTCGCGTGCAGGTTTTCTTTCTCTAAATCCATACCATTTCAAACCGCCATTTCTATGACATCTTTTATCTCAAGCTTGGCTGTCTCGCTGCTCTTTCTCAGGTAATCTTTCTTCCCTAACCCCTCTTTATCTTCCATTTTTGTTTACTTTCTTGCATTTTCACTTGGTTGTCTTTTGATTTTTTCTTGGTTGCCTTACTTTTCTGGCGTGTAGACCCACCTTGCACTGGTGGTTGCAGGGCAGCATTTAGGTTTTAGGTTGCTTAGATTTCATCCCCCGTCTCTTAGTGGTGATTTAGTGCCCCCTTGTGGCGTTCTAGGGTTTCCTTTCATTTTTTGGCGTCTTCTCCGGTGAACTGAGTTCTTCCTGTTCTTGAGTGTTCAAACCTAAAAACTCTTCATTTCTTTGGTTTGATCCAGAAGTCAACTTGGTTAAATACCAAACATGTTTGTAGTTAGCTTGAAAGAATTCCTCCAAGTGTAGGGTGATCCCCTTAATGCTCAGAAGACTTTATGATTTAGCTGAGGAGTTCCCAACCTTGAGGGAGAAGTTCTTTGATGAGATTAGACGAATAGATGAGGAGGACGAGAGAAGATAAGGGGCCAACCCTAATTGGGTACGACCCATCTTCCTCATTGCTTTAGCCACAATAATACCATCTGAGTCATGTGGGTCGTCTTGTTGTCCAATCGATAGTCAGACATACAAGGGAGAGATGAATGAGAGAGCATCGTCACCAACAGGTGATGGGCCTTCTGGGAGGAGAGAGGCGTCTGATCTTAGTCCATGCCAACAGGCCGAGGGGAAATTCCCGTGACAACATTATCCCCTCTTGCCTTCCATATGGCCTTACTAGGTGGACCTCTGACAGGTGATGAGGCTGAGGGATATGAGGGAGTGAGGGCTGAGGACGATAGCGAGAATTCTGACGCTGACCCAGTTGACACTTCCCATGCCTCAGCTTATGTTTCCATTGTTAGGGATCACAACCTCTTATTGGGGAGGCATACATTTGGTGTGCAGCCTAATGTAACTATGGGGGTCCCCAATCCAGATGAGAGGGTCTTCCAGGGGGATGAGGGGGAAGTTTCCATTTATGAGCATATGCTCAGGGTGGGCGTTAGGTTCCCTCGGCACCCTGCTATAGTCGGTATATTATCTTCCCTCGACGTTTCCCCTTTCAACTTCCTCCCAACTCCTGGAGGACTATCCTCAGCTATGTCTCCCTATGGAAAAATACCTTCACCGATGAGCCTTCTGCCGATGTGTTCTTAGCCTATTATAATATCACCTCGTCATCTAAACAGCCTAGATATTTTCATTTGGGGGCTAGGAAGTCCGATAAGAAGCTCCTTCACGTAGATCAGACTTCCAATCATAACTGGAAGAAGAGGTTTTTCTTCATCTCCGAGGATTGGGAATTCGGGGCCAGGGTTCATCCTTTGGACAACGATATGAGAGTCCCAAGGGTATGGTCCAACCCTTCAATGAAAGCGCGATCATACCCCGGACTCAGCTTGGAGGAGAGGGTTATTGTTGACTACCCGAGGGAGCGAGGGAAAGAGGGTGAACTTGCCAAATTTGAAGATTTAATGACCCCTCGCTTCCTCAAAGAAGATGGTCTGAGGGTCGGCCCCCTCACAGAATTATGTGAGTGGTTTTTTGCCCAATTTTTAATTTTTTCTAAGTGTTTCATCTTTGCCTCTGTATCTTTCTGATATACCGTCTCCTTTTCAGGTCATCCTATGAATATATCTGATCAGCTCTAGGAGATGACTGCTCCAAGTTTACTAGCTGGCTTGGGAAAGAAAAAAGGCAAAGAGCCTCAGTAGGCCCAGAAGAAGACAAAGGCCGTGAGGCTGACAGAAGTGGAGTTGACCTCAGACAGTCGCAAAAGGAAGGAGCCCAAAGTTCCTGAGGGCTCTCGACTTTACTCACGGATGAGGGCGAGGGTGGAGGTGTCTCAGGCACACGATGAGGGGGCCAACTCATCTTCTAGCATGAGTGCCTATTGGTCTCAGAATCTGACATTCCTCAAAGTTGAACCCTCTTCGCTCATCGCCAACCTGAGGGTGGCCAAAGCCTCCATATTTTCTGCACCCTCGACCGTAGATTATGAATTCTTATCAAAGATGCCCCCAGCCAAGGTCTATGACTACATTCTTCATACGTTGGCTCAGGTACCTCTTTCGACTTCATTCTTTTTTATTTATCATTTCATGAACTGTTACCTCGGCCCCTTTTAACATGTGTTGTCTATGCAGTATGTCTGTGCCTTCACCTCGGCCACCAAGTGGATGGCTGAGAATCAATAAAAGTTCCATGAGGCCGAGAGAGCTATTCAGTATGAGGCCGATCTGGAGACCAAACTGGAGACTACGAGGGAAGAGTTGGAGGGTGCGAGGATCGAGCATGCCAGGGTCCTAGATGAACTGGTGAATCAGCACGAGGCTGACTTGAAGGTGAAGGACTCTCTCATCAAAGAAAAGGATGAGGCCTTGATCAATCAGGGGTCCCAACTCAAGGCTGAGCTTGATGAGGCAGTGAAGAGGGCCAAGGTCGATGCTATGGAGGCCTATAAGCTTTTAGATGAGTTTCAGGGCTTCGGCCTTGAGTATCTAGAAAGGGGGATCAATACGGCCTATCGGTGGGTCGTCTTTAAATTTGTTTATGTTGTATCGTCCATCCGTCCCTCTCTTGAAGCAGTGGAGATGGAAGACCCCCTTATAGCTCAGGCTCTATCCCATGTAGAGTCTCAAGTACAGATCGAAGGCATCGGCACCTCTGAAGATCGGCCTGTGTTGGTCATCGAAGAGACTCCTATTATTAATGTTGAAGCCTTGCCCTCCGATGTTGCTCAAAAGGGTGGTCGTCTGTGGCCCATACCCTCTGCGTGTAAAGCTTTTGTATTTTTTTTCCTTTTTGATGAATATTGTATCACTTTATAATGAAATTTTTCTCTCTTCTTGTCTTATATATTTGCCTCTTGCGTGGTTTGTCTTGGCTATGATATTTGAACTAACCATCCTATGACCTCCCCCCTCATCTTTCTTAAGGGTAAATGGGGGGTTGTCCCTACCATTTGCCCTTATTATAGCCGAGGGTGGTTTCCACCAACCAAATGATGTTTTAAATTTTAAGTCCCCCCTCGTCTTTCTTGAGGGTAAATGAGGGGTCGTCCCCACCATTTTCCGTCATCATAGTCGAGGGTGGTTTCCACCAACCAAGTGATGTTTTAAATTTTAAGTCCCCCCTCGTCTTTCTTCTGGGTAAATGAGGGGTCGTCCCCACCATTTGCCCTCATCATAGCCGAGGGTGGTTTCCACTAACTAAATGATGTTTTAAATTTTAAGTCCCCCCTCGTCTTTCATGAGGGTAAATGAGGGGTCTTCCACACCATTTGCCCACATCATAGCCGAGGGTGGTTTCCACCAACCAAATGATGTTTTAAATTTTAAGTCCCCCCTCGTCTTTCTTGAGGGTAAATGAGGGGTTGTCCCCACCATTTTCCCTCATCATAGCCGAGGGTGGTTTCCACCAACTAAATGATGTTTTAAATTTTAATTCCCTCTCGTCTTTCTTGAGGGTAAATGAGGGGTTGTCCCCACCATTTTCCCTCATCATAGCCGAGGGTGGTTTCCACCAACTAAATGATGTTTTAAATTTTAAGTCCCCCCTCGTTTTTCTTGAGGGAAAATGAGGGGTCGTCCCCACCATTTGCCCTCATCATAGATGGGGGTGGTTTCCACCAACTACATGATATTTTAAATTTTAAGTCCCCCTCGTCTTTCTTGAGGGTAAATGAGGGGTCGTCACCACCATTTGCCCTCATCATATCCGAGGGTGGTTTCCACCAACCAAGTGATGTTTTAAATTTTAAGTCCCCCCTCATCTTTCTTGAGGGTAAATGAGGGGTCATCCCCACCATTTGCCCTCATCATAGCCGAGGGTGGTTTCCACCAACTAAATGATGTTTTAAATTTTAAACCCCCCTCGTTTTTCTTGTGGGCAAATGAGGAATCGTCCCCACCATTTGACATCATCATAGCCGATGGTGGTTTCAACCAACCAAATGATGTTTTAAATTTTAAGTCCCCCTTCGTCTTTCTTGAGGGCAAATGACGAGTCGTTCCCACCATTTTACCTCATCATAGCCGAGGGTGGTTTCCACCAACTACATGATTTAAATTTTAAGTCCCCCCTCATCTTTCTTGAGGGTAAATGAGGGGTCGTCCCCACCATTTGCCCTCATCATAGACAAGGGTGGTTTCCACCAAGTAAATGATGTTTTAAATTTTAAGTCCTCCCTCATCTATCTTGAGGGTAAATGAGGGGTCGTCCCCACCATTTGCCCTCGTCATAGCCGAGGGTGGTTTCCACCAACCAAGCGATGTTTTAAATTTTAAGTCCCCCCTCGTCTTTCTTGAGGGTAAATGAGGGGTCGTCCCCACCATTTTCTCTCATCATAGCCGAGGGTGGTTTCCACCAACTAAATGATGTTTTAAATTTTAAGTCCCCCCTCGTCTTTCTTAAGGGAAAATGAGGGTTCGTCCCCCCCATTTTCCCTCATCATATATGAGGGTGGTTTCCACCAACCAAATGATGTTTTAAATTTTAAGTCCCCCCTCGTCTTTCTTGAGGGCAAATGAGGGGTCATCCCCACCATTTTCCCTCATCATAGCTGAGGGTGGTTTCCACCAACTACATGATGTTTTAAATTTTAAGTCCCCCCTCGTCTTTCTTGAGGGTAAATGAGGGGTCGTCCCCACCATTTGCCCTCATCATAGCCGAGGGTGGTTTCCACCAAGTAAATGATGTTTTAAATTTTAAGTCCCCCTCTTCTTTCTTGAAGGAAAATGAGGGGTCGTCCCCATCATTTTCCCTCGTTATAGCCGAGGGTGGTTTCCACCAACCAAGTGATGTTTTAAATTTTAAGTTCCCGTCGTCTTTCTTGAGGTTAAATGAGGGGTCGTCCCCACCATTTGCCCTCGTCATAGCCAAGGGTGGTTTCCACCAACTAAATGATATTTTAAATTTTAAGTCCCCCCTCGTCTTTCTTGAGGGTAAATGAGGGGTCGTCCCCACCATTTGCCCTCATCATAACCGAGGGTGGTTTCCATTAACCAAATGATGCTTTAAATTTTAATTTCCCCCTCATCTTTCTTAAGGGTAAATGAGGGTTCGTCCCCACCATTTGCCCTCATCATAGCCGAGGGTGGTTTCCACCAACTAAATGATGTTTTAAATTTTAAAACCCCCCTCGTCTTTCTTGAGGGTAAATGAGGTGTCGTCCCCACCATTAGCCCTCATCATAGCCGAGGGTGCTTTCCACCAACTAAATGATGTTTTAAATTTTAAGTCCCCCTCGTCTTTCTTGAGGGTAAATGAGGGATCGTCCCCACCATTTGCCCTCATCATAGCCGAGGGTGGTTTCCACCAACTAAATGATGTTTTCAATTAAGTCCCCCCTCGTCTTTCTTGAGGGTGAATGGGGGGTCATCCCCACCATTTATCCTCATCACAGTCAAGGGTGGTTTCTACCAACTAATTGATGTTTTCAATTAAGTCCCCCCTCATCTTTCTTGAGGGTAAATGGGGGGTCGTCCCCACCATTTTCCCTCATCATAGCCGAGCGTAGTTTCCACCAACTAATTGATGTTTTAAATTTCAAGTCTCCCCTCGTCTTTCTTGAGGGTAAATGGGGGGTAGTCCCCACCATTTACACTCATCATAGCTGAGGGTGGTTTCCACCAACTAATTGATGTTTTTAATTTCAAGTCCCCCTCGTCTTTCTTGAGGGTAAATGGGGGGTTATCCCCACCATTTTCCCTCATCATAGCCGAGGGTGGATTCCACCAACTAAATGATGTTTTAAATTTCAAGTCCCCCTGGTCTTTCTTGAGGGTAAATGGGGGGTCGTCCCCACCATTTGCCCTCATCATAGCCGAGGGTGGTTCAAGAAGGATAACCTTAACCATGCTATCATTAACAAACACAGGATGGGGATCTAATATAATATTCTTATTGACATTCTAAGTGTTCTGTTGGAGCAACACATTCATTATAACTGTGGTTCGATAGGACATTACATTATTGATAGTACTTCTTCAAATGATCTGCATTCCAAGGGTTGAAAAAGGGCTCCCCTTCAAGGCTCTCCAGTCTATAGGTCCCAGGGACAACTTCATCAATGACCCTATATGGTCCATGCCAATTTGGGTGGAGCTTGTTAGGCTTTTGCCAAGTCTTTTTGAGGACCAGGTCCCCCACATCGATTGGCCTTTGCTTCACCCTCTGGTTGTAAAACCTAGCAGCCGTCTGCTGGTAGGCAGCTTGCCTTATCTCAGCGTCTTCCCTCCTTTCCTCGATCAACTCTAAGTCAAGTCTCCTTTCTTCCATATTTCTCTGGGGGTCATACATTTGTACCTTGTGAGTAGGAAACCCAATCTCGGTGGGGATGACGGCCTCTGAACCATACGTCAGTATGAACGGGGTTTCTCCGATAGGAGTCTTTATCGTCGTCCTGTAGGCCCATAGTATAGCGTACAACTCCTTAACCCATCCTCCTTTTGCCTCCTCGAGTTTCTTCTTGATCCCGTCTAGGATTGTCCTATTTGTAACTTTCATTTGCCCATTAGACTGAGGTCGGCCTGGGGTAGAGAAGAATTGTTTGATACTCACCCTTTCACAGTACTTCTCCAGAGATGTATTCTTGAATTGAGTTCCATTATCTAAGATGAGGGTGTTGGGGAGACCATATCTGCATATGATATTTTTCCAGATAAACTGAAAGGTCTTATGCTCGATGATCATTACCATCGGCTCCACCTCCACCCATTTTGAGAAATAGTCAATTGCTACGATCAGGTATCGATAGTTATTGACGGCCCTTGGCAAGGGTCCTACTAGGTCGATTCCCTATACTGCGAATGGACTTGGGGATGTAATGGAGGTAAGAGGCTGATGGGGCTGGTGAGGGATGGTGGCGAACCTTTGACATTTATCACACTTTCTTACATATGTCGTGGCATCATTTCCCAGGGTCGGCCACCAATACCCCTAGGTTACTATCCTCTTTTCCAAAGACCTTCCCCCAATGTGGCTTGAACATGACCCCTCATGTACATCTTGCAATATGTGCGGGACCTCAGACGGGTGCACACATCTGAGCAAGGGGAGAAAGAACCCCTTTTTTGTACAAGGTGTCTCTGATGACAGTGAATTTCTCGGCTCTATACCTTAACTTCTTCCTTTTTTTATTTTGCTTCTGGCATCTCCCCCTCTTTAATTTGTCTGATTAGAGGGTCCATCCGTGAAGCTTCCCTGCCAATATTTAAGCAAGTGTCAAGTGTTCCGTCTGCATCTTCAATTATTGGTCGAAGCAAGATTTCCACTGGGACTGTCTTCCTGATATCAGTCCTAGTTACTGAGGCCAGTCTAGCAAGTGCATCGGCTCAGCCATTATCAAGCCTAGGTATCCTCTTCAACTTTACCTCCCCAAAGCTCTTCAATAGTGACTTCACTCTTTTAAGGTATTTGGCCATTCTCTCATCCTTAGCCTTGTAGGCTCCTAGTATCTGATTCACAACTAGTCTTGAATCACTATGGACTATAATATGTCTGACACTAAGAGACTTAGCCAAGGAGAGGCCTGCTATCAGGGCCTCATATTCAGACTCGTTATTGGAGGCTTTGAAGTTGAACCTCAAGGCGTACTCGATGTCTGTGCCATCGAGAGCCGATACCATTAATCCAGCCCCACTTTCGCTCTCGTAAGAGGACCCGTTAACGAATAGGTTCCACACAACCTGTTCGTCTGAGAAATTTCCCTCAGTGAGGGACCCCTGTCTAAAGAGATATCTTCCCTTTTCATTTTCTACAACCTTTTCTCTAGCGGTGCTTGTCTCAGCCTTATCAGCGGATGGGTCAATAATTCTACCTTGGTGGGTATCTATCTTCTCGAGGCTCTCATCCTCAGCCTCATCATCTTCCCAAGTAAATTCAGCCATGAAGTCTACTAAGGCTTATCCCTTAATGGCCATCCTAAGTTGATATACAATGTCAAACTCTCCCATCTCTATAGCCCAGGCCATTAGCCTCCCTGATTTTTGTAGCTTGTGCAAGACCTGCCTAAGAGGAAAGTCAGTGAGGATGACCATTGTATAGGACTGGAAGTACGGCTTCATCTTTCTTGATGCATGGATAAAGGCATAAGCTAACTTCTCCATCCGTGGGTATCTTTGCTTTGCCCCTTGGAGTGCCTTACTGTTGAAATACACAAGCTTCTATACCCCATCCTCTTCTCTCACAATGGTTGTACAGATGGCTGATTCTCAGACGGCTAGGTACACATATAGTCGTCCACCCTGCACTGGCCGTGATAATAGTAAGGGAGAACCTAGGTACAACTTCAATTATTTCAAAGCCTGGTCACACTCTTCGTTCCATTCAAAGACATTTCTGAGAATTTCTAAGAACGATAAACACTTGTCTGTGGCTCTGGATACGAACCTATTCAAGGAAGCCACTCACCCTATGAGCCTCTGAACGTCTTTAATGGTCTTGGGGGTCTTCATTTCTAGGAATGCCTTTATCTTCTCAGGATTATCCTCAATGCCTCTTTGATTCATGATGAACCCCAAGAATTTCCCTGCTCCGACCCCGAAGACACATTTGGTCGGGTTGAGTGATTCGTATTGAATATTGCATATTTCCTCCCATTATCTTTATGCATTCTAGCACTTTTACGCTCCTAAATTCCTATAATTATGCTCATTAACTAGACAACCTTGGATTTGGATATATACATTCTTTGTAGGGGTTATTTATGCTTTTGTAGGTATTGGAACGCTAAAAGTGAGGTTCGGTTGCATTTCAGAGAAGTTCCATCGCTGGACGCTACTTCAAGGGAATTTTAGTCAATTCACATTTCTTATCCGGCTCATGGAAATTCCACGGATGCGTAGTTCATTGAGTTAGCATCGCGTGGCCGCAAACGGTGAGTCGTTTGGAGTTCGGACGAAGAAGCTAGGCTCGTTTCCGTAATGGACCTTTTCCCCCTCATCATGGACCAAATGCAACCTGAAAACAGAGTACCGGTCGATCGCGTCCCTGGTACCGGTCGACCACGGTTTCAACTTTTGTCATGGGAAGGAGACAGTATGCTTTTGCCTAAGGGGTCGGTCGACCGCACCCCTGCGACCGATCGACCGGTAGTGCCAGATATTTTGGGCTCTTTCCTCTTTCTTTCCTTTTTCCTTTACTTTCTCCCACTTACTATATAAACCCATTTTTGGTTTTAATTCAGATATACTTAGTTAGAATAGATTGTAGAGAGTGGTAGTTAGGGTTTGGGTGGTTTTGGATGGTTCTTCTTCATTTATACTTGGTTTGACACCCCATTTGTTGTGTAAGTTGACTATTCATCATCCTCTCCATTTAATTTAAGTTGTATTTCCTTTGTTTCCATTATTGTAGTATAATTTACAAGCTTTCTAATTTAGGTTTTCTTTCTTTATTTACATGCTTTGATTTACACGCTTTCTAGTATAGATTTATCGCGTTTATTTATCACTTTCCATTTACTGCGTTTTTAACATGCTTTCTAGGTAACTTAAATTAGGTTGTGTTTGAATTGAACTCACTCGGTTTGACGCGTTGATTTGCTTTGGTGATGGAGTTTACGGGTCTATTTTGGGTGCGTTGTCCTAGTTATTACGCCTAGGAGATTTGACGGGGCATATCATGTATGTCCCGTGCTTACGACCTTTCGCGCGTAATTTCTGGGATATTTGTTGACGCCAAAATCTTATTAGGCTTTTATGATGATTTAGGGCGTAACAATCCTTGATTTAATTAACTGTCGAAACGAGATGCATTTGTAATAACTCGTTGACCCATCTGACCATTTTATACTAATTAACTCGGGTGAGGGATATTCGACACAACCTATAGTTTTACTCGCTTTCATAATCTAGTTTCAATACCTTGCCTAGATTAACATTTCCCTTTATGCATATTTTTCCTTTTAGTTTGTAATCATCTTTTACAGTTTTATTTCGGAGTATTAAATCACTTGAATTCTAACATCTCGTCTCTGTGGATTTTCTATACCCGACTTACCGCTATACTCACCCATTGAGTGTAGTCATAATTTAGGTTTTTGTATAGTTCAGGTGAGCCGAATTCAAAACGACCGGCACGCAGGTGACTTTCGCGCCGCAGCAAAACCCTGTCTATCATTGAGCTTCATCCGATACTTGTCCATTGTGTTAAAGGTCCTCTCGAGGTCAGCCACATGATCCTCTTCCTTCAAACCCTTGGTCAGCATGTCATCTATATAGACCTCCATGGATTTCCCAATTTTGTCTTTAAACATTTTATTCACAAGGCGCTGATACGTTGCTCCCGTATTTTTTAGGCCAAAGGGCATGACCCTATAATAGTAGGTCCCCTTATCGGTAATGAAAGACATTTTTTTTCAGTCTTCAGGGCTCATGAAGATCTTATTGTAACCTTAATAGGCATCCATGAAACTCATTAGCTCATGGCTTGCGGTAGCGTCTACCATTTGGTCAATGCGGGGGAGAGGGAAGCTTTCTTTGGGACAATATTTGTTGAGGTCGGTGAAGTCCACACACATTCTCCATTTCCCGCTGGCCTTGGGGACTATCACCGCGTTGGACAGCCATTCGAGATAGATGACCTCCTTGATGAACTCAGCATCTTCGAGCTTCTTGACCTCATATTTTTCTCAAGAATAAATTATCCTCTTCTGCTTTACCAGCTTTGCACCCTCTACCATATTGAGCTTGTGGCACGTGATGTCGGGGTCGATCCCCGGCATATTTACATGACTCCATGCAAAGACGTCATGTCTTCTCCTTAACAGCTTAATGAAGTCTTCTTTGATGTCTTTCTTTAGATCTTTGCCTGCTTGGATTGTTTTTTTCAGCTCATCCTCATTGAGGATGATGGATTCTACCTCTTCCACGGCTTCTCCTTTCTTCACTTTTGTCTCATCCCTGGGGTCGAGGGTATCAATATTATAAGTAGTTGTTGCCTTCTTGTGCGCCTCTCTTTCTTCGACGGAGTTGAAGTAACATTCCCGTCCCGTCTTCTGGTCTCCCTGAACTTCCCCTACCCCATAAGGGGTCAGGAATTTTATCATCTGATGAACCGTGGACAGCACGACCTCAAACTCCTTGACGGCCACTCGCCCCAGTATAACGTTGTAGGCTGAGAAGACATGTTCATCCATCACTAATAAGTTGACCTTCTTAGTGAGCCATCTCGGCCACTCGTCCCCCATCCTAACCTCGGACTCATACACTCCTAGAGGATGAACTTTTTCCCCGCTGAAACCAATCAAGGGGTGATGGTATGGCACGAGCATAGCACGGCTGAGACCTAAGGCTTTGAAGCATGGCCAGAACATCACATCCGCGGAATTACCCCCATCAACCAAGATCGTCTGCACCTCGCATTCGTGCACCCTTGTGGTGATGATAGGAGGGTCGTCATGTGGGGCTAAGAGTCCCTTGAAGTCCATCCTTGAGAACCCCACTATCAGAGTATCCATATCAACCTTCTTCCTCTTTTTTAACTTTACTTTCATAGAGGTCGAGTATACGGCCTTTGTTACTGCCTTGGCCTAAGCTACATGGGCCTTACTGTTGGCAACCTTTGATCCTCCTCCTGTCAGGCCCCAGAGATCATCCCGACACCGAGTGAGATCATATTAAGTCTTTTTATGGGGCCATGGTCATCCCTCGATGGGAGGTCAGGTTCATCCTCATCATCCGAAGGGTCGTCCTTTCTATTTGGATGATCTTTTCGGCATGCATCACCTCTCTTATTTTTGGGGTCGTCCCCTCGACCCCTCTTGAAAGAACCTTTATAAACGTATTTCCTTAACTTCCCTTCTTTTAACATTTTTTCAATTCAATCTTTCAAAGAAAAACACTTGTCAGTCACATGGCCATGGTCTTGGTGAAATTCGCACCACAGGTTTTTGTTCCTCTTATGGGGAGCTACCCTCAACTTCTCCGGCCACTTCAAGGATCGGTCGCTCTTTATCTTATTCAGAATATGTTCGCAGCTGACCGTCAGAAGGGTATAACCAGTAAACTTATCATCTGCTAGCCTCTTCTTATCCTCCTTATTATTTTTCTGGTACTTACCCCCACTAGTTCCTCCTTTTTCATCTTCGTACTTTATGGCCATCGCCTCTTCGGTGTTCATCACCTTTCTCACTGTCGACGGTAATTCAGCCATTGTCCTCGGAGGGTCTTCAACAAGCTTCCATAATAGCTTCCCCTTCTGGTGTCCTCCAATGAGGGTTTTCATGGCTATGCTTTCCTCATAGTCTTAGACCTCTAATTTTTCTTTATTAAATCTAGTTATGTAGTCTCTTAGGCTCTCATTCTTCCCCTTCTTAACATAGAGCAGTGCGTTGTCTTCTTTTGTGGCTTCACTCCAAAGCAAAAGTTATGGATAAACCGATCTGCTAACTGCTTAAAGTTTTCAATGGAGTTCTTTGGAAGAGACATATACCAGACATGTGCAACCCCAGTTAGAGTGCCAGAAAAGGCACAACACCTCATCTCATCTGAGATAGAGTATATATCTGTCACTGATTGGTACATCTCAATATGATGGACAGGGTTGGTACTCCTGTCATACCTTGGGGTGACCACAGGTGGCTTAAACTTGGATGGCGTTGGGAAGTTGACTATCTTCGTCACAAAGGGTGAGCCTATGGAGTATCCTCTCTGTAGAGGGTCCTGGCTCCTCAAGATGTCACCAATTTTATCCTCTAGTCTTTGTATCGAGTCATTCCATGGCCTCGTAGGGTCGGCCTGGCCGATGTTATCCCCTGTTGCCTCTTTAAGGTGAACAGAGGGTTCTGCTGCGGCAGGTCTGTGTCAGTTGTTTACTTCTCCCTAACCGGCATTCCGTCTATTGGGTCGGCCCCCGTGGCGTCGACCATCTGCTGCCTCCCTTCGAGACCTCGCAATACTTCTCGACCGGGATAATTTTTCTGGCAGGTCATTTACTGGGCCTAGCCTCTCAAAGGCCGACCCTCTGCTCAGATGATCGAAAGTGGAGCCTCTCGGGAGATCGTCAGGATTTTACCTGTCATATTTCCCTCTGCTCTCCTGGATAGGTCGCACAGTATTGTTGGAGACCTCATACGGCTCCCAGCATTCTATCGAAGCCTCTTCCCCCTCCACATCATCATATCTGTCCTTCGATCAAGGGTTTCCCGGCCTCCCCAGGCATAGATGCCGGGGGTCAGCAACATCCCTTCGCTTTTATGGAGGTGTCAAGTCTTTGCGTGGTTCCTGGGGTGGTCCCCTGGCCTCATGTTGCCCCTGAGCTGCTGTCGGAGTAATCATCTCCGGTGAGACTCCTGGTGGTCTCAGTATGTTTTGGCTAAGAGCTATAAATTGCTCCTGCATAATCCGCTAGCTTGCTGCCAGAGACTTTAAGGCGACCGCCACATCAGCCATCTCAGACTGAGGTGGTGGTTGGCTGAAACTGGGTCCTACCCCACTATCCGGTGGAGGAAGAGGTGGTGGTGGCATCTCCAGTGTCATATGTTTGAGCTATAAAAAGATGAACTGAAGAAAAAATTGGTGAGCTTGAGAACCTTAATGGACCTCTTTCAATGGTGAAACATCTCCACACGAAGGGGGAGAATTGGTTCACCACCAGAGTCTCCGGTGAGGTCAAGCTGTATAAAGTAGAGATATCTTCTCGTTCTCACAGACGGTGCCAAACTGATGATGCGGAAATCTAGCACCACCAGATAAGTGATGATGAGCTTCAAATAGTAATAATAATGGTAGTCATAGAGATGTATATGTGTAAAGTGTATAGAAGGGGATGAGTATAAGAGGAATAAGACAATGATGTATAGTGGTTCAGCCAATTAGGCCTACATCCACTGTGAGTGTGTAATCCACTAAGTATGGGCACTAATGGCCTTGGATATAATGCACATAAGCTCAATCTCTCTCTCTACTGTGTGTACAAGCAGAGTTTTAGCTAGGGTTACAATTATCGATCCCTTTATAGGGTTGAAGGTGATAAGTATATATAGGGCTTGGGGGGTGTAGTATACCCCCCAAGCATGCATGGAGCATGTGAATGATGATCTAGCCAATCTTCTGCTGACACCTGGATATGCCACTTATAATCAATGATGACATAATATTCCCTCACGTGAGGGGATGATATTGTTATAACGGTTTAGGCCACGAGCTGTATGAGTCCCACGCACACTGTTCCACGCGTCTCCCAAATCATGCACTGTGATGATATCACCCTCGGCTTGTGATGTAAGGCCGAGGGTAAAGTTCCTGCTGGTAGTGAGCCTATCCTGGTATGGGCCTCGTACTTTCGTACCCTCGTAGGGTCGTCTGGGCATGACGAGGGGTTGGCCTCTTGAAGGGTCGTCTGGGCCATGATGAGGGGTCGTCCCCTTGAAGGGTCGTTTGGGCCTGATGAGGGGTCGGCCCCTTGAAGGGTCATCTGATCCATGATGAGGGGTCGTCCCCTTGAAGGGTCATCTGAGCCATGATGAGAGGTCGACCCCTTGAAGGGTCGTCCGGGCCATGATGAGGGGTCGGCCCCTAGAAGGGTCGTCTGGGCTATGATCAGGGCTCGTCCCCTTGAAGGGTCGTCTGGACCATGGTGTAGGGTCATCCTGGTCGATCCTTCCTATAATGGAGCCTTGGTTATTGGGCTTGTCCTGGGCCTGAGCTCTCGTCTGGGAGGAGGACACCCTCGTCTTGACCAAGGGTATATATGGGTATATTAATAACCATTTGGGGAATTGAACTTCCCGAATAAAACCTGCATCCAGTAATTTTCCTACCTCTTTCTCTATCCCCTTAGCCTTTTCTGGGGCTATTCGGCTAGCCTTCTGAGCGACTAGTTTTAAAGTTGGGTCGACCTGCAGTCGATGGCATGCAATTGTGGGATCTATCCTAGGAAGCTCGTATGGTTCCCAAGTCAAAACATCCAGATTTCTCCAGAGGAACGTGATGAGCTCATTCTTTTCTTGGTCGATGAGAAAGGCTTTGATCAGAAACCTCCTTTCAGGTAAGTTGACTACAGCTACAACTTCTTCCAGATTTTTGATGACCCTATTTGTGGGGTGGACGATGGTTTCCTCCACCCCTGGTCGATCATACCGTAATTGCCATTTTTAAGGCAATACACATTCTTGGGCTCCATCCTGGACTTTCCTCTTGTCTTTTTTCTTCTTATGCTTGGGGAGAATAACTGCGATGAAGCATTTTCTAGCCAAATCTTGGTCGTTACGGATCTCGACCACCCCCCGATCTATTATGAACTTGAGTTTCTGATGATGTGAGGATGGAATGGACTTCATGGCATAGAGCCAGCCCCTACCTAGAATAGCGTGATATGGGGATTCGATATCTACTACCAAAAACTCGATCATTTTCAAAATACTTCCTTCCCTGATCGACAGGACTATCTTGCCTAATGACATGGTTATCTTTCCTCCAAAATCGACTAGTGGAACGGTGGCCTATTTGAGATCGGTAATATTCAACTTTAATTTATGGAATAAGTCTAGGTACATCATTTCGAAAGAGCTACCTTGGGCGATGAGCAACCTGTCGATGTCCCAATTAGCTATCCTGAGTGTGATGACCAATGCGTCATGATGAGGGGTTCTCACCCCAAGTAAGTCGTCTTCAGTAAACACAATGTGTTTGTTGTAGTCGACATCTTCTGGTCGCCAATGCTTCCTGGCATGAGTCTTGGCAAGGTTTATTTGAAAGGCTTGCAAAATGGTAGTAGGCTTCTTAACTTCCATCATAACAACGTTTCCTTATACTTGCTTGAGGTCTGATGCCCCGTGAATTACTGCAAACTTGTGGTCTATCTTGTCCTCAAAGACGTTGTCTATCGTTTGGTCGCCATTAGTTGCGAGTTTGTCTTCCTTCTTGTCTATGAACTCATTGAGATGACCAGTCTGAGCTAGTTCCTCGAGATGATATTTGAATGCTTTGCAGTTTTTAGTTTTGTTACTGCCTTCTTTATGGAACGCACACCTCAGCGCGTTATTGCGCTTCGTTTGATCCCCTCCCATCTTCTTGGACCATTCAAAAAATGGATCTTCCCTGATCTTGGTGAGGATTTTTTTATATCGGTTACTTGAAGACTGTGTTAGCAATCTGGAATGCGTTTGAGGGGTCATTCTTGTTACCATTTTTTGAGCCATTCCTGCCACCATTTTTGTTTCCTTTCTTTTGGGAATCATTCTTCTCTATCCCTTTGTTCATCTTTGCGCGACCATTTTCCCCTGCATTAAGATGGATTACATATTCGACTTTGGCATATTTTTCAATATGGGCCATTAGGTCATAGATGGAATTAGCCTTCTTCTTAGTTAAGGATTGGTGCAGTAAAGAAGTGCTTGACTGACCGATCTCGAAGGACACTACGGTAACCTGCTTCGAGCAGTCCTCATTCTCATTGAAAATCTCCCAGTACCTCTTGGCATACTCCCTGAGGTTCTCCTGTGGCTTTTTCTTCATTGTGAGCAGTGCATCCATCCGCTTGGAGTGGGAGATGCTGGTTATGAAGCGAGTTATGAATAATTCAGCCAGAGCCTTAAATATCTTAATAGAGCTATGTGGAAGCCTCTCAAACCATTTTTGGGTCACATCATGCAGACTAGAAGGGAATATACGACACATCAATGTGTCATTGTGGATCCATAAGGTCATAGTTTTCTTGTACTGTCGGATATGATCGATAGGGTCAGTTTTCCCATTATAGATCTTGAATCTAGATTTTTGTGAATTTATTGGGGGGTCTTTTTCTTCTATTGCCTTTGAAAAAGGGGACTTCATTTGGGTGTTAATATCTTTTCTGGCTAGTTATTATGTGGATCTGGCCCCTCGGTGGGCTGGGTGCTGATCCATCTCCCTACGGACCAAACTCTTGATTTCATTATTTTGTCGACCAGGACTCCCACGGCATCGAACTGGCTGTAGTTGTTCTAATTGACCATCCTCTGAACTGTTCCTATCAATTCTCCCTTGGTCGCGCCTGGGGATCCTTCCTCGATTGTGAGATTCACTCACCTGAGGGCTAAGAGTCCGATCATAGCATTGTCTTATATTTCTGTGAAGATCTCTTTCCATTTTTTCTAGTCCCCTTTTCATGAGAGCATTCTCCTCTTCTTGGTGACACGAGTGATAGGCAGGGTTTTGCCGCAGTGCAAGAGTTACCTATGCGCCGGTCGTTTTTAATTTGGCTCACCTGAACTATACAAAAACCTAAACTTTTGACTACACTCAACAGGTGAGTATAGCGACTAAGTCCGGGTATAAAAAATCCACAGAGATGAGTTGCTAGAATTTATTCGGTTTAATATTCCTAAATAAAAGCGTAAAGGATAAGTATGAACAAAAAGGAAAAGATGCAAAAAGGAAAATAATTAATCTAGGCCACTGTACTTAAACTAGATTAAGAAAGTGAGTAAAAACTATAGGTTGCGTAGAATATCCCTCATCCGAGTTAATTAGTATAAAATGGTTAAATGGGTCGACGAGTTATTACAAATGCATCTCGTTTCGACACTTAATTGAATTAAGGGTTGTCACGCCCCTAAATTCACATAAATGCCTAATACGATTTTGGCATCAACAAATACCCCAAAAATTACGCACGCAAGGTCGTAAGCACGGAACATACATGATATGCCCAGTCAAATCCCCTAGGCGTAATAACTAGGACAACGCACCCGAAATAGACCCATAAACACCATAACCAAAGCAAAGCAACATGTCAATCCGGAATGAGTTCAATCTAACACAACCTAGACTAACTTAGCTAGAAAGCATATTAAGAATGTAGTAAATAAACACGATAAAACTACATTAGAAAGAAAGTAAACAAAGTATGTAAATTAACTACAAAGCAAGAATAAAGGAAATTCAAGCTATATTAATGGAGAGGGAAGATGAATAGTCAACTTACAAACCCAATTGGGTGTCAAACCAAGAAGAAATGAAGAAGAACTCTCCAAACTCCCAAACCCTAAGCTAAACTAACATAAAATCTATTCTATCTACTGAATATCTAATTATTACAACAAAAAACCTTTATATAGTAAGTGGAATTAAATTAGAAAAGAAAAGGAAAAAGAAAGAAAAGGGAAAAATATCTGCAGAAAATAGGGGATCGATCGATCAATCCCTTTGATCGATCGATCGATCGCTCAGATCTGAGCCCACTGCTTCCCATCGAAGAATAAAAAATGGAGGATCGAATGATCGATCCCTTTGATCGATCGATCGATCAAGCAGGGTCGCTTCAAGCTTCTTCCTGTTTTGGCTCAATTGGAAATCTCTCCCGTTAAAAATGCTATAACTTCTTTGTTAGGGATCGGAATCGTGCACCGTTTGAGGCCACGCGAAGCTTACAAGGAGGGATACAACTTTCGTGCAGATGTTGGGCCAGGTGCCCAAACTATGAATTGACCAAATTTCCCTTGAACGTGCGGTAGCGTACGGAAATTAGCCGGAATGTGTTTGAACTTCACACTTAGCATCCAAATACCTATAAAAGCTCAATTAACCCCCACAAAGCATGTTAACATAGAAATCTGAGGTTTTTTTGTTAATGAGCATAAATATAGGGAATAAGATACCCAAGGGGGCTCAAATGCGTAGGTTTGAGGGATGAAATACGCAATATTTGCGTATTATTACACCCCCTAACTTACACATTGCTAGTCTCTGGCAATGATGTAGGATACAACAAGAACTACAATCAAACCAAAAGTAGGATACAAGTACAAAAATATGGTTTAAAAGCATAAGGCCACTTTCGCGGGCGATTCGATTGCATTTAGTGTATGCAATAAACCGTTAAACCCCTAGGTTACCCTAGTGGACGAGTGTCATCTCGTGAGGGTTTTCAGGGATGATACCCACAAGAATCATATGGTTTCCTCAAAATATGCCCAACCCAACATGCGACAAGCCCAACAATAGCGAACAAGATTTCATACACATTATTAACACATTGAACGAATTCAAACAAAAGTCCAAAATCATTAACATTATAGAATGCACCTCATAGAATTGAAACCTTAAAATGTGGGAGGGGAACGAGCACATATAAAGTGTGATTTGGCAAAAACTTATATAAATCGGATACTAAATAAAGCAAGCATATATTCAATCCTCACGGGCATCACACTCATAAAGTGAATTCACTCGAAACAGGGAGGTAACACATGGAACATGTGGGCATAAAGAGTAAATGTAAATGGAAACTAGGCTACACACATGTCACAAATGAAGAACGCTATATATAAAATGAAAAACTGTAATCTCAATGAAAGATACCGCTCACTAAAGGAGGTGAAATGTATTTTCACAGATTATCAAAACTATTTAAACCTTTGGATTACATCTACTTAAGATCACATAGGATTTTAATAGGGTTATAATATAGGTTGGGCTAGGGTAAGAAATGAAAGGAATGTATATACAGATTCTAAGTGTTTGGAAATGAAAACTCGGGATAATGGAAGAATGCGAGCAATATCAAAATTGGAAAAACAACTTCCAAACAAGCATTGGACATAACATTTGGAGATCAATCGAAGCTTATTGAACTAAATACAACATATAAAAACTTCTCTTTCTTTTCTTTTCTTCTTTTTCTCATGTTTTCTTTTGTTTTCTTTTGCTTTTCACTTTCTCTTTTTCATCTCTTTTTCACATCTATTTTCTTTACTTTTCACACTCTCATATGCCTAAATTGCAACCGCAACACAACTACATTCAATCCCAAGTAACATTCCAAACAAAGGTATGGAAGGTGTGTGTATGGTTTAAAACTCCAATTTGGAGTTGGTTATGGGATTTTGGGTTATGAAACGAAAGGCTATATTTAGGCTCAAAGGGGTTAACGAGGGGAGATATATAAGGTGAGGTAAAGGCTAATATGGGTGATATACAAAGATGGCCTATGATCATTTCAAAAAGTTTACGCCATTCTCAAGTCAAAATAATATATGAAAATCATGCTCAAGTAACACATTTCAAGATATAAACTTAATTAATGAACGATCAAATGAAAGAATAGAGAGATTATCGACGACTGTAACGTTTTCAAGGAGGAAAGAATAGTGTATACACTCACAAATGAAGATAAGTCTCTAATCTCACCCGGTGTAAGTATATACAATGCAATAAAAGATTACCGAGTTATAAAAATCTTAAACCAAATCAATAGAACAATAAAAGTGCATGTGCTCATGGGATTAAAGTTTAATTCATGAAGTTATTCATAATATCAATAAGTGAGGACTAAAATCTAATAACTTCTAAAATCGAGAACATGCATCATTAGGTTGTCTATTGGATCGGGCAATTATTGAAATTTATCATCGAAAACAAAGGCAAAATGTCAAAAAAAGGAGAAAAAGAAAGAAAATATTTTTGAAAATTTTCAAATTTTTATAAGAAAGCATACTTAGTAACTAACATGTAATCAAATCAAAGAAACCACCAATGAATGGATAGAATATCCCACACCCCCTAACTTAAAACTTGACATTGTCCTCAATGTAAATTAAGAACCAAGTTAAAGAGAGGAAAATAGCGATATTACCCAAAAAGGAGCAATCTCGTGAAAGTACAAGTCCAATGATTCTACAAAGTAAGTTAGTAACAAGCATAGAAAAAAGAATAACCAAAAAGTTAACTAATTACATTAAACTAAATTAAAAAGAAAGAAAAACTACAGAACGAAAGAATAAAAAGCTAACTATGTATAACCTACCATTTAGGCTTCGCACTAACTGTACACTAGAAGTCTAAATAGCCGAGGGTCCACCATGAAAATGATTTAACTTTGGAGGGTGACCGGTATACCCTCACTCTCAAGCATGCCCTCTGAAAAATATGAATTTCGTTTAAACAACGGAAGGCACGTGTAAGGTGGAAGAAAAGAACCATCGTCAATAAAAAGTTTTGGAGGGACGATGGGGGATTTGGATTGAACGGGTGACAAAAACATGTGGGGACCGAGAAAAGTTGAATATCCTCCCAAGGATTTTGAAATTGGAATGGGAGGTGGCACACACGAAGGCAAATATGCGATCATGGAAGGCGACTTGAGCAATTACTCCTCATCGACGAAAAGGTTTAAAACATTAAAGTTTGAAACCGAATCATCGGGTACTTGTGACGGTGTGATAACAGATAATGAAAATGGGGAGGAAAGAAAATCAAACTCAAGAGATGAATCATCATCGCTTGAAGATTGAGTTTCGAAAGAAATAAGATCATTTTCAATGAAATGTTCTTCTTTGGGGGCCAAAGAAGAAATCATTTCATTGCAAATAGATATTACTTCATTTTCATCCTTACTTTCAATATCTATTACGCAATGGGCAAAGTCGACAATGATTTGTTTCAAAGTAGGCACAAAGTCCTCATTTGGTTCAAAACATTCTTCGACTTCAAGAGTCTCGAAAGCAAAATCATCATCAAACTCAAATAATAAATCCAACTCATGTTCCCACAAACTATTTTCTTCCCGATAATGATTTTCAATTTTCTCATTCTCAAGCATACGCAAGGCCTCACCGAAAGTCATAGGTCGAGAAGCGGATACTTGAAAATGCGAACTTTGAAAATTATCATCGGACTTAAAGTTAAACTCATTATTATAAGAATTTTGAAAACTATTGCAATTCGTTTCAAAATTCCTATTATAAGGAATTAGAGTCCCAAAATCATTATCATCATCATCAAAATTCTAGAAACCCAAATTTTGACTTTCGTTATACTCGCCCAAAGTCATATTTGAATTTTTAAATTTTTAGGACTCTACGTATTGACCGAAAGTCGACGGATTACGGGAATTTTGAGAATTATAACAATGATTACCGAAAGAATTGGAATAAGACATGCTTACCCCAAAAATGGTTTGAAGTGGAGAATTCCACAAAGTAGATGCGCGCGGGAAAATTCAAGCGTTTCTTGGCGCTCAAATGTAGAAGTCCTACAAAAAATGTTAGGCAAATAATACAAATAGAAAGAAAATACTACGAAATACTAAATCAAATAAATTATAAAACAAACTCATCCCCGGCAACGGCACCATTTTGATAGGAAGGGTTTTGTCACGGCACGAGAGTCACCTAGGCGCTGGTCATTTTGAATTCGTCTCACCTGAACTATATAAAAACCTAAACTTATGACTACACTCAACAGGTGAGTATAGCGGCCAAGTCTGGGTATCGAAAATCCACATAGACGAGTTGCTAGAATTTATTCGGTTTAATATTCCTGAATAAAAGCGTAAAAAATAAGTATGAACAAAAAGGAAAAGATGCAAAAAGGGAAATGATTAATCTAGGCGAGTGTATTGAAACTAGATTAAGAACATGAGTAAAAACTATAGGTCGCGTCGAATATCCCTCATCTGAGTTAATTAGTATAAAATGGTTGCATGGGTCGACGATACAAATGCGTCTCATTTCGACAGTTAATTAAATCAAGGGTTGCCACGCCCCTAAATTCGCATAAATTCCTAATACGATTTTGACGTCAAGAAATACTCCAGAAATTACGCACGCAAGGTCGTAAGCACAGAACATACATGATATACCCCGTCAAATCTCCTAGGCGTAATAAGTAGGACAACGTACTTGAAATAGACCAATTACACCATAACCAAAGTAACACAACATGTCAACCCAACTTAGCTAGAAAGCATATTAAAAATTCGGTAAATAAACACAATAAATAAACGCGATAAAATTACACTAGAAAGCAAGTAAACAAAGCATGTAAATTAACTATAAAGCAGGAATAAAGGAAATAAAACCTATATTAACGGAGAGGGAAGATAAATAGTCAACTTACAAACCCAATTAGGTGTCAAACCAAGAAAAAATGAAGAAGAACTCTCTAAACTCCCAAACCCTAAGCTAAACTAACCTAAAATCTATTCTATCTACTGAATATCTGATTATTACATCAAAAAATCTTTATATAGTAAGTGAAATTAAATTAGAAAAGAAAAGAAAAGGGGAAAATATCTGCAGAAAATAGGGGATCGATTGATCGATCGATCGCTCAGATCTGAGCCCATTGCTTCCCATCGAAGAATGAAAACTGGAGGATCGAACGATCGATCAAGCCGGGTTGCTTCAAGCTTCTTCTTATTTTGGCTCAATTGTAAATCTCTTTCGCTAAAAACGCTGCAACTTCTTCGTTAGAGATCGGAATCGTGCACCGTTTACGGCCACGCGAAGCTTATAAGGAGAGATACAACTTCCATGTAGATATTGGGCCAGGTTCCCAAACTATGAATTGACCGAATTGCCCTTGAACGTGCAGTTGCGTACGAAAATTAGCCGAAATGCTTTCGAACTTCACACTTAGCATCCAAATACCTATAAAAGCTCAATTAACCACCCAAAAGCATGTTAACATATAAATCTTAGGTTGTCTAGTTAACGAGCATAATTATAGGGAAAAATGTACCCGATGGGGCTAAAATGTGTAGGTTTGAGGGATGAAATACGCAATATTTGCGTATTATCACGTGGCTTCTTCTTATTCCCGAAGTCTGGCCTCGTAGGAATCAACCAACCTGGAAATCTTTGTGGACCTTGGTGGCCCATGACTCTCTTTAGAAGGTTGCCTTTGCTGGAGATACCTTGGATTTGGTAGGCGAAGTTCATACCTCACCCTGGGAGGGGTGGGTTCTTCCTGAACATTACTGGCTTGAGGGATGTTACTGCTATGGTGAGACATTGAGGGATTTTAGGTAGTGAGTGTTCTCATAGGAATAATAGTCATTCCTAATGATGACTCCAATTTGTGGTATCAAAAAATATCACAATAGAGGTTTTACAAAGAACAATCACAATCAAGCAAGAAATCACATAATCACACACACAACACAACTATGTATGTGGTTCGACAACTTTCCTGCGTCCACGAAAAGGTTTACTGTTTTATTAAGTATCTCTAAATATGCTTAGTTACATGCCCCTATGCCCCGGGCCAGGTGCTACAATTTATAGATGTAGAATTTCATTTATTCAAGTAACTCCATGACATCCATGATGATCCATGAATCCCTTGAATATCTCCATGAGATTATAGGGGATTGACTTCGTTTTGGGGAGGTGTGACTTGCACATACTCGTAGCTTATTCCCACAATTTAAGCCGGGCAACTTTCTAGATTTGTTGGGCCAAGGCGGTTACTCTCGCAGGCTGAGAATAAAATTGGTCCCCACAGATTTTTATAGCGTGAAATTATATTTAGTCTTATGGTTGTAATATTATTTTATATAACGTGCATATATAAATAAATAACTGGTCATACTCCTCAGGGTCAGAGCTAAGTGTGGTGGAAATTTATTCTCTTTGTCCCATTGGGCATGCATGTACAAGTTTCCTCGATTAGATTTTTTACTAGCATCTGGACTACCCTTTATCCTTTCTTACCATTCACTCCTCAAATATTCATATGATATGTGGGCATTAACTCTCTTCGCCATGTTTTGTTTATTTTTCTCCATCTAGACCATATTTTTGTCCATTACCTCATTTTCCAAAAAGTTGTTGCATTGATTGACCGACATTTCAACATTCGGGTAAACTCTATCTTTCATAGCCAAAATGTCGAAGCTCGATGCCCCCTTCGGGAAATGTCTCTATCGAAGGTTCCTCTGATATGTTCTCATTTGTTAAAAAAAATCAGGAAAGAACATTTTGCTTCAAATGCTCGGGGAATGAAAAACTCTTATAATGTACTTTTATAAGGGTTCGAACGGTCGCCTTTATAGAGAGACCCCATTTTTCACCCTACTTACCATCTCTCGAATCTTTCCACTATTGGATCATAATTTATTTTACAACTATATTGTGCACCAAACCACCTCTACAAAGACCCCACTTACAAAAAAATAACTCAACTAAACTCCTACACTAAGGTACCGCACCCACGCGGATAAAGTTATTTTTTGGATGTTAATACATAGTTCGAACCCAAGCTTAATTGTCTTTACTTCTTCAGCCCAACAAAAGATGATTGTGTCATCATCAAATAACATGTGAGAAATAGCACCTGTGAAACACCCCACACACACTCTATGAAACCACTGATTCTCATTAGTCCATAAGACCTCCATGGTTAAGATAAACGGAATAGGGAAATAGGGTTCCCTTATTGCAAACCTTTCAAGATTAGTAAGTACCCCACTCGTGTTTCATTCACCCACACTAAGACCTCAATCGAAATGTTTCTTCCTTGAGCGCCCTTCAAAAGAAAAATGAAAATTTGAAGTCCTATGCTCAACGAATCTAATCCATATTACATTAAACCGGTACGTGAATCCTTTATTAGTTTGCACATGTTAAGCCAATTAGGATGCCCATTTTGAACTTCTCAATTTTTTTTTCTTTTTAAGTCGTACTTTGATATTTTGGTGGATTCCCCGTCCTTTTTAACTTTTGAACCCTCAAAGAAGATTTGGAAGGTTGAGTATTTTTAAGCCTTTAACAAACATAAGACTGTGTCAAGTTTCTTATTACATATTTCCTAATTCGAAAAAAATCATTTCAATAATTATAAATTCTATAAATCCATACCATGCATGACAACTCTCCAATAGAAATAAAGTAAAAATGACTCTTATTTCATCAATAAAAAATTCATATTACATCTTTATGTCAACGTACAAAATAATCGAATGTAAGCCATAACACCTAAAAATAATTATTTTTGAGCCAATATTACAACCACTACTAGAAAAACCCAATGCCTAATTGAAAAAACAACATGAATTCAACAAACGCATAATATCCAAAAAATTTAAAAACACAAAGATTGTAATATTGGGTCGTGGAGAGGTAAAGATGGAGAGTACCTAGAGATAGAGAGTTACCTAGAGATAGAGAGTGGTGGCCAAAGGAGAGGCGGTGGCGGTGGACAGAGGAGAGGAGTAGAGAATTAGGGTTTAGAGAGAGAGAGATAAATAGATAGAGATAGATAGATAGATAGATAGATAGATAGATAGAGAGAGAGAGAGAGAGAGAGAGAGAGAGAGAGAGAGAGATCATGAAATGTTGTCAGAGTTGGGGGTGTTTATATGTACTACGTCTTGTCACAGTCCTGGACCGTGACTAGATGCTATGACTATTTCAAAATGGCCACGGTCCTCGACCGTCATCATTTTTAACTGAACCCATTAAATTTATCACGCATATGGTCACGATCTGTGGTCGTGACCCACTTTGGTGGGATAATTTAGCACCATTTGATCACGGGTTGGTCATGGACCTGAGTCGTGACCCCAATGGTCAGGGTCATAGACCATGACCAAAGCCATTGGTTGTCACCCTTTTGCCTAGTCACGATCCTGGTCATACGATTTTGACTCTGGCACGACTTGGGACTGTGACCAGGTGGTTACGGCCCAGGACCGTGACTATTCTCGGTTGTTGGTGTAGTGTGGATTATTTAGGTAAGTCGTGCAACAACATTATCAAAAGTGGTTCAACTAACACCACATAGATGGAATATATTCTACATAATAATGCATTAGGGGCCGAAGACACTGCAATCAAACATATATCACTGTCACATTTATTTTGTGTGACAATGGACGCTCCGTTAAAGTTGTATGGATCATGCCCCATGAACGCCTCATATGGGTTTAAGCTAATCCAAAGTCCAACGGATTAGAATGTTATAATTATCTAAATTCATCGGATTCTTGTATTGTATACATTAGAACACAAAGTCTTTGGGAAGGCACCCATTTTGCTAGTATATAGGCGAATCTCCCATTCATTATATACACCAACTAATGAAAACTTTCATCCCTCATAGGCCTGTCAACGGGTCGGAGATGGGTCGGGTTTAGGGAGATCCAGATTCGTGTAATCGGGTCTTCATCGGGTCTACAATATTGGATCCAGACCCGGATCCGTTCGAGTCTTCGGGTCTCGGGTTCGGGTCCGATCAAATATGTACATTTATTTTATATTTATTTTATTTTATCCCCCTTCTTTATTATTTAATCTTAAATTAAAATATTTTGTAATGTATTGTAGAATATTATTAGTATAAATAAAGCATATATTACTTATATTTATTATATACATAAATATATATTTTTATATATAATATTTACATATTATATTGATAAGATATATTTATAAATATATATAAATTTATAGTATATATGTATATATATACAAAATAATAATGTAAAATTCGGGTCGGGTCTTGTATAAGATCCAGACCCTACCCATTTAATAAACGAGTCTTCGGGTCTCGGGTCCAAAAAAATCTATTCAGACCCTATTATACCGATCGGGTTCGGATCGAATCCGGATCCAGACCCGACCCATTGACAGGCCTAATCCCTCACTAATATTCTCTCTCTCTCTCTCTCTCTCTCTCTCCCACATATTGTTTTAACATAAACTTGATATACTTGTTTTTTCATTATAAGGCCACCCCCGTAGCACATTTAATAATTGAGAGGCAATTAATAATAAATCGAAAAGGACAATTTGGTAATTTGGTATTAATAGAGTAGATGCCATCTCGGGGCCTCGTCTCCCTAATTCTTCATTTGTCATTTTCCTTGATTCGTGTTTTTTACATATATGCAGGTGGACTTCGATTCTTTATAGAACACCACAAAACACCCCATTAAATTAGAGAGAGAGAGATGGAAGTGTCAGGTCTGCAAAGATCTGAAATATCGTTTAGAAGATCAGGTTCATCAGGTTTGATATGGGATGATAAGCTGTTATCTGGAGAGTTAAAAGCAGTAAGGACCAAAGATGAAGTAGACAGGGAAAAGGATGAATCCAAAGGCATACAACAAGCCTATCGCGCTATTGAAGTGGCACCAACCGGGGAACCTCCTTCTCCTAAGGTCTCCGGTTGTGGTGGTCTATGTGGCATGTTTGGTATTGGTAAATCGCCCCAAAATTTAAATAAACCAAAACCACCCAACCGTAAGTCAAACTAGTACATGCATGTTTCTGCTTATTTCACTTTCAATCCTCTCTCCTCTTCCCATGTTTAAATGCCAAATCAAACCTACATGTTTGTTTCTCTCAACTCTTTTGTTCATGCTCCGTTTGGGTTTCATGTATTATTTCTTGCTGTTTTCTCATTTGGTCTTGGGATTGATGTACAAACCACAATTTTCTTAAGAATACAAATGTGTTTGACTTTCAAATTATCAAATCATGTTCAAATTATCATATATTGGTTGATTTATTATATTTGTGAAAAGAAAATAGTTATTATAATTTTAAGGCTACAAAGAACTCTCTCTCTCGCTCGATTTCGTATACGTCCCTACCATACCTTATCAGCTCTCGTAACAGCTTGGAGTGTTCAACAAAGATGAGCTGGGCTCATCCAACTTTGACTATTTCTATTGATGACATCAATTAAAATATAGTTGTTGGTGCACACTATTCCTTGTGTGTCAAAATTAGGTAGGGGTGACAATTCAAATTATTCGTATCATTTTTCGGGTCGTGTTAATTCTTATTTCAGCATAAGTTTTGGGTAGTCTTAAATCTATACAAGCTAATTGTGACAATTTCGGATCGTTTCGAGTTATTACCATAAACGGATTATCGTATCAAAAATTGTCAATCCTAAAATTAGGGAACAATCAACCAAACTTGTGAGTAAGAAATCTATATATCACTATAATATTCTAAAATACTATACAACCATTTAAGAGTCTCAAACTAAAGGGTATCCACATAACTATTGTTAGAGTGTCCACGGGCCTATTCTTTTGAAGCTTCTCTCTCTCATCCGTATATATTCTTCTCCCTTTTATGCTCTCCTCACAACCCTTAGATCTCCCACTCATCCACCTTCTGCATTGAATATCGACACCTCTTCCTCTCCTGCCTAATAATATTTCAGTGCTCATCGCCTTTCTCGTATATATATATATATATATATATATATATATATATATATAGAGAGAGAGAGAGAGAGAGAGAGAGAGAGAGACTCTTGTGCACACTAAGTTTGCGCACGTGCTGACGCACACTAATTTTTTTAAAATATTAAGAAAATATTTTTGAGTTGATTTTTTTTATGTAATATTTAAACATTTTAACAGACCCATAAAAAAATTAAGCTCAAAACAATTTTTTTTTCTATTTTTAAAAATTCGGTCAAACATTCGCAGCTTTTAAAGTGCTTAAAAGTAGCGAAAGTTTGACCGATTTTAAAAATAGTAAAAAAAAAAAATTTAGCTGAATTTTTTTATATGGGTTCCTTGAAATGCTTAAATATCACAAAAAAAAAATCAACTCAAAAATATTTTTTTTACTATTTTAAAAAAATGATATGTAAACATATATATATATATGTGTGTGTGCGTGTGTGTGTGTGTGTGTGTGACTCTGCCAAGTAATCACATATGTATCCTCTGTCATGTCTCTCCTTATTCTTAGATGATGAGAGAGATGATTATAAGATCTCGGATGGAGAAACAAATTTGTTAAATTTGGGCAGTAAAGTTGATGTTATATGCATCTCTCGTTTTACAATCGGATTGCATCGTTGAAGATCATCAATTTGCAGTAAGTTTTAAAATCAGATTGGGCCCAACAACTAATGCTTTCTGCCTCCCTCCTTTTACAATCAAAGGGATTCCCAATAGTGAACGGATACTCCGTTTTTATTTCTTGGCAAAAAGAGCTCACACAAACTAATGTACACCGTTGATAAATATTATTAAGAAGGGACAAGTAACTGAATTGTGTAAGTTTGAATCAGATTCTTTCTTCTTCATACAAATAGAGTTTATGAATTTTTGGGTTGGTGGAGTTTCATATCTTGATTTGGATTGAGCTTTGGTGTTCTTTTGGTTTATGGCTTTTATGAAATTTTGTTCAAGGTTGAAGACGATTGCTCCCTGTTTATCTATAAATCAGGAAGGTGGGTGATTTCAAATCATCCGTTTCGTACCCGACTGCTGATTGTGTGATCCACACCCACAAAGAAGGTGATCTTTACTAAGTTGTGAGTATCTATTTTTCAAGGCAGGAATATGTTTTGGTGAATGAAAAAAATTTGGTAGAAATTTTCAAGTCTTTATGAGAGTTATTATGGTAAGGAATTGAATAGGCTATCTTAGACACTTAGAACTTGGTTACTCTTGATAGATTTCAATCATATTTGTTGTATAATGCTGGTTGCTTTTAGTTTATATGGTTCCTTCACATCATGTTTGATCTATATAATAAAAATGAGCGGTGTTGATTTAAAAAAAACGGTTTGGTTAAATTATTTTCATTTAGTTGCCATCAAGCTGTTGGTTTCCTATTGGAGCTTTGAGTGGTGCTATTGACGCATGTGTGGGGTTTGAATATATGGATTACATGTGTCTTCCACTTGTATATTGTTTGGCGCTTATTGTCATTCAATGGGTTTGTTTTGTTGGGTTTGGGTTATTGGATTTTGTTTGAATTATTGTATTTGGCTAGTTTGTTCCAACTTCTAGGTTGGGAGCTGTGGGCTACTGCCTTTGCTTTGGTGCTTATAATTTTTTTACCTTTCACCCCAAAAGTATAGTGAACTGCTCATTGTACTAAGAGAGTATTTTCTTTGAGAGGAAAATTTTTATAACATAGTTTGTGGTCTTTGAGTTTGTATTGATCAGTAGAGTATATGAATTATTTTTATACAATTTATTTTTTCCATTATTTTTTCTTCTTGATTATTGTCCAAAATGATGGTGCAAAGATTTATGTTTAAAATATGCTACTCACATGTAATATTACAAATAACCAATATGCTTCTTAATGTATTATGATCCATTACACAATACATATGGTTGACTTATATTGAAGGTGTAAATCAGCGGTGTTGGAAGTACCATTGATTCTCATTCAATAGATAATTTTTTTAAAAGTTCGATAATAATATTTTATGAAAATATGTACTGTTTATTCCCTTTAAGTTATAATACTTGACATGGTTTTCCAACAAATAAAAGCAGTTGTAGTTTGAAGTGGTGCAAAATACAAATGTCCGGGGTTTTCTCACCATTGCATCGCCCGCGCATCGTGCGGGCTTACACTTAGTAATATTATAAATCTCACTACACCAGCTATTAAAACAAGTTATCCACGTGTTATCCTTTCTTTAACTCACACTAAATGTTTTTCCACAATTCAATTTTACCCCGCATATATTTCCTTCCCACGCCCCCTCTCTCTCCTTCTCGAATACCCAAAAGTCGTTTCATTTTCCCCTCCCTAATGTTTTCACCATGGCATCGGGTTTCCTTTTTGTTTATTTGCCTTCCATCATCTATTACCTAAGTCTCTCTTTACCTTCCATCACCACTTCTGCAATATTTTATATAATCCCTGTATCAACAGAAAGATTGAGAAAGAAAATTAATAGCTTTGATCTTATCTTCCGTAACACCCGCCCCGCAATTTTATCATACTTATAAGATTTGACGACTTGGTATGACCAACTAGGCTTTGGACTTGTTGAGGTGGACCATAAGTCAAAATTTGGGTAACTTCGTGGAATTCGTGCTCGTTGAGACGAAATTTTTAAGGTGCGAAGTTTGGATCGAGAGATTTCGATCTCGTTCGAATGAGACTAGGCTTTTCCATTCACCGTGCGTGTTGATATTTCATTGGAACGTCTCGTGGGAAGGTTCGTTCGAATGAGTGAGAAATCTCGTTCGAACGAGGCTCAGGGTTGTTCGAATGACCGGAGCAGAATTTGAAAATCTTATCCTTTTTAATGTGATGCCATGACATGTCCGTCGGATTCGATGACGTGTGAACTTCTCAACGGCCTAGATAAAAATGTGGAGGAAAAGACGAGGTTACCCTTGGCTTAAAGGGTTGGGTGTGGAGGCATTTGGGAAATTTGGACCTTAAGGGTTTGAGGGGTATTTGAGTGTGAGTTTCCCATTCTAGAGCATTTTTGCATCAAATTTCTCCTCATATTTCTCTAGCCTTGAGTGCTCTTCCACCCTTCAACCACCACAAACTACCCTATGCAACCATCCCTCCATCTCGTGCCACCATATTTTACAAGTATTTCGCCATAAATAAGCCTTATACACCCATTTTCATCATTGTTGAGCAAAGCTATGAAATTTGGAGTTATTGTTGGGGGTTCTTAGGAGAAGAAGAAGAAGAAGAAGAAGAAGAAGAAGAAGGAAGGAACACTACACCCAAAACAGTAATCTGGCACGGTTTAAAACTATGCCAGATCAAATCTGGCACGGTTTGAAACTGTGCCAGAATCAGGTGTTCCAAAATGATCATTTTTTCTGGTACGGTTTAAAAGTGTCAGATTTGACCAAACAGTAACACTTCTGGCACACTTTAAAATCATGCTAGAATTTAATATTTTCGGCACACTTAACTGTGCTAGATTGAGTATATTTTGGTACACTTTTGGCACAGTTCAAAACTGTGCCAAAATTTGATACACTATTGGTACGATTTTGAGCCGTGTCAAATTTTTGGATCAAAGAAAAATAATTAATTATAAATAATATTACCCAAAAAATATCAGCAATATTTTCACTATTTTTTGTACCTGTTTTAGAATAACAAAAATTCAATAATAATATAAAATCAGCATGGTAAAAATTATAAAACAATACAAATAGTCCGCAACAAAACTAATACACATACAATAAACCCACTAAAAATTATTACCTCAAATTTCATTAATATGAAATTCATGTCAATACATATGAAATTCATCTCAATACATGCACAACCATCGAACTTCCAATGATTTCCAAACAAAAAAGAGTAATTAATTCTTATCATTTGACAAGGTTGAAGGCTAACAACCTATATGATCCTTTCGAAGAGATTATTGCTTGCCAACATCTTGTTCGTGGAAACTCCATTGCTTTCGTGGATGAATTGATCGTAGTCGGTCAAAGCAACACAGTAAACAGCAAGGTCAATGTCTTTAAACATTTCTAACCACTTTCAATAATCTCCAAGGCTACCTTATATTTACTGGATCTGAAAGAAATTTACAATTACTATTTTTAGAATTGTTCAAATACAGAAAGGTGAAAAAGATTTGAAACCCACAAAAATCCCAAAACTTTAAAAAAAATTTGGAGCAGACACAAAGAGAGTCTAACATGGATAAACTCGAAAGATACATAAAGAATTACTAAATATAAAAAAAATCCCAGCAAATTAATAACCCATTCTTTTAAACCAAAACACTAGAATCTAAAAAAACAACAAAAGAATGACTAACCCAATAGATCCAGAGCCAAACAAGCCCTATTTGACCTTAAATCTTAAACTAAAGTATATCAAAGAGATACCATCAATAAAGAAGAAAAATAGAGAAGTGTAAAGAGAGATCAGAAACTATACCTTATTTTCATAACCAAATATCTACAAAACAAAATAAAAATACTAAATTAGGCGGGTGGCAAAGAGTACACTCTGAATACTAACGGGGTGACGTGTCGTGATCGGCGACAATGTGCAAGGTGGGTGGAAAAGTGTAGAGAGAAGAATGCAAAAGGAAAAAGGGAACACACCATTGAATTTTAGTTTTGCTGGACAAACCTTAGTCATTTGGTTCGATTGAAGTTCCTGAATAGCTTGTCGGAGTGGTTGTAGCTATAAGAATCTATTACACCAAAATATAGTTGTATCCATGCTTGTAGGTGTAAGAATTTATTTCTACCAAACTTGACAACACTTCAGTTACCTATTTACAAAAGTTTGAATATAAGTGTAGTAGATATAGATAAATTATATGCAAACTATATGAACTTTAACTACGCAGAAGTAGGAGAATTCAGCTCTCATAAGCCCCTTGTAAGATGTTAGAATTCAGCTCATGAGCCAACTTCTCCATGTTTGCAGCATATGCAACCACCAGCCACCCTTTCAATGCATTTTCACCAGTAGCGTTGTTCTCCAATACCTTATCAGTCCATCTCTTGCCACGATTTAAAAGAATTTCTCATTGGGGAACATTTCTTTAAGTATCCACTTAATAGAATAACAATATATACTATTTACTTACAGTCACCAATCTATATACATGTTCACAATTTAAAAATGGAAACAAAATAAAACTTAATGTATTCAAAATCTTATAGTAATTTCGAAAAACAAAGCGATGTTGACAAAGAAAATCTTAACTTGGGTATAAAACAATCAAAGGCCAACAAATAATTGCTATCTGCGGTTCTTATGAACTGTGCTCTCGTCCACCCAGAACATGTGCCATCTTGACCAATCCACTGAGTCAATGTAGGGAGGTTCCAATAATTTCCTGCAATTCCAACATCAATCAACAACAAATTTCACTTACTATGTCATAATAATGATTTGCTACTAAGAACAAAAGGGTTGCATAAGCCCCCCCAAAATAGAGCAAAGAAACAGTTAAGAGTGTGAAAATATATATAACAGCATATATATATATATATATATATATATATATATATATATATATATATAAGATCAGAGAAATTTAATTTTATATTCTAGAGAGAAAGAGGACCAAGGAAGCACACATTGAAACATTTTGTATCAACATTAATAGAATAAAAAGTTAGTACTCCATTTAGTACTAAACATATATAAATATGAATGGCAGCAATAAGGAACCGGTGAAGCTAGACGATGATCAAATCGCCCATTCGACCGCAACAACGACGACAGCCTTACAAAACTCGAGCTCAGCTTCATACTACGCTCCCTCAACCTAAATTCGAGCCCGGACCATCTCGACACCTTAATCCAAAAGGCCGACACAAATAGCAATGGTTCAGGTGCAAATACGAACACAAAAATGAGAAGGAGAAAATCATGTTGGTGTTGCTCCATGTTTGTGTAATACCCTGTAATTTTATGGATATTAAATTTCATGAGTGGGTGTAATTTAATAATTTGTGAATTTAAAATAAATAAGATGGACTAATTATATTTCATGGCGCATGTGAATAAAAGCGGCAGGTGATGTTATTTTATGTGGAAAATACGTGTGGAGATGTGTTGGGTAGAAGAAGTGAATTTTTTATAAGTGATTCAGATGGAGATTTCGAGTGCATGGTTGGTCTCGAAAGGGATGAGATAGTCAAAATAGAGTATCTGGGGGGTAGTGTTTGAGTTCCGGGGACTTTTTGGATCAGTGGTGACTCACATTGGTATATACATAAGATACCCCCACCCAAGCTTCCCACTCCTCAGGGGCTCCCCCACAAACATCAAATCTAATGTTTAAGAAGGGAAAGTCACCCATATCCACTCAAATTATCATAATTCTATCAGGCAACATTATCGGGGTATCCTCAGACTCCGAGAACCCTATAAAGGGTCACTCAGACACTAAGGGACCATAAAATTCCTCAAAGCTCTAGAGTGATGACATGAAATGATCACCATCACTGAAAAAAGGGGAATGATTGTACGTTATAAATTCCCTCGTTAAACATGGCTCCAAATACTTCACCCCCCACCTTGGTGCCCATATGGACCAACGTCGTCGTCAGTGGTGGGAACGTTCGAAGGAACAGTGGGAACAGTGGTGGAAACAATGGAGACGACAATAGAAACCTCAACTATTAGAACCCCAATAGGCATAGTGCCTATTAAAACAATAGTGGTGGTGGTAGAAGCAACAAATGAAACACTAATGGAAGATGAAAAAGCCATTGAAATAGAGAAGATTTGAAAGGAAAAGGAAGAAATGTTTGCCAGGAAATTTTAAGGGTAAAAGAAAACTCAGAGGATTTTTCTCTCTTCAAAATCGTTGAAAAAGACAAGGTAAAACTTTTGAAAAAGTTTGTGGGGCATGTATACCCTCAGAATACAAATGGGCGCCGTTAGTTCGAAAAGAAAGTAATTATGAAAAATATCCACAAAGATATTTCATAATGAAGTTTCACACACAACTTTCTCTTTTCAAATGAAAGAGAGACTTTTTCACGAGGGGGTTAATGTATAGGGGTACATGAGAAACCCCTTATTTACTTAGGGATGTGTGAGCAATAATAATGAACTATTAAAGTCTCATGATCAACTCCTCAGCCACTTGAAGAGAAACACGAAAAGTTCCTCATTAATCACAAAAGAAAGTGTACGAGCACTTCTTCTCATTAATATTTTTATCTTTGTTTTTGACAGGTTTAATTAGCAAGAGCCCTTGCTCAAGCAAGCAAGGCTCGAGCAACTAGCCAACATTGGGATCTTTTGAGAGTTTTAGTTTAGAGGCTTAGAGGTAAGACTTGTTGAGTAAGCTAACGCTAAACCATTAAAATAGGTTGAGAAAGAGAGAATAGTATTGCGAGAGGCCCAAATGGTCACTCTCACATACACAAATATCACTAAGTTACTCAAACAAAATGATGATCAACCACAAAGGTGCTCGAAAATAACTTTTAAAGTCACAAGTGACGAGTGACCCTTTGAGTCGCTTGCAAGATTTCAAAATTTCATAACAAGGATTGTTTTTACAAAAACACAAAATATCACTTTTTAGCTTACTGGCTGACAAGATCACCTTTTTATCCATTAGTACACCATGTATCACACCACTAAAAGTGAAATTGTGGTGGACAGTGATAACATACAAAATATTCCCAGATATTTATCACAAAGAGTATTCTTTGGGTGCGCAGGTGACACATCATCCCTAAATTTTTCCTATAAATAGAGTATTAGGTGAACAATAATTGATAACGATATAACAAACACTGTTATGCTGCACAAAAACCCACTAAAGCATTAATTTATTCTCTACTTACTCTCTCTCATTTATTGAATTGCTTACTTCCCCCCTCTCAAAGAGTCATCACTTCCAAGAGATCCCCTCTCATTGTTTATTCCTGTAAAGATGCTTTCATTATTAAAGTATTTTATTTAATCATTACTACAACTCTGTAATATAAATCATTGTCATTATAAAGAAAAGTTCATTTCTTGTTTATTTGCAAGCTCTTGAATATTATTATCTTATAAAAGTTTTTTGTAAGAGCGGGTCAAGCCTCACCCAATCATGATATTCATAGACCCCAGTACCCCTACCCTCCCACAATAATAATAGAGGGGTGGGTGGTGAATATGATTAATAAAAAATTCTTACCAATTTTATCTAAATTCAACATTTAGCACCTTAGATTTGAAAAAAACCACTGAACAAGTCAATTAAATTAAATTGGTCCTTTAATTGAACACGCATGTGATGAATTTAACTATACAAACAACTTAATTATCTTTTTGAATTCCAATTGACACAAACAAGAGTAAATTATAAGTTAATTAATGACACTGTCTAGGTTTTAATCCTTAAAGTTTAATTTCCCTAAATTCAATTAGATCCACCTTAGATATAAGTTTATGAAGTGTGTGAGATATATTATCTAATATTCATAAAATAATAAAAACATAATACGATATCGACGAGGAAAAACTCCTCCACGTGGAAAAAACTCGATGCATGCCTATATCTCATTCAACTTGGAAAGTATTTTTATAAGATGTAGGCAAGTACCTATCACTTGTTCCCTAACAATTAGTTCACTATTCACATTTTGACTATCCCTTAATTTCAAACAAGAGATTTTCCCAAAACTCCATCGAGAAAATGAGAAAGTGTCATACTCTTTCTAGCCATCAAACCATGATCAAATTCTTCAATAATCCCCCCCCCCCCCCCTCCTCGATAAAATTTGATGAGATTCTATTAAGATCTTAAATTTTGATGTAGAAATATGTTTGAATCTAGGATATTATAGTTTTGAAAGAAATTCAGTCAAGCAAAAGTCATCTCAAGCTAAGATCGGGTATAGATCTAGCATATCACTAAATTTGATTGGGACTAGTGAAAATGTAATATAAGCTAAAGAATGACCTCTCAAATGGAAATTCTCTATCTAAGTATAAAGAGTTTTTACAGTGATATGAGTTTCCATTCAAAATGGAGAAAAATAGATTCTATTTATAGATTTTTAAAAAAATCAGACTACGTCGTGTACGTAGAAAAACTTATTATGTGCGCATGGTTTAAACTAATAGAAAAATAACCCAAAACTTGCCACAATCGTGCGAACAGTTGTGAAATGGAGCCATGTACATTGATGTGAACAATAACCAAATTTCAGTGAGTCGGATTTGAAAAATAAATAATAATTGCCTTATTTTTAAGCTTATACACAACTTGAGTTTTACAAGTCAAAAAGTCATTTTTTACATGATAATGCTAACTCGTGTTACCATGATGCTAACTCAACTTGCTTAGATATTTCTTACTCAATAAGTAAACTGAGTAATCATACAAGTAATTTAGTAGAATATCATTGAACAATTGTAGTAAGGGTTATTAGATATCAAGTATTTAACGTTCATCATGGGTTGCACTACACTTAATATCGAGTTATACTTAAAAGGATACTATGGTGATAATTGGATATCGAATCCGAATGACTCCAAATCCACAAGTGGATGTGCATTAGTGTCTTGAAAATCCTCAAAACAAATATATATTTTTAGAAGATGAACAATAGAATATAAATTTATATAATTTGATAAAAATGTAGAATAAGGAGAGTTGTTTTGACACTTCTTAGAAGACATTCCAAATTAGCCTAAATACATTCCAACAATTTGTATACAATGTGATAGCTAATAATAGGGATGGCAATTTACAACACGCCCCGTTAACCTGACACGAAATCGACAAGTTTCAAGCTGATTTGGGTATAGCCTTAATGGGCTTGGGTATATTCGTGAAACCCATTTATGACCAGTCAAACCCGTTTATTAAACGAATTGATTTTGGATCGTGTGACCCATTTAAACCCGCTAGACCCACAAAACCTTTAACATTGGGGATTATTTTTGTATTTTGAGGGATAAAAAGGAACCCCCAAATACAACTTTTGTATTTGCACCCCACCGGTAGTAAAATTCGTTAGTTGCTGTTAAAATTTTCAAAAAGTCCATCCTACCCCTACTTTAATCCAAAACAATATAAAAGTTTAAGAAAATAAAATTATATAATAAACCATTAAAAAATATTTAGAAATCTAAAAATTATAGAAAAATAGTTAAAATTTTCATAAATTAGGAAAAAAATTAAAATATGAAAATCATGAAAATAAAAAATAAATTAAAAAAATCTTGAAAATATTTTTAAATCTGAAAATAATAGAAAAATCATTTGAAGTAACAAAAAACTTATAAAAAATAGGGTACAAAATTATAAATATAGTTTTAAAATTCAAAAATCAGGAAAATTAACATAAATTATGAAAAAAGTTTAAAAAATATTTAAACATCTGTAAATAATGTAAAAACATTTTAAATTAGAAAAAACTTATAAAAATAGGGAAAACTTATAAAAAATATTTTTAAAATCTGGAAGTCATGAAAATAAATATAAATTACCAAATAAACATTTGAAAATATTACTTTTTCACTTAAATCCAAAAATTATAGAAAAAACCTTTCAAAAATTACAAAAAAAAACTAAAAAAATATTTTAAAAATGTGGTGTTTTATCTATTTACTAATGATTTTTATATAGGTTTATTTTTTTAGTTTCTTATTAGCATTTTTGTATCTAGTATTGTTTGAAACCGGCAAAAAATATTGAGATACTTCCTCACAATTGGGACCCTTCTACAATCCAAGAAAAGGTAAGTGTTGGATTTAGATTAAAAACACAAAATATTGTGGTGCTGGAAACAATGTTAAAACTCAAATTTGTTATTCATCATATTAAACACAACTAGAATATTTTCAAATGAGTGCTCATGGAAGGGTTAAACACATTTAGATTTTTTTATCTAGGTGGGGAAAGAAAATCAAGATATTTAGGATTATTTATTCACAAAATATTCTTTATTTTGATTTGTAAAAGATTAATTGTAAATTTATAATGAATATGGATTGAAAACTAATTTGTAGAAAATACCAGTTTTTCTATTTTTTTTTTATTCTTAGGAATTATTTGTAAAATACTAAGAATGACTAACATTAAAAAAATGACTTATATGTTAATTCTTTTCCAAAAACACAGAAATTGAAAAGAAAAAAAAAAGAGAAAAAATGGAAGGCATTCTAATTTTTTTATATTTTAATATTTTTAGTAGGCGTGTTAAGTTTTTTTTTATAAGTTTTCCCTCTTTTTTTATTATTTTTTTAATACAATGTTTTTTTTAAATTTCCAATGTTTTTTAATATTTTTTCATAATCTATATTTATTTTTATGATTTTCAAATCTTAATTTTTTTTATAAGTTTTTCCCTATTTTTGATAATTTTTTTGTAATTTAAAATGGTTTTTTCTTATTTACAGATTTTTAAATATTTTTTAAATGTTTTTTTTGTAATTTATATTTAGTTTTTGATTTTCAAAATTTCAAAATACATTTGTAAATTCATCTTATTTTTATAAGTTCTTTATTACTTAAAATGATTTTTCTATCATTTTTTGATTTTAAAATGTTTTTAGATGATTTTTTTTTAAATTTATATTTATTTTCACGATTTTCAAATTTTAAAAATATTTTCCCTAATTTCTAATTTTTTAACTGTTTTTCTATAATTTTGAAATTTCTAAATATTTTTAATAATTTATTACATAATTTTTATTTTTTGAAAATTTTATATTGTTTTAGATTAAAATAGCAGCTAGTTTCTCTCATCTTCCCTCCACGAACCCATGTAAAAATTAGCGGCTAAAAACTCCGATCTCATATCCGGCATAAATCGAACGGCCTCAAACCTTTCCCTTCTATCTTCTCCGGCCTCACCTGTTCAGTACCTCACCTCAGCCTCTCCAACCAGACATTTTCGGCCTAAATCGAAGCGATTCGACAATACCTCTCCGGCCAGACATTTCTGGTACTCATTTTATTCTTTGATTATAATGTTGGGTTCTGTTTGATGTAATTCTTATCTTTGATTAGAAAATCAGAACGAATAATCAAACGATTCAGCAAATAAAATGATACCTCAACTAATAAAAAAATCTTTAATCTTTGGGGAAAATACTTTTAGTTTCCTCACAAATAAATTTTAAATACTAAAGGATTTTTAACAGATTTTAAACACTTAGGCCACTAATTATCTTCTTGTACAAGTCCACGCTGGTGCCATAACAAGTGGACCTAATTATAAATTGTCCTTAAATACTTAAAAATTGTTATCAAGGAACCTAATCGTAAATTGACCAAAATCTTTATCCACAAATAATGAATCTGCTTACAAAAAACAATCAATAATTCCTCAATTAAAGGGAATAAAAAAAAGAAATAAGAAAGAAACAGTGTAAACCCTTTAATTTGAAATGAAAATTCTTCTCTTTGATTTAAAAATCTTTGTTGCATTTTTTGTTGCTTTGTTGAGTAATGTAATCTAGTTTTTTTTACAATTTTAATAGAATGTAATATGTTTTCTACATTTTTTGTTGATAAATTAAATTAGTTTTAACCTATTTTTTTTATTTTCCATTATATGAATTATTTTTATCTATTTTAATTTTGTAGGAAAAAATGACTTGGAGGAGCTAAGGAACTATGATTTGGAGGAGATAAAGTTGTAGCAAATTTCAAGAGACTTGAACATGAATATTGATTGATTTTCACTATTATAGATAAAATGGATTAAAATTGGCACTTGAACTTGAACATTGAAAATTTGAAATAGTGTTGAGTTATAAACGGGCGGTGAACGTGTGATGAATGAAACGCGTTAAGCAACTCGTGTTGGGTTTACCAGCCCAACACAATTTGTTTGGTTAAATGGGTGAAAACGGGTCTTTTCGTGTCATTCGCTAAACAAACGAATCCTGTATGGGGGGAACCATTTTTCACACGGATTGTATATCACCTGACACAAACCCGTCTCGACACGACCCGTTTCCATCCCTAGCCAATAAGCTATTGGAATGGGAAAATTTTATATGGATTATGGTAAGTATTAACATATACATTGAATAAATTATACCATAATTAAATTGCTCTTAGATAAAGTAATCTTAATTAATTATGTGAAGTCAAATGACAATATTATGGATCTACTAGCTAAAGGTTTAATAAGAGAGAGTATGCTGCTCATCCGAGGGAATAGAATTAAATCATATAATCTAAAGAGATGCGTAGATGGAAACCTTACCTTCTTGATTAGAGATACCTTGATCAAGGTTCAAAGTGACAATTGAATCTTGACAGACTCTAAAAGTGAGCACCGATGACTTTTAAATTCATACTCATTCCTATAATGAAACATGGAAATCCTAAGTGGTTTTAGGGTGAGATTTTCTTTAATGACTCTTATAACTTGGAAATCCAAGTGGAGTATTGGAAGATAATATTTATGGGAAATCCACTCGTGTGAGTGTGTAAGGGATGTTTTATAAAAAATTTCAAGGCTAAATACTCTAGCGCATTCATGAATCAAGAAATTATTTAGGCCCAACTCTCAAAGAACCAACAATGTTTAAAGAATTACGGTGTAAGCATTGGTTTACACAAATTGCTGGATTGTTGAAGACATCACATTCGCCCATCAACACATAAATTTGATAGATTTTCACTAGGGAAGATTGTAAGCCAAAAGCTACCTTTCATGATGTACAAATTTATTTAATAGAAATATCTCTCGTGTATTCATAGTCTTTTTTATGTTTGCTAAACTAATTTCCTCATTTAGGGGATTGTTAGAATTTGGTTTTGAAAATTATTATTGGGTCAACTTTGAACCTTACTCAAGGTTGGACCCACTTGTCTTTCAAGGCGATTCTAGGTGTGAATGTGTTCAGCTTCACGAGTAGATTAAACGAGTAAATTAATGTGTTATATTTACATGATCAAAATCATGTATTATTAAACGAGAAATTGTTGTCAAAAGTACCCATCTAATACTTGGAAATTTGGTTAAAGTGTAATGGAAATGTTTTTCGCAAATAAAAAGTTTAAGAGAAATTAGTAGTGTTTTTATACACAAAATGTCTTAGGGGTTTGGAGCCCTTAGGATTTTTCAGGACCTTACAATAGGGAGGATTTATATGGTCTGGGATTGCCTTCGAAGCCTACATATACGCATCATTGTTGTCCACTAGACCTAGGCCTTGGGCTACATCGTGGCTTGAAACATATCTTTTTTGTCCAATTTATGTTGGGATTTTTCCTTGCAATTATGTATTGGGGCTTTATTTGTTGTTGGGCTATCCAACCTAGTTCGTTTGGCTCATTTAATGAATAAGTTTTTTGGACATTTAAATAAGTGCTAGCATGCAACTCACGTGCTTTTTAATAATATTTATAAATTAATCATTATAAAATGACTTTTCAAGAGACGTTTTCGTCTTTAATGTTACATATAATGTTAGTGAGTTTATCAATATCACATGGCATATATTGATATTTTGATAATTATGGTTTTATATGCTTTAATCCAATTTCCAATGAAAAATGACCCAACAAAAATTAAATTTTCCATGAATCAAATTGAAACTCAACATGTTTTTCTGTTCAAGAAAAGCAATAAATCTAAGAAAACTAGCACTACTCAATCGCCAATTGACATTATGTACATACACATGCAGAAAAGAAGAATAATAAAATTATTAATGTATAAATAATCACAATATTTATTCTTCCCAAATCTTATTGTTCAAATTAATATTGAAAACAAAGATAAATATTATTTTTTACATGTAATGACCCGAATCAAAACTTTGTCCTAAAGAATTTTGGGATTCACCATTCAAAGGGTTAATTTTTTAAAATCAATTGTTATCCACTAAAATTACGACAAACAAAAAAGTCTTAACTTAAAATTATATGCCCCTATTACTGCAGCATGAATAGAAAACATAAAATAAAGGAAATTCAGATAAACCTAGATATGTGAAAGGACTCAACCTTTCATTCTCGGTGATTGCCACTGCACTTTTCATACCTTGCTCAAGACCAAGAAACCAAATAACACATTGAGTACTTGAGCACACTTCACCCGATAACCCATTCACTTATTCCATGTGAAACCAACCTTATTTCCGTTTGAGAGTTGCAGAATTTGCTTTGCCATAAATAATAACAACTCAATGAGAAATCAATATAGTATGAGGTTGATACATATATTAGAAAATTCTCTAAGACCGTAAGTTTTCATATTATCCCTGCAAAATTATGAAACATGATACATGTTAGAGGAAAAAGAAAACTGGGGGGGGGAGGTGCTCGTATGATAGATTTTTTCAACAACTTTGTTTGAAAAGGCTAATATATAACTTTTTGATTTATGCCCCCAAACCATATTAGTGTTTATCTCTCTCGAGGAGAAGGTAGATGCTTTTTTCCATATTAAAGGAGCGCCCCTAAGCCATAAAATCCACATCATGTATCTCATATTGTTTGCTATCACCACTAATGTACCCATTCGACCTTCAAGATTTCATTTCCCGTAATAGTATCCCAAGCTAAAAAAAACCAGACAGATACAAAAGCTACAATATACAAAATTGATACAAAAAAAGGAATAGAAAAATGAAAAAGATGCATATACAAATCTGTCATTGAATAATATGAGAGAAAAAATAAGAGAAGGGCAGAGTTATACTGGGGAGAGAGAGAGAGAAAGTGAATGGACGGTTGCAACGGAAAAAAAAGTGAGAGAGTCTTGTGGTTTGATTGAACTAAGGGTTTAATTAAATTCTTATGATTGAGAGAAAGTAATGAAAAGGCGGATATATAAGAAGGCTAAATAATCGTAAGGAGAGAGAGAAAGCAAAAAAAGAGGGAAGAGGAGGGGACTCAAATACACAAAATAACAGACAATTTTGGATGCCACGTTTACAACTTAATGGGAAGTTGAACACTAAGATGAATTATACAGTATATGCTGAAGATATAACTTTAATTAAAATTATCCACATAGTGCTCTGAATGTCGTCACGTGATTCCGTTGTCAATATTAGTCATATACTATAATTTTAAATAGTTAATTAACACTCTCTTGGAACAAAAATAACCGTTTAAAACTACCATTTTGTTCCTTATATATTTCAGCTTTGGTTTGTTTGTTAGTGTGGATGATTCAATGTGCCTTCTTCGAATGGAGAGTTCTATCATTGTTCTAATTTTATAATTCTTAAAATTAAGAGTGCTACTATTGTAAAAAGAAAAATTGGCCTATCTTTTGAGACGATGCCAAAAGCTGGTGAAGCACTATAAAGAGACATATATTGTCTTTGAGGGCAGAATACCCTGCACTTACCTTAATCTAATATCATAATTCATTTTAACTACTCCTTGTAAGAATTTTTACTTCTACTCTATTCTTCTCAATAATTGTTTACTGTTTTGGTATATAATTTTAGTGGATTATGATATTTATGTGGCAAAATATGTAGTGCAATTTTAAATTAAATAGAGTCGTTTGCACTAACTGTTCAAACTGATTATCTCAATACTATAAATCACAACTGGAATTGAATATAAATTAGAATTGATAATGATAACATATGGATTTAACAATTAGATTCACTTGACTTAAAATCTGGAATTAATTCTCAAGTGAACTTAAGCGAATGATATTTTCTACACAACTAGCATTCTCAATATTTTTAATAAACACAACACCGCCCCACCCCCACGCACACCCCACGTTGGGGCGGAGTCTTACCATATGATGTAAAGAAAACATTATACTATCTGACCCTCTTTCAAGATGGTCAAGGTGAATCTCATAATGTATTGACTAAAATTTATAAATTAAGAATTTTTCTTGGGTTCCACAATTTTTTAAGTTTCAATCAATAGTGTGTGAGGTCATTGTGACCCTATTTTAAGGAGACCATCACACATTAAGCTATGAATAATGCATTGTTGACAAAACCCGAGTCATAACATGCTTATGATGAATAACATCACTATATCTATCCACCCTGCAACTAAAAGTATATTTCATGTAACAAAAAATCAATTAATGGTAGTCAAACATCGTATTATACACATCCTACGCTCAACACAAAATCAATTATCTACCATTAAACTAGTTTTTGTGACAATTCATGGAAGAAATTTAAAACGACAATCAAATCATATTAATGGTACCAAAAATACCTCACCATTGTTCCGAGATAAATACGATGTTACTTTACAGAGAAAAAATGGGTAGAAAATTTGAAATGGCAGGTCTCAAATCAAGCCAATTGTGTTAAAATTTAATTTAAAAAGTGAATAGAATAACGTTCATGATGATTGTTATACGCAGTGTGTTTTAGAATAACGAGTATAATCAATCCACACTAGCACAAACTATTAGAAAAGAATTCAAACAATGTTGGTAGACTTGATCCATTTTGAATTAATCTTTAACTGTTTCAGATTTATGTGTGATGTCAGGGGATAAGTTTTATGTTTTCATTTGAGTTTAGTGTAGCAGGTTGTGTTGTTTTATAGGTAGTGGGTGTGTGAGTTGTACGTTAGCTACAACTATAAATGTAGGTTTTGTGTTTGTGTTTTGGTATCAATAAAAAGATAATCATCTTCCCTCCCATAATTCTGTTTTTGTAGTATGTTTTCTTCTTAAATTTACATCAGTTGTACTCTATTTTTCTCTTTAATTTGTATTAGAGTGGTATCAGGGAGGTGATAAAAAGGTGGATCAGTCTTAAAAGTTTCAGTTGCCATGGCAAGTAATGGGAACGGATCTCAGCAACCAAGCCTTCCTATTTTTAATGGTAACAATTTTCAGTTTTGGTCTATTAAGATGAGAACCTTGTTTGCCTCAAATGATTTATGGGGTGTAGTTAATGTTGGATATGACGAATGTTTAGAATAGGAAAGGTTGATTGCAACTCAAAGAAATGAGTTAAAGGAAAAGTAGAAGAAGGATGCAAATGCCTTGTATATCATCCAACAGGCTGTGGATGATATTATATTTCCAAGGATTATGGTTTCCATCACTGCTAAAAAAGCATGGGAGGTGTTAACGGAAGAATATCAAGGTTCATTAAAGGTAGTTACTGTTAGATTACAAACTTTTTGTCATAATTTTGAGAACTTATCTATGAATGATTCTAAAACCATTCAGGAATATTTTTCACAAGTTAGTTCAATTATGTGATAAAAAAATGTTGATTTTTTTTAAAAGTCTTCCTTCAAAGTATGATCATGTAGTTGATACTATAGAGGAGTATAAAAACTCATTTGTGTATTCTGTGAAAGAACTAATTGGTTCCCTTCAAGTACACGAGCAAAGATTGAACAGGTTAACTCAAAGTTCATTGGAGCAAGAATTTCATTCAAAACTTGATGTAAGAAAGGGACAGAAGAATGCAGGAATGGGACATAATAGAAGAGGGGGACATCGTGGTCATGGAAATGGACCTCGAGGAAGAGGAAAAGGTCAGTGTTATCAAAAACGCAAAAATGAAGGTAACACTTTCTGATTTTCTCCCATGTTTAATATCAAAAAGAACAAATCACGCCACTAAGTATTGTTGGTATAAAAATAGCAAGTTAGACCCAATACAATGCTTTCGTTGTAAAAATTGTGGCCATAGTGAAAAGTATGGTCATCACAAGCCTAATGAACGAGCTAATTTTTATGAAGGTAAAGAAATAAAAAATAATGAACTTAAAGAAACCTTGTTTCTTTCTTGTCATGCTGAAATGAATGATGACATTTCGTATTTAGATATTGGATATAGAAATCACATGATAGGAAACAAAGATTACTTCGTGGATATTGATAAATCAGTCATGCCATAAGTAAGAATGGGAGATAACAACCAACTTAAGATGGTGGGGCTTGGTATTATTGTTGTGAACACAAAGTCAAGTAAGAAATTTATATCTGATGTATTGTATGTTCTTAGGTTGGTCCAAAATTTGTTAAGTCCGAGTCAGTTGATGAGAAAGGGATATGCTATTTTTGATGATGGTGAAAGTATTATTTGAGATAGAAAAGTATGAAGAAGATTTTCTCTATTAAAATGACACCAAATAAAATGTTTCCTGTCTTATTTTATTTTCTAATCTTGGATGAAATGCATTTAAGGCATATGTTGAAGAGTCCATGTTATGGCATAGAAGATATGCTCATTTAAATTTGATGGCTTGAGTTTAATGCATAAACAAACATCACAGTTGGTTTTCCATTAGTGAAACATGATGATAAAGTATGTGAAGCATACGTATTACGCAAGCATGATCATGAACCATTTCTAGTTGGAAAGGATTGGCGTACAAACAAGACTTTAATGCTTATACATGCTGATGTTTGTGGCCCAATGCAAACATTATCATAGAGTGGAAACAAATATTTGTCATATTTGTTGATGATTGTACCAGGATGACATGGTTATATCCCATGAAAGAAAAATCTGAAGTGTTTTCAATATTTAAGAAGTTTAAACCCCTTGTAGAAAATCAATGTGGTAATTCCATTATTATTTTATGTACTGACCATGGTGGTGAGTTTTTGTCCCAAGAATTTATGTACTGTAGTGAAATGGGCATCCAAAGGAAATTGACAACAAGCTATATGCCTAAACAAAATGGAGTGGCCGAGTGCAAAAATATAACCATAGTTGAAGCAACCAGGAGTATGCTAAAAGATAAAGGACTCCCAAATGAATATTGGGTTGAAGCTGTTGGAACGACAATATACTTGATCGATCGATTTCTTACAACTGCAGTTCAAGGGATAACACCATATGAAGCTTAGTGTGTAGAAAATTCCAATGTAAATCACTTGAGGATTTTTGGGTCCATAGCATATGCATTTGTACCATCTAAGAAAAGGCAAAAGTTTGACGACAAAAGAAAAAAATGCATTTTCACAGGCTATAGTGTTGAAACTAAGGGCTATAGACTTTATGATCCAATTTCTAAAAAATTGATTATAAGTCGTGATGCGACATTTGATAAGAATGAAGCATGGGACTAGAAAACCGATGATATCACTCGTACTGGTGTTGAAGAAGAAAATACAGGGGCTGATCCAACTATAATTGAAATTCTCTCACAAGATTCCAATAAATCAATGAGTTCGAGTAATGATTCACCACCTACAAAGGTAAGAAAGTCTTGCTAATATATATGCTGATTGTCAATTTACAGGTTTTGCTAAGGAGCCTATTTGTTCTGAAGATGCAGTAACTAAGACGGAATGGCGCAATGCAATGGATGAAGAAATTGAAGCTATAGAGAAGAACAAGACTAGGAAGTTAATGGAGTTGCTTCCAAGAAAAGAAGCTATTGGGTTGAAGTGGGTCTACAAAAAAAAAGTTAAATTCTGATGGGTCACTACAAAGTCATAAAGCAAGATTAATTGTGAAAGGATATGAGTAACAGCAAGGTTTAGACTTCTTTGAAACTTTTACACCGATATCTAGAACTGACACTATTAAAACTGTATTGGTTGTAACTGCTAAAAAGAGTTGGCAAGTTTTTCAGTTAGATTTCAAACAACCTTTCTTAATGGGTTACTTGATGAGGAGGTTTATGCGGTATAAACCCAATGATATGAGGTGAAGGGGATTAAGCAAAAAGTTACAGACTCAAGAAGGCATTCCATGGGTTTAAGCAAGCACCGAGAGCATGGTATAGTAGAATTGACATGTATAGAGTGAACTTAATCTATATGTGAAGACTCGTGAAAGTGATATTTTGATTGTGTGTTTGTATGTTGACGATATGATATACACCGGGAGTTATATGAAGATAATGGTAGAATGGAAGGAAAATATGATGAAAGCATTTGAAATGTCAGATTTAGGTCTGTTGCATTATTTCTTTGGAATTCAGGTAGTTTAAAATGAGAATGGGTTTTTTATATCTCAACAAAGATATGATTCTGATTTGTTAATAATATTTGGCATGCAAAATTATAAACTTGCAAAAGAAAACTATTGTTGATGCAAAAAACTAGACTGGGCCTAATTGACTGATCACAGATAAATAAACAAAACAGGTAAGACAAAGAGGTTCTTAAAGTGATTCGGCCCAATGGATAAGTCTACCTCCACTATTATGTATTGATTGCTTTTAGGCCTGTCAACTGAGCCGAGCAGGCCCGAAGCCCGCTTGCTCGGCCCGCTAAATTTGGGCTGAGCCTTTATTGAGTTTGAGCCGAGCCGAGTTTGAGCCAAGATATTAAGCTCGAATTTAATTTGACCCGAGCGCGAGCGAAGCACTTTTAAGCCCGAACTAGGCTCGGCCCGAAATAATATATATAAATATATATTTATATATTTACAAAATTATTTATTTTTCATGATATGTAAAAACAAAATAATTTTTTTAATAAATTATTGAACTTAATATTAGAGAAATAAAAATAAGGTGGTTTAGAGACTTAAAGTTATAACTTATAACTTAATCTTATAAGCATGTGGGTGTGGCACACAAGCAAGCAGGAGAGCAGGTCTGGCCAACCCATTTCATTAAAAAGATTTCATTTCCCTCTCTCTCTCCACTCTAATCTAGGTCAAAAACCGCCCGTTGTTCTTCATTACTCACCTCAGATACTCAGCAGATCAGGTATACAGCGGCACTCGTACAAATTCTCAAATTTGGCTTCTCCGATCACAGACAACTGGTTCTTCTTCAATTAAAATCCGCTACTGAAAAGTTCAAAACTTAGGGAAGGCAGATTTCATTTTGAGCAAACTTGGTTCTTTAAGGAAGAATATTGAAAAGGATTTATGTGAGTATTTTCATCATATGTTCTCTTATTCTGTGACTTTTTAAGATGATATGCATTATATTATTCATAAAAATTACTCACGAGGTGATTGATGAAATGAAGAGAAGATTAATGTCTTGGATTTGAGCTCTCCAAATCAAACTCTTATTTCTTTAATTCCAAAATCAAAAACCCCTCTTTAGCTGGACAATATCACCCGATGTTTGTGTAATGTGGTATAAAAAATTGTTTTCAGTTTGGTTTTGTTTTTAGTTTTGGAAGCTTTCAGTTCATGTCTGCTTTTTTTATTATGTTCAGTTCATGATGTCAATGTTATGTTTTTATTATGTTTTTTTATTATGTTCAGTTCATGAAGTTTCCAGTGCAAAAGTTAATCTCATGTTATGTTTTTATTATGTTCAGTTCATGATGTCAATGTCAGATGCAAATAATGAAGGTGTTGGGAATACTACTACCACGCAGTCTACCGTTCCAAGTGTCCCTACCGAGTCGGTTGAGAAGCGAAAAAGGGAAGTGAAAACGAGATCTCTAGTGTGGATTCACTTCACAAAGGTTGAAATAAGCACTGGGCTACAAAAATGTAAGTGTAATTATTGTAAGAAATTATTTTCTTATCCGAGTAAGGGTGGAACAACCCATTTGCTTCGTCACATAAGAAATAGGTTGCGTCCGATTTATAATAAAGAGAATCCTATTGAGGGGGGGGGGGGGTGGATCACAAACATTTCTTAATTTAGAAAAAGGGAAATCGGAGGAGGGTAGCAATCTTGTTCCATGGAAATTTGATCAAGAGCGCTCTAGGAGTGACTTCACCGAGCTTGTTATTTGTGCGGAATTATCTTTCAACTTCACAGAACATCCTGCTTTTCGAAAATATATTCGGGGTATATACCTGAAGTATAAGTTTCAATCGAGGAACACGGTAAAGAGTGATTGTGTGAAACGTTACATCAATGAAAAAACAATTTTAAAGGAAATGTTGCAATCAAGTGCTTGCTCGCGAGTTTGTCTAACAACCGACACTTGGACATCTCGTCAAGACTTGCCATTTATGGCACTCACGGCACATTTCATTGATAAAGGGTGGAAGTTACACAAGAGGATTATCAACTTTGTGATGGTGCTTATGCAAGCTACCGGAGAAAATCTTGCGGACGTCATCATAAGTTGCTTACTCGATTGGAATGTCGATAAGATATGCACCATTACGATGGATAATCATACCGACAATGATGTTATTGCTAAAAATCTAGCGGATCATTTTTCATCTCGAGGTTTATTGTTGCTTAGTGGAGCGCACATCCAAGTCCGTTGTTGGGCACACGTGTTAAATTTATGTGTTCAAGATGGACTGGACGAGATTAAGGATTCCATTCGTAGGGTACACAATGCAGTGAAATATGTTAAAGGGTCTGGTAGAAGGAAACTTGAACTAAGTAAATACGCCGATCAAGAACGTATTCCCCGAGGTAAGATGTTAGTTTTAGATGTGTCCACTCGATGGAATTCAACATACTTAATGCTAGGATCTGCATTGCATTACAAGAAAGCGTATGATCGTTTGAAAACACGTGACCTAAATTTTAAGAATCCACCAACTTCTGAAGATTAGGAGAAAGCTGAAATTGTTCACCAATTTTTAGACGCTTTTTTTTATCGTGACAAATGTATTCTCTTCACGTAATAAGTGTACTTCTAATGTCTACTTTCGTGAGGTTTATCGAATTCTTATGTTGTTGCGAGAGACTTCGTTGGATTTAAATTCATTGCTTGGACATATGGCATTAAACATGCTTGTGAAATTTGAAAAATATTGGTCGGAAAAAGAACCAAACATATTACTTTCTGTCGCTCTTATCCTTGACCCGAGGTTTAAGGACAAGTATTTGAAATTTTGCTACCAGAGGATATACGGTCCTTCCACCGTTGATAGTTTGATGAGCCGCGTGCATAGTGTGATTCATGATTTGTTTGATGAGTACATGTCTTTATATGAAAATTCTTGTCATTTGGAAGAGATTAGTGAGAGTGAAAAAAGAAAGAATGTTATGTCCGCTAGCACATCTTCATTTTCCAAAAGGATGGATTTTATTGAAGATTTTTATAAATTCAATGAAGAAGAATGCACTACTCGTAATAAAACAGAATTAGATGTGTACTTAGAGGAAAAGCTCCATCCAAGCAAAAATATCAATGATGATGATTTCGATATTTTACAATGGTGGAAGCACAACTCTTCCAAGTTTTCGGTCTTATCGATGATGGCGCGTGACATTCTTGCTATTCCCGTGTCATCTGTTGCTTCGGAGAGTGCATTTAGCACCGGGGGGCGTGTCCTTAGCCCATTTCGTAGTTCGTTACTTCCTTCTACTGTTGAATCATTGATTTGTGCCCAAGATTGGATTCAAAGTGCACCCGTACAAACTGAATTTGAAGATGAAATTGACACTACATTTGCTGGTAATTTTTCATATGTTACCTATTGCAATTTTTATATTATTTAGCTTATGTAATTGGATTGTCTTTAGCTAATGTAATTATTTCTTACAATTTTCAGACTTGAACATATGTACGGCGACCGACTAGCTGTCAGATTTCAGACTTGAAAAGTGTTGCAAATGGCCGTCGAAACAACTTTATATATCAATATTAGTGCAGAATTTTGGGTGTTTAATGCTGTTGAAACAACTTTATATATCAATATTAGTGCAGAATTTTGGGTGTGGAATGCAGAATTTTGGGTGTTTAATGCTGTCGAAACAGCTTTATATATCAATATCAGTGCAGAATTTTGGGTGTTGAATGCAGAATTTTGGGTGTTTAATGCTGTCGAAACAGCTTTATATATCAATATTAGTGCATAATTTTGGGTGTGGAATGCAGAATTTTGGGTGTTTAATGCTGTCAAAACAGCTTTATATATCAATATCAGTGCAAAATTTTGTTTTTTTAGTTCTGAAATCCATTTTTAGTGCTGAAATGTGTTTGTAAAGTGCTGAAAAGTGTGTTTAAAGTGCTGAAATTTGTTATTTAAGTGCTAAAATTTGGTTTTGTAATCCTGAAATGTCAAATATTAGTGCTGATAGCTGGCTATTTTAGTGCTGAAATGTGGGTTTTTAATTTTGAAAATGTCAATAATATTGCTGAAAAGTGTGTTTAAAGTGCTGAAATTTGTTATTTAAGTGCTGAATTTTGGTTTTGTAATGCTGAAATGTCAAATATTGGTGCTGATATTTGTTATTTTAGTGCTGAAACGTGGGTTTTTAATGCTGAAAATGTCAATAATATTAATGAAATGCGTTTTTAAAGTGCTGAAAAGTGTTTTTAAAATGTTGAAATTTGTTATTTAAGTGCTGAAATTTGGTTTTGTAATGTTGAAATGTCAAATATTAGTGCTGTTATCTGTTATTTTAGTGCTGAAATGTGTTTTTTTTATTGTTGAAATATAAAATTTAATTTGCTGAAATAAATAAATATGTATTTATTTATACAATTCGGGCCGGCTCAAATTGGGCCCGAAGCCCGATTTACTTTGTGAGCCGAGCTTGAGCCAAGCACTCTTAAGCTCGTTCGGGCCGAGCTTGAGCTTGAGCCAAATTAGTAAAAATAGGGCCGAGCCTGATCAACCATAAGCTCGGCTCATAGAGCCCGATTGACAGGCCTAATTGCTTTGAATTATTTTTCGATCCCTTGCAATGAGGGTGATACAATGTATTTATAGCCCAAGAGGGGTATTGATAGTTGTCGTGTGAAAGGATGGAATGCCTTCATTTGTTAGGCATTCACATCAATACATAATGAGAATTGAATGTACTACTGTTGTCACTTCACTGGTTATACAGGTTGTATGACTGCTGTCGCTTCGTTGGCTATATAGGTTGGATGTCCGACAATTGGTCGATCTTTCCAGTTGGTCGGGCTTCCTTGTTGGTCGGGCTTGTACATCACGCTGACTTGGATTTGCGCCATATTGGCTTATAATTGGTCCACGTAAGATGGTAAATTTTGGTATCAACAGAAACCCCCAATGTTTCATACTTAGAGCTGATACAAAAGTGTGGAATATTATGCTTTAACTGTAGTTTGGGCTGATTGGTCGGCTGCAGACCTTCTAGACTTGTGAAATTTATCCACTTAATTGATAATTTTTGAGTGCGAATGGCAATTTTGTAAATATTTCAAATTTTAGCGAACATTTCTGGGTATCTTCGACTTTTTCCTTGTTAGCCGCCGTAAACTCAACGTTCGTTCACTTTAAGAAATACTTTTCCCAGTTTTCGAGGTGACTTATAAAAAGAGCAGTAAAACTTCGATCATCTTTTATCTCTCATTTCTGATTCAACTGTTATGTTCTTTGAACTTTCATGCGATCGTTTTCTTTTCTGTCTTCAGTTCTTGTTGAATCCTTAAACCTTTGTAAGAACTTTTCTCTCCTCTTATTTGTTTCTTCACCATGATTTATTCTGTTGAGTCGCTTAATAAATTCAGGAAGGACTTTAACATTCCATCATAGGTTGTGCTAGAACATCCCACTTTTCCTTCTAATTTTCTTTCTCTTGTTGAGCCCCATTGGTTCCCCTCCATCTTTATTGCTGAGTGTGGGTTAACATTTCCTCCCAATCCCCTATGTCTGGAGTTTTGTAAGTATTTTGACATTGTTCCTACAAGAATAACTCCTAACACATGGAGAGTGGTGAATGCGGTATATAGGTTAAATCAAATCTATAGAACCCATCTAGGGATTCTAGAGATAATGTTTTGCTATAAATGGGTAACTAGTGATACCAATTATTATTTGAAAACTAGGGCAGTTAGTAAAGCTTTAGTAGTTAACCTCCCTGATTTTAATAGGGATTATTTTGATCATGGGGTAGTTATGAAAAATTGGCAACATGCTCCTTTAACTTAAGGTGCGAAATATCAAGGACCTAGATGTCCTCTTTTTGGCAAAGGGATATCTTGTTATATATTTTAATAATTTTGCCCTGTTTATGTTTGATAAAATGTCATACTGACTGTTGTTTTGTAAATATGATTACAATTGAAAGGAAGAGAAAGTCCCCCAAAGAGAGTGAAGTAAATTTAAAAGAATTGAAGTTCATTTGGGGACTTCACAAGATGATTGTTGAGGAGCACATTAGATCTTCTTCTTATTTGATTCAATACATAAATACCATTTCCTCCTTCATTGCTCGACCCGCTGCTCCTCCTTCTCTGGTGATTGATCTTGATCAGGAAGATTCGAACACTTCTCTTTTTGATATTATGAAGAAGAGAAAATTTCTTGATCTTCTTAGTGGTAGAACTTCTGTCTCCCAAGCACCTGCTGAAGGAAACAAGAAGAAGACATGGGATGTTATGAAGACCCCAGTCCCTAAAGACCAAACCCCCAAAGACCCAACTCCCAAAGATGATGCTATCCCTTTGAGGAGACTTAGAATAGGTATTGAAGAGAAGTAGGTCGAATAAGTGACCGACTAAAAAATCTTGATCGAATTACCTTCTTCTGAGGCTGGTCCTCCAGCAGTTATTACTCCTTATTTGGCCAGGAAGTTGATCAAGTATGGTACTCTTCCAGACGTGGATGACATGCTTCCCCGAGTAAAGGTTTCTGAATACGCTGGCTAGAGCCTTGCATCAGCAAGTGATTTCCATCTTCTTGGTACCATTGTCTTTTATATTTCTCATGCACCAACTTCATCTTCTTATGTTGCAGTTCTTGGTGCATTTTAATAATATGCTGGAGAAGGATGACGAAATTAGGGCTTCTTCTTCTTCAAATGATGTGGAGTAAGCCTTGGCTGTCTTGAAGAAGTCTCTGCTTGAATCTCAGCAAGCCTTGGAGACTAGGAAGAGTACTTGGGTGAATAAACTAAAGACAACTGAAACTGCTCGTCAAACGTCTAATGAAAATGCCCTTGAAGATGAGCACAGGGAAAAGGAAGCTGAATGCAGGGCTAAGGAAGCTAAGTGCAGGGAAGAGAAAGCAGAGCGCAAGGTAAAGACTGCTGAGGATCTTGTGTCCTCTGAAAGGTATAAGAGGAAGTCTGCTGTTAAGACATCCTTCAGTGCTGGTTGGGACAAGGGTTGGAATAAGGCCATTTCTGTTGCCTCTGCTCAGATTGAGTATGCAAAACAAAAATGTTTTAGAGATGGTTAGGTTGCTTCCCTTTAGGAGTAAAATACTATTGAAGATTCTGAACTTTTTCAGAAATATACTCATGGTCCTCCTCCTGTCATTGAGGATGAAGTTGAAGATAAAGTTAGTTCTGGAGAATCTTCTCTAGTGGTTGAATCTGCTGCAGACCAACCTAAAATTACTGAGTCTTCTCTTCCTCGAGCCGAGAAAATCGAGCAACTCGAGTCTATAACCCCTTCTTCTGATCAGGACAAGATGGTTGAGAATGATAGGGAGAACGTGTAAAGTTGTTCGGCATTTGCCCTTTTACTTTTTGTTTCTTTTTCTTTATTTTTATTGTACTTGAAATCTTCATTATAAATAAAAGAAGCCTTTTGTTCCTCCGACCAACAGGGCAGCCCGACCAACTGGGAAGACCGACCGACTGTCGAAAATCAAACTTGTATAGCCAACGAAGCGACATCAGTCATACAACCTTTATAACCAGTGAAACGACAACAGTAGTACATTTAATTATCATTATGTATTGATGTGAATGCCTAACAAATGAAGGCATTCCATCATTTCACACGATAACTATCAATAACCCTCTTGGGCTATAAATACATTGTATCACCCTCATTGCAAGGGATCGAAAAATAATTTAAGGCAGTCAATACATAACGGTGGATGTAGACTTTTCCTTTGGGCCGAACCAGTTTAAAAACTTCTTTATCTTACTTGTTTTGTTTATTTATCGGTGATCAATCAATTAGGACTAGTCTAGTTTTTTGCATCAATAGATTGACACCGTCTATGAAAACATATTGCTAAATGTTTTCACTAATTCATCATCTATGGATGAAATTTATGAATCAAGCACCAGAAACGAGGAAATTTTGCCTACTCCCTCTATCCCTCCAAACAACAATGATCTAACTGGAATTTTGGCTAGCTTGGCCAAGGGTCCAGAGGCTGTGCATGACACAATACAATAGTTGGCCCATACTCTGCAAGCTGGAGTCCCTTCATAATTCAATCAAAGGAGTATTCCACTGCCGCCAATAAGGAGTGTTGGACATAGCCATTCCTGAACTTCAAGGGATCCTTGGTACCTTCCTGGAGAAACTTCTTTTATCAGGATTACTAATTCCTCTGATGGACAATCCCTCATACCAGAAAGATTGAGTGCCTTAGAAAGGCTAAGTAGGGCCTCTCCTTTCGATCGTTCGGGACCCAAGTGATTGAATACGAAAGGCGTACGAGTGTAAGGGCAAGGTCGTTGTTTTCGTTTCGCCTACTCAATACAAACAAACCTAAATTATGACTACACTTGCGGGGCAAGTCTAGCGGTAAGTGGGGTATCGAAAGATCCACTGGGACGAGATGCTAGAATTTATAGGATTTAATACTCCAAAATAAAAGTGCAAAAGGTGATTACAAACTAAAAAGTAAAAAGATGCATAAAAGGGAAATATTAATCTAGGTGAGTGTAAATAAAACTAGACTAACAAAGCGAGTAAAAGCTATAGGTTGCCTCGAATATCCCTTACCTGAGTTAATTTGTATAAAATGGATACATGGGTCGACGAGTTATTTAGAATGCGTCTCGTTTAGACAGTTAATTGAATCAAGGGTTGTCACGCCCCTAAATCCGCATAAAAGCCTAATAAGATTTTGGCGTCAACAAATACCCCGAAAATTGCGCACGAAAGGTCGTAAGCATGGGACATACATGATATGTCCCATCAAATCTCCTAGGCACAATAACTAGGACAACACACCCGAAATAGACCCGTAAACCCCATCACCAAAGCCAAGAAATGCGTCAACCCGAGTGAGTTCCATTCAAACACAACCTAATTTAAATTAACTAGAAAGCATGTTAAAAATGCAATATATAAACGCGGTAAATTTACACTAGAAAGCAAGTAAATCAAAGCATGTAAACTAATTAACAAAGCATATAAATCTAATTAATCAAAGCAAGAATTAATGGAAAACAACTATATTAATGGAGAGGAAGATGAATAGTGCAACTTACAACCCAATTGGGTGTCAAATCAAGAATAATCAAAGAAGAACTCTTCAAATCCCTCAAACCCTAAGAGATTCTAACCTAAAATCTATTCTAAACCTTAATATCTGATTATTACAAAAAAATTGCTTTATGTAGTAAGTGGAATTACACTAGAAAAGAAAAGGGAAAAGAAAAGCCCAAAATATCTCAGAAAATAGGGGTTCGATCGATCGATGCTCAGAAATGATGCCCACTGTCTCCCCACGATGGCTGAAAAATGAAGGATCAATCGATCGACCCCTTTGGACGATCGATCGATCAAGCAGGTATGAGCCAAGGTAGCCTCCTGTTTCGTATGTTTGCATTTTTCGTCCGCTGAAATCCCCGTAACTTCTTCGTTCTGAATCAGAATCGTGCACCGTTCACGGCCACGCGAAGCTTGCGAGGAGGGCTACAACTTTCGTGAAGATGATGGGCTAGCTTCCCAAAATGTGAATAGACTAAAATTCCCTTGAACGTGCGATCGCGTACGGAAATCGAGCGGAATGCGTTCGAACTTCACACTTAGCATCCAAATACGTATAAAAGCTCAATTAACCCCTGCAAAACATGTTATAGTAGAAATCCGAGGTTGTCTGGTTAATGAGCATAAATATAGGGAATAAGATACCCGAGGGGGATAAAATGCGTAGGTTCGAGGGATGAAATACGTAATATTTGCTGTAGGAGGGTAGTGAGACTGGGGTCTATGAATAACTGGAAAGGGTGAGGCGTGACCCACTCCAATGGACGCTGTCTGCAAGTCTTCAAGGTCTCCTGGTGCAACTTCTGAAGAAAACTTCTCCTTCTGGTAACAATGGAACTCAAGCTTCAACTCACTCCCTGCAAGAAGATGAACTTTCACAGTAAAAATAGCAATTTTCTCAAGGGAAACACCTGAGAGTGATGGCTGTCAGTGGGGAGTGAAGGAACAAGGCACTCAGCACTAAGAGAATGAGCAGGGAGAGAATACTAGGTAGGTCTAGTGATATTTTAGCAGAGTAACAGTGCAATTTTCTATGTCCGTTTTGACCTTTCCCAGAGGTCTATTTATACATGGGCGTTAGGGGTGAGCTGGCGATTTTCGGCGCCAAAATTGAGAGAGTTGGTGGGGAACAATGTCTGAAGTGTACCATTTGTCGCTACCTATAGGCAGCCTGCCTGTCCCCTCCGCAGGCGCCACCTGGCGCCGACCAAAACTCAAAAAGCACATATGTCCCCTAATGGAGACAAAATAGCAGATTTTGGTAGTTATCTTTTGAAACGGTAACTTGTGGTGCAATTTTGCAAATCTTTGAGAGAGGAGACCTTAAGGCCTCCTCCCCTCTAAAAGTGTTATTTTTCTTCAGAGGGACCTCGAGTACCCCCTCTTCTGGAAAAGTCATTTTCTTGTAAAGAGTTTATTTTTATTGTGAGTAGCCAGCTCTTTGGCTGCTCACTTCACTTGTGACCAAGTGTGCAGTGTGCGTAGTCTCGAGTGACTTCTGGGTCTTCCTACTAGTATTCTCTCAATCCTATAGTGCTAAGTGGTTGAGCTTGCTCAACATACCTTATCCCTCAGCCGCCAAGCCAAAACTCCCAGGAAGTCCCAACGCGCCTGTTCGAGCCCTGCTTGCTCGACTAGGCTACCTGTACAAGAAAGTAAAGTGTTAGTGCTATTGTTCATTTAGAGACTGTTGTTTCATGATGAAAACTCCTGTAGCAGCACTTCTCGAATAACATTTCTGCAGTGACCCTTGCAGTGGCGCTGACCCTTGAAACGGCGCCGACCTTTGCGGCGACGCGGACCCTTGCATCGGCGCTGGTATTTGAAGTGGCGCCGACACTTGCAGTGGCGTCGACACGTGATGCGGTTCCGATGCTTGCAGCGGCGTCGACACTTGAAGTGGCATTGACGTTCGAAGCAGCGCTGATACCTGAGGTAGCGCTGACGCTTGAAGTGGCCGCTGATGCTTGAATTGGCGCTGTCATGTGAGGCGGCGCCGACCCTCATCGTGGCGCCAACGCTCGAAGTGGCGCCGATGCTCGAAGTGGCGCTGACGCATGAGGTAGCGCTGATGCTTGAATCGGCGCTGACATGTGAGGCGGCGCCGACGCTCGAAGTGGCGCTGTTGCTTGAATCGGCGCTGACATGTGAGGCGGCGCCGACGCTCGAAGTGGCGCTGTTGCTTGAATCGGCGCTGACATGTGAGGCGGCGCCGACGCTCGAAGTGGCACCGACCTTTGTCGTGGCACCAACGCTCGAAGTGGCGCTGACGCTTGAAGTGGCGCTGACGCCTGGGGTAGCGCTGATGCTTGAATCGGCGCTGACATGTGAGGCGGCGACGACCCTTGTCGCGGCGCCGACGCTCGAATTGGCGCCGACGCTCGAATTGGCGCCGACCCTTGTCGTGGCGCCGACACTCGGAGTGGCGCCGACGCTCAAAATGGCGCTGACGCTTGAAGTGGCGTTGATGCCTGAGGTAGCGCTGATGCTTGAATCGGCGCTGACATGTGAGGCGGCTCCGACCTTTGTCGTGGCGCCGACGCTCGAAGTGGCGCCGACCTTTGTCGTGGCGCCGACGCTCGAAGTGGCGCTGACGCTTGAAGTGGCGCTGACGCCTGAGGTATCGCTAATGCTTGAATCGGTGCTGACATGTGAGGTGGCGCCGACCCTTATCGCGGCGCCGACGCTCGAAGTGGCGCCGACGCTCGAATTGGCGCCGACCCTTGTCGTGGCGCCGACACTTGAAGTGGCGCTGACGCTTGAAGTGGCGCTGACGCCTGAGGTAGCGCTGATACTTCACAATGGCTTTTGGGCTTCTTGGTGACCCTCGCGGGTACCTCTCGGGTGTCATTAATAAGAGAAAGTATTTTTTATTTCGTTTGCTTCTTTCTGTTGATAACACCCTTCTACATTAGCCCCTCGTGCAAAGATTTTTTGGTTGGGTAGACTAAAAAAACTTTGTACGCTATAAATCTGGTTTCAACAATTATATATATATATATATATATATATTTTTTTTTTGAGGGATCTTAGGATCATTAACTTCTGTGTTCTTTTATCCGAGATTTTCAAATTTTTTTTTGAGAACCCACGCGTCAGTGTGGGAACTGTCATCTCATCATTTGGGAAAAAAAGGTCATCACCTTTTTGCCTTCCTGCACGTTTTCCCATTTTGGTGCAAAAACATAAGCCCCTTATCTTGGGGTCCTTCATCTTCTTCAATACAAAACATAAGCATCTTTGGGTTTGTAGTGAGAGAAAGTGAGGAAAGGGGTTTTTAAGACACCATAGCCACCCATCTCCTTATTTTTGCTCTAACTTTTCCAACCCCCGTAGCTTCTCATTCATGGATCCTAATCCAAGCCATACTTCCTCAAATGTAAACCCCTCCAAAACCTCCATGGTTTCAAGTTCTATACCTTTTCCCTTGCCCATTTCAACATTTCCGTCCGTCCCTGTTACCGCCATGGGCGCCTCCGTGCTACCCGCCCTCTTTCCGTCGGTCGGAGGTTCGAGAACCCTCATGGGTTCCTCGCAATTTCTTTCCGTGGACCATAGTCAGATCTCGGGTATCTCAAGCAGCGGGGTTCAATTGGAGATTGCTGTTGACGAGTGGGTATCGCGACCGCCCCCTTTGACAGGTATCTCGTCCGCCCCTTTTGATGTTGCTGTTGACGAGTGGGTATCGCGAACGGACCTCTCGTCCGGAGACCTCTCGCCCATTGTCCTGGGTTCCGATGAGCAAGTCAGTCGCGTTGGGGGAGACGTTTCAACCTCGGTTCGCGAATTTTATCAATTTGATTTGGAAATGGGTATCGCGAGCAGCGTTGTCGACGAGGGCCCGGGGCGGACGGTTCTCTCGTCCGTGGGTCTCTCGCCTGTTGAGTTGGGCTCCGACAAGCGAATCGGTCGCGTTGGGGTAGATATCTCGGTTCACGAAATTTATCCCTTACATTTGGGCAAGGGTATCTCGTGCAGCGCTGATGACGAGGACCCGGAGCGAACAGTCCTCTCGTCCGCGGGTCTCGCGCCTGTTGACTTGGGCTCCGATAAGCTAATCGGTCGCGTTGGGGGAGACATCTCGGTTCACGAAATTTATCCCTTACATTTGGATAAGGGTATCTCGCGCAGCGCTGATGACAAGGGCCCGGGGCGAACAGTCCTCTCGTCCGCGGGTCTCGCGCCTGTTGACTTGGGCTCCGATAAGCAAATCAGTTGCGTTAGGAGGGGTATCTCGACCTCAGTTCGCGAAATTTATCCCTTTGGTTTGGATAAGGGTATCTCGGATTTTTCTGGCGCCGTAAGTGGTTTCTCGCGCGTTGAGCTAGGCGCGGGGAGTTCTTTGTCTGTTGAAGATGAGTTTGGAGGAAGGGGGGTCTCGATGGGTTTTAGTGCTGACGCTCGCATTTCGCCCTCGGGTGTCTCGATGCCTTTGACTGTTTCTAAAATGGGTATTTCAGCTTATGGCGCCTCAAGACTTGGTCTCGCGTCCACGGGTCTCTCGTTCGTGGAAGGAGGTGTCTCGACATTTTGTCACCTCGGGTGTTTCGTGACCCAGGGTGTCTCGCCGACTATTGGTGTTACGGAGAGCATGCTACTGACCAGGGGCTCTTCTCATGATCTTGCTGGGGTTTCTGCCTCTACTTATTTTTTTGCGACAGGGGACCCCGAGGGTCCCTCGCTCGGAGTCCCCACTAGGGTGAGTTCTTTTCTTGAGCCAATGGCTCTGGGTGGTTCATCAGCTACGCCGAGCTCTTCTCAGGCATGGAAGGACTATATGCACATTCGCCAAGGGCGAGACTTTGGTATTTATCGTTGTGCTCCTTTTTTTGGTCCTGCTGACATTTTCATGATTTCACTTTCCGATTTTGGGGAAAAATTTTCGGGTGGTGTTCTCGAACGTTCTCATGCGGGGTTAACTGAGTCTGCTGATCTTCCTACTATTTCTACGGATTCCATTCTCCGAGTCCGAGTTGACCGTGGTGACTTTCCTTATTCCAACGTTGAAGTTAAAACCCTCGGTGGTCCTACAGAGGAGTGGGCCAGTTGGGTTGATTATGTTCTGAGCGTTCCTGATTATGTGGCTATTCTTAGGGAGGTGGGACTCTTCACCGCCGTTAGCAGTATGAAGTTCTGCACCATTTTTAAACACGGTTCTCCGCTCAATCTCTTATTGTCTCGGTGGAGTATGGAGTCTCACACCTTTGTCACGGGCTTGGGGGAATTTACCGTTACCCTAGAAGATATATGTGAGTTGTACGCCCTTCCTTTCTTTGGGCAGCAGGTCTTTTTCGACGACTGCGAGGACTCCCTAGAGCGGGAGCTGGTGGGGGAGTTACGGTCAGCTCTCGGAGAGTGCTCGAGGTATGTGGCCATAAATATAACGGGTCATTCTAAGCATTCCTTTGCCAAATGGCAAAGATACTGGTTCAGAGACTTTGAGCAGTTGCAAAAGGGGGAGACTTCTCGTGCAGCCACCAGATCTCAGGATGGTCCTAAGATTCACTCTCCTGCACATTTAGCCGCTTTCCTCGTTACGTTCCTGACTCGGTTCCTTCTTCCAGGTAATCCTGAAGATTGTCCTCACGAACTTCTTTTTAGGTTGGCTGTACGATTGTCTCGCGGTAGATCGGTACCCATGGCTGCCCTGACCTTGGGTTCTCTTTACACCTGGATAGACCGAGCACACATAGACGTAGAGAGGTCCTGCGGTCGGTATGATGTTGCTAATCATGTCAACGCCCCTCTCTTGATGGCCTTTTTATTCGAGCATTTCCCCCATTTTACTTCAGGGGCTCACGCTTGTCATAGCGACGCTGCGAGACTTCTTCGGTGGCATAAGAAAACTCCCAAGCAGTCTCTGGGAATGTTGATTGATGATATCAAGGAGTTTCAGTTTCGGCCTTACACCAGGCGCCCTGGGGGTACTTTCAGCCGGCTTTCTTTCCCCGGCGACGGCGGAACCTTCTATTGCCCTTCAGCAGTGGGGTCAGTTTCCACGTGTCCTCATATTAATGTGGTGACGATGCTCTTACCGTGTCACCTTCCTTCTTGGACCGAGTTAGGTCCCCGTGCTGAATCTTATCATTCCGAGAGGGCAAGACGACAGTTTGGTTATGATCAGGGCGTTCACACTCCTCCTCTTCCTACCTACGGCAGTCATTCTGAGGCATTCTCCGAGGCGTGTGCTAGCTTTACTCTTCAGGGGTTATTCCGCAGAGTCAGTGGTTTGGGTGGTCTCTATGTGCCTCCCAACGATTATCACCCTTCATTCACTTCATCCTGGTTCCTTCTTTGGCAGCATCGGGTTCGTTTTATTCGAGAATGTGTAGTTGGCCCTCCTCATGAGACTAACCCCATTAAATATACCAGAGCTCAGTTTTTGGTCAGGCGGACGCAGAAAGATCCTTGGTTTCTCAGCACCACCTCTACGCCACCCTTGGAGCAGGCCACCCCTATTTTAGTGAAACCTCTCATTGACGAGTCACTTCCGCCTCCGTCGACTGAGCTTCCCCCTGTGAAGTCTAAAAGCCAACCAAAAAGCAAAGGGAAGGCGGGCACCTCTACTACCAGCAAAAGGAAACACCCTGACGCCGATGTCTCCAATTTTGTTCCTGCTACTACTGCTTCTCCTCCTTCTTCTCCTGTGAGGACCCGGGCTGCGAAGAAAAAGAAAGGAGATGGCGTTGGCCTAGCTGCTTCCTCTACGGTGGATCAAGGTTACTCCTCACCGAGCCTTACTTCCCAGGAGACGCGGGTCGCGTCTATTCCTATTGCAGAAGGTACTATATCACAACATCCTTTACTTAGTGGAACCAGTTCTCACGGGGTTCCTTCATCTCCCTCCCCTTCATTGGAAGAGGAACTAGTTGATTATGGAAGCACCCCTTCCTATGACGACCATAGTTCTTCTTCGGGTGATATGGGCGGCCTGGGTTTCCATAGCGAAAGCACTACTGGCACTTATGCTTTGTTATCAGTCTCCAGAGAGTCTTCTAGCGATGATGAGGCCTCCCGTTCTCCTGGGGGGGTCAGCCCCACCCATCTTCCTTATAGCCAGACTACGCGCCCTGTTACTGTAAGCGTTCTCCCTTTACTTGTCTATATATTTTTTGCATATGATTTTCTTTCTTCCCCTCATTATATATATATATATATATATTTTTTTTCATTCAAAGCATTCTATTATATTTGTGCAGGCCATTTCCGTAGAGGCAAGTAGTTCTCCTCTTCCCCCACTACGACCGACGCCCTTTCAGCGGGAGAGGAACTCCATGCTCATTTCCTCCCGAGGCCTGTTTAGAGAGGTTTGCTGTCTCCTTAATTCATTTAACATCTGTTGTAATTTATTCGTCTTCTAACTGCCTTTTGGTTGCGTACACTGTCATTTCCTCGCAGCTTTCGTCCGTACACTTTACTGTCACCAGGACCACCCCTGTGGCTTCCCCTTCTCCTCAGATATGCTTTGCTTTTTTCAAAACTTTCATTGCGCCCTTTTCTTTTTTACTTCTTCCTTTTATTTACCCATTTATCATGCGTAGAGAGTTGTGTCTTCGGGCGTTTCCACACCATCTTCTCTTGTCTCGGCGGTGGGCACTTCTGCAGTTGAGCCCCTGGGCTCCTCTTCATCTGAGGTACGTATATATATTTTTTCTTTACCTTTGAATATTTGTTTCCTCTTAACAGGAGTCCTAATGTCTCTTGGGCCTTCTTCTCAGGGAGGGGTTCCTCCCTTAGCTGGCGTTATCGCCCCGGGTTTATCCTCTTCGGGGAGAATTTCTATCCCTAGGGTCCGCGTATCTATGGACGGTAGACCTTTGGTTCAGGCGATTTCTCGTGGCCCAATATTTACCGTGGCCTCAACCAGTGAGCCCACACTTCAGGTCAGTCCTTTCTGTTGAAGCAATGGGATCTCCTTTTCCTCGAACATGCAATAAACAACGTATTTTCATTCTTTGCAGGCTATCAGTACGGCCCCTACTGCGCCGACCGTCTTTTTTCGCGCTTCCCCCTTGGATGGGGTTCAGGTATTCTTTTATTTTCTTAGTTCTATTTTCTTATCTGTCCAGCCTGTACTTATCGTAGCCCTCTTTTACTTTGTCGCAGTTATCCCTTGGCGCTGTCTCAAGTGCGGCTCTTGCCACTGCCGTTTCAGCAGCCCCTATACATGGGCTGGTTTGTCCTGTTGTTGTGCCTCTTCAGGTAGCTATCTCTACGGTGCCCTTTTGAGGATCTTCCCTCACCCCCTCTTTAATTGAGGTATTTATCATTCATGGAATGACTGATTTGTTACCTGTCGCCCTTTCTTGTCCCTCGCAGCCTCACCTACCTCTCGCGGCCTCTGTCGCTGAGATTGTTCTTCCGGAGGTGCCTGAGGTTGAGTTAGCTTCTTCGGAAGCATTGGTCGCCGAGGCAACCCCTTCTGGAGCATCGATCAGTGTTGTTGCCCCTACGGGAGCCCCTGCTCCTCCTTCTATGACCGTTACGGAGGGTGTTGTTCAGGTGCCGTGTTATAAGAGTATCTACTTTCCTCCTTCTTGCGTATACTGTGCAAGCATTCTCATTTCACCCTTGTCTCATTGTTTCCAGGTGCATGAGAGTACTCCGATGACTATGGAGTCTAGCAGTGGGGCCGCTGCGAGAGAGGTATTAGACTGGCATACCTCCTCCTTTTACTATTACCCTATTTTCTTCTTGCATATACTGTGCAAGCATTCTCATTTTACCCTTGTCTCATTGTTTCCAGGTGGATGAGAGTACTCCGATGACTGTGGAGTCTGACAGTGGGGCAGCTGTGAGAGAGGTATTAGACTGGCATACCCCCTCTTTTTACTATTCCCCTTTTTTCTTCTTGCGTATACTGTGCAAGCATTCCCATTTCACCCTTGTCTCATTGTTTCCAGGTGCATGAGAGTACTCCAGTGACTGTGGAGTCTGGCAGTGGGACAAATGCGAGAGAGGTATTAGACTGGCATACCTCCTCCTTTTACTATTCCCCTATTTTTTTCTTGCATATACTGTGCAAACATTCTCATTTTACCCTTGTCTCATTGTTTATAGGTGCATGAGAGTACTCCAATGACTGTGGAGTCTGGCAGTGGGGCAGCTGTGAGAGAGGTATTAGACTGGCATACCCCCTCTTTTTACTATTACCCTTTTTTCTTCTTGCGTATAGTGTGCAAGCATTCCCATTTCACCCTTGTCTCATTGTTTCCAGGTGCGTGAGAGTACTCCGGTGACTGTGGAGTCTGGCAGTGGGGCAGCTGTGAGAGAGGTATTAGACTGGCATACCCCCTCTTTTTACTATTTCCCTTTTTTCTTCTTGCGTATACTGTGCAAGCATTCCCATTTCACCCTTGTCTCATTGTTTCCAGGTGCATGAGAGCACTCCGGTGACTGTGGAGTCTGGTAGTGGGGCAACTGTGGAGGGAGATCACAGTTCTGAGTTCACTACTTTAGTCGGTGATGCTGATTCTGGTGGGGAGTCTTCTTTTCTTCCTTCTGAGGCGGGGTCTCGCCACTCCGAGGGCGATGATGAAGCCGAGGACGCTGCGACTATTTCTAGTAGGCTATGGCGTGAGGAGTTACCAGGCCGCTTCAGGGTACATGAGCGTCAGCTTTTGGATCTCATCTTGGAGCACCATCCCGAGACGTTTACTTCTCAGAGTATACTTCAGGTTGACAGTCTTACGGCCTTCAACCTGAGGGCTCTTGCCAGCCATGTTCATGAGTTCTTGGCTACCTCCCCTGCTAAGCTGACTAGCTCTTCTATCTTGCTATTCTTGGATGCTCTCCGCGACTTACAGCAGTTCTATCATTTTCGTTTGGATTGGCTTGACGCAGGGGTTCGCCCCTTTTTGAGTGTTCCTTTCCGAAAGATAGTGAGGTTTCACACTTCCCGGCAGTCCAGGGTTGAGCAACGACACGCTGAGGCTACGAGGATCCGGAATCAGATCGCCCTACTGCATGTGAAGCTTTCCAGACTCGAGTCTGGCGATGAGGAGGATGATGCTAAATTTGTCAGGTTGGAGGAAGAGTTTCTGCGGGAGGCTGGTCCGTCATATGCTGGCGCCATCGCGCGTGATGATTTATTTTTTGTGGTTTCTAGCCGATAGGCTACCTCTTGCTTTGTAGTGCTCAGAATTCTATGTGTACATCACTTATCATTCCTGTATGAGACACTTTGTTTCTTCTGCACTTTCTTTTTCTTTTGTTCTCCCTTTATGCTGTGGGTGTTTGTTTTACATGACTTGCTCTAATTTCTGTGAGCCTTTAGTCTACTGGTGGCTACCCCAATTACTGCGGGGTATTTGCATTGATATGAAAAGTTATGTATTATCATATTGTACACATTTTTTGAAAATGCACCTCTTGTAGCTGTGAGGTGTTGGCATGTGACTTTCTTGGGTTGCCCCTCCTGTCTGTGGGGGTATTCCTACATATTACTGCTTATAGTCGTAGAGACTGGGTTGGAGAGGAGGGTGACCCCCGCCCCTTTTCGGAAGCCTGATTTTATTATAAAACTGTATTAATTTATGTCTGGGGGGACTTTGCTCAGTATACTTTCTCTTAGGATGGACTTACCTCCCAAGTGTAGTGAGCAAAGTTCCCGACCTTTTTTTTTACTCTCTTCTAACTTAATAGGGAGCGTATATGTATGTATAAATGAGCAAGCAAAGTAAACGTCAAAATGATCAAAAGTGTTGCTATTTCATTTCTTTTACCTTTGTCTGCTGTTTACAGTGTAGTATTGCTTCAAAAAAAAAATTACAAAAAAAACTTTTCTGGTATAGAAGCAATCCTTGACATCCATTGCACACATGCAAAACACAAACAAAACTTGTTAGTTGTTACTAAGCATAGTACCTCTTCAGCCACTTGCAGTTGATGGACTGAAGGCAATCACTCTCTGGTTCTGATATCTGGCAGTAGCCCGACTTCCCCACTCCTCTGACGACAAAAGGGCCTTCCCAGTTAGGTTTGAATTTTGACACCGACATGCTACGGAGATGGTGGGTTGATGCTCGCAGGACTAGATCTCCCACCTGGAATTTCCTAGGCTTAACCAAATTTTCGTAGGCCCTGGACAGTTGCTGAGTGTAGACTTTGAAATTCTCTCTCGCCTTGTCCCTGTGCTCATCCAGCGCCTCCAGTTGCACATGCCTTGGGTCTGGGATGAGCCCATTGCTAAGAGAAATTCTGGCTGAAGGTACCGCCAGTTCCACTGGTAGGACAGCTTCGGTCCCATATACTAGAGAGAAGGGAGTGAACCCCGTTGGCTTTCTTTTCAAAGTACGGTAGGCCCATAACACCATAGGCAACTTCTCATCCCATGCTCCTGGCATGTCTTCTAGCATTTTTTTCAAAATATTTATCAGGGTCTTATTAGTAGCTTCCGCTTGGCCATTGCCCTTGGGGTAGGATATGGTTGAGCTATTATGCACAATCTTATACTTGTCTGTGAGGAGGGCCATCTCTTTGCATACAAATTGCTTCCCATTATCCGTTAGGATCACTTTGGGTATACCAAACCTACATATGATATACTCCTTTATAAACTGGGTTACCACTTGGGCAGTGACTCTCCTTAAAGGAATGGCCTCCGCCCATTTGGTATACAATTCTGTAGCCACAATGATAAAAGCCTTGCCGTGAGATGCTGGGGCGATCTTACCCACCAGGTCGAACGCCCATGTGTGGAAGGGATAGGGGGTTTCCAAGCTTTGTAGGCTGACGGAGGGAGCGTGCACCATGTTTCCATGCACCTGGCATGCTCTACACGTTTTCACATATCCAATGGAGTCAGCCTCCATGGTCGTCCAGTAGTATCCCAACGTCATCAGTTAATCATACAGCTTGGCGCCTCCCATGTGGGAGGGCTCATGAGCTTCTTTCAGCACCCTTTCCACTTCCTCTTTGGCTATGCACCTTAGCGCTTTCTCATTGTACCCTTTCCTATATAACTCTCCTTTGACCAAGTAGAAATGTGCTACCCTTTTTCTAAGGTAAATTTCATCCGCTCTCTCGGCGGGCAGCTCCCCATCTTTTAGATATGCTAGGTACGGCTGTCTCCAATCTTCGAAGGCTTCCACGAAGTTAGCCTCCGTCGGCTGGTCAAAATTAGCTTGGCACTTTAAACAACTTTGTTGCAAGCGGGCCACTTCTACGCTCATGGAGGGCCAAAAATACCCGCTTCGTTGCAGTCTTCTGTAAAGGGGGATATCCGTATCTCCACAGTGCCTCTGGTGCATTTCTATTAACCTCTCCTTGGCTTCTTGCTCCCCTACGCACCGTGCCAGAAACCCTCCGGGACTCTTGAAATAGAGAGTTCCCTGCAGCACATGATAGTTGGCTAAATCCAATATTTTCATTATCCCTTCCCTGGTTTCAAGTTGCCTCTCCACCAGACGCCTCCAATCTTCCGGCTCGTCGCTTGGGAATAAGGACTTTACGGTAGTAGGCACCGTTCTCCGCCTCACTGTGATGGTTGCTTCTGACTCCTCTATGTCCAACTTTTGTGCTATGGTGGCGAGCGCGTCAGGGTGCCTGTTCATCGTTCGCGCCTGCCTCTCCACAGTTACTTCCAACAACTGTCCCAGCAGTCGTTGGATGATGTGCCTGTACGGTGCTAAGTTGGCATGTTTAAGGGAAAAATCTCCATTGACCTGCCTTACTACCATATTGGAGTCTCCTCGTATACACAATATCCTGATCCCTCTTCTGAGCGCTTCCAACATCCCTAGAATGAGGGCTTCATACTCAGCTTCATTATTTGAGCATTTAAAATCTAACTTGAAAGAGAGGGTAATCTTCTCCTTCCCGTCTGACAGTATGACGCCAGCCCCACCTGTTCCTTGGGCACTAGAACCATCAAACTCCATAAACCACTTCTTCACCTCCTCCTCCATGCATGCTTGGAAACTTTCTCTGGGTAGCTCTTCATTAGGTGGTTCGAAAACCCCGCTCGAGAAATGGGCCAGCAGATCTGCTACCGCCCGGCTCTTAATGGCTTTAGGCACTACGCACTTTAGATCATATTCTGACAAGATCAAAAAACCACCTTGCTGCTCGTCCCACGAGTATAGTCCGCGCGAGGAGGTACTTGATGGGATCACACTTGGTGATTATGTGAATGGTGAAGGCTAGAAGGTAGTGTCTCAACTTCTGGGCTACAAATACCAGCGCCAGGTAGTGCCTCTCAACGCTGGTGTATCTCGATTCTATCCCGGATATTACTCTTGATAGGTAGTAGACCGGCCTTTCCATTCCTTCCTTCTCTTGCGCCTAGAGGGCCCCTATCGACCTCTCTGTAGAAGTGAGGTAGAGCAGCAGCGGCGCTCCGGCTTCGGGGGGAATCATCGTGGACGGAGAGGCTAGGATTTCTTTAATCTTCTTGAACGCACTCTCTTGCCTCTCTCCCCAAACCCACTTGGCTTTGTCTTTTAGTAGAGGTGCGAACGGATGAGTTACTTCTGCCAACGCAGGTATAAACCTCCTCAGGTAGGATACCTTTCCCAGGAAGCTCTTAAGTTGTCTCTGACTCTTGGGCGGTGGCATCATCACAATGGCTTTCATCTTCTCTGCATCCACTTGCACTCCTCGTCTATTTACCACAAAACCTAAGAATTTCCCTGCAGTAACCCCAAAGGCACACTTTGAGGGGTTCATTCTCATCTTATACCGACGACACCTCTCGAATACTCTCCTGAGATCCTGAATGTGCTTGTTTTCTTTCCTAGACTTCACCACCAAATCATCCACATAGAATTCTAGTATATCATGAAATAAGTCGTGAAAAATTGCCATCATGGTCCGCTGGTATGTGGCTCCAGCGTTCTTCAATCCGAAGGGCATGACTGTATAATGAAAGTTCCCTAACGGTGTGTGGAAGGCAATCTTCTCTGCGTCGGCGGGGTCCATTTTAATCTGGTTATATCCAACATACCCGTCCATGAAGCTATACATCTCATGTCCCGCGGTGGAATCCACTAAGCTGTCTATGCTGGGTAGTGGAAATTCATCCTTAGGACACGCCCTGTTCAAGTCGCGAAAGTCTACACAGATTCTGATTTGGGTCTTGTCTTTCTTTGCCACTGGCACTATGCTGGACAGCCATATGGGGTGCTGAATAGGATTGATGAACCCTGCCGCTAACAACTTCTCCACCTCAGCCTTTATTTTTAAATCAAGGTCTGCTTTATATGTACGTGTGGCTTGCCTTACCGGAAGGGCGTTGGGAAGGATGTTCAATCTATGAGAGCTCACTTCTGCGTCTATTCCTGGCATCTCCGTGTACTTCCAAGCAAATACATCAGTGAACTCCTTAAGTAGCTCAATGAGCTCTTCCTTCTGCTTCGGTTCCAGGCACTTGGAAATTAGAATGGGTCTACTCTCGCCCTCTTCTGACCCCAACTTGATTTCCTCTAACTCCTGCAGCTGCTCTCTGGGTCCGTCTTGCATGCACTCCGGCGCCTCTTCTGGTTCTTCAACATGCTCAACAGTATGAGATTCATCAACAATAAAACAGTCGGGCACCGGGTCGATGCTCTCGTCCCAGAACATCGCCCGCGCAGACCGTTATAAATGGTAGATGACTTTTCCATTGGGCAAAACCACTTTCTTGCAAGTTCGAGGAGGTCTAGCTACCTCCTCTACCTTCCTCTTGCCTTTTTCTATGTGGGGAATTATCCTTTCCCCTAGACGATCATGAACAGATTTTTTTTGCGGGACCCTTCCCTCAGCTACCTTGATTCCTGCTAGCTTTCTTGTAGAGACCTTTCTTTCCTCGTCCAACTCGGTGTAAAAGGCCGCATCTACCAGGTGGGCCTCCTCAACGGCGAAGGGTCTCTACGTGGCCTTGATTACTATCTCTGTACCTCTAATATTTGCCTTCGCGCACTGATGGTAGGTGGAAGGCACTACGCCATGAGTGTGCATCCATACCTTTCCAATGAGTAATTGGTAGCTGGTGTCAGCGTTAATAACATGAAATTTGATGTGGGAGGTGAAATTTCCCAACTTAATTCCCACATTCACATATCCAATTGACTGCATTCCGGCGTTGTCGAATTCGGAAATTACTAGCGGTACCGGAACCACCTTCTCCTGGTCGATTCCCGTTTCATATAATGTACTGATGGGCATGATGTTAATGGATGCTCCTTCGTCCATCAATGCCCTAGGAAATGAGACTCCATTAATTATGGCTGTGACGTACAACGGGCGGTTGTGGAAGTAGGGCACCACCCTATCTGCTTCTGAAAACACCACTTCAGAGGTATACTTCTTAATTATCCTTTCGATTGGCCCCTGCCAATTTAGCGAAGGGTCTCCCTGCTGCTTCACCGCCTCCAAGACTTTCCTCGTGATGGACACCCTCGTGTCATACTTCACCCCTATCTGGTTGAAAAACCACTTGAACTTGGGGCTCCTCGCTATGGCCTCACATTCAGAATCTAAGTCTACCTCGTACGTCTGGGCACTGCAAACATACTCTGCTTCAGAGGTCCCTCCCTCGTCTAGAGCGAGGATGACGTCTACCTCGCCTTCCGAGAGAGAGACTTCCTCAACTTCCCCACTCCCTCTTTCATGCTCCAGAGTGAAGAACCACTCCTCTTGCTTTCTTTCTAGCTGAAGTCTGCTCAGTGACAGATTCTCTAACTCCTCGCATAATTGCTCGCCACTCTCCCGCTTCATAAGACTTCTCGTAGCTTCTTCGTCGTAGGCCACTACCATGTTGGCGGTTCCAAAGTGATGCGTAGGAAGTGGGTTCTCGTTAACGTCCACAGGGGGTATCTGCATGGTACCGCTGGCCATCTGCTCACCAATGATCCTTCTCAAGTAGTAACAATCCTTGGTAGAGTGCTGCACTCGGTGGTGCAATTCGCAGTACTTCAGATTGGCCTTGTCAGCTGCAGTGGGGGTCTCTCCTTTTAGGTGGGGAGGTCCTTCTACGCCTTCTCGCACCAAGGTGCGGTAACAATCCATGGCCTCCGCTACGCTGCACGGCAGTGGCGGCGGGGCGTCTTCCCCGAATTTTCTCTTGTTACCGGGACTGTCGGTCTTGGCCCCAGAGCCTCCCTTCTTCCCTTTGTTACTCCCGTCCACATAGTTAACCGCTTGCCTCCTCGCAACTTGAAACCTCCTGGGAGTCAGTGGAACTTGTGTCCTCCAACCCGGGGCTCTCGGTTTGATTATCGTAGCTATGTTGCTGGCGGCCCTGGTGAATTCTCTGAAAGTTCCATCTCTAGTTTCGTTGATCAAATGCATCTTGTACTCTTCCAGGAGTCCTTCCACACATATCTGCAGCAACCTGGCCTCCGCCACGTCCTCGTGAACATCTAAGGCCCTCTCGCGAAATCGCTTGATGTAGTGCATCAACTCTTCTCCTGGCTTCTGGACCTCTTGCTCCAGGTGCCTCAGTGTAAATTCATCCTCCGCTACAAAAAACTTCTGAAAGAACTGCCTGTGCATCTCTTCCCAAGTAGGGACGCTGTTAGGCGCCAAGCGGGAATACCATGTATAAGCTTTCCCAGTGAGAGTTTTAGAGAACTCCCTCAATCTCAGGTTCTTTTCGCCAGCGTGTACTCCCAGGTACTCGACGAACCTCTTCACGTGCTCTCTAGGGTTCTCCCCCTACCGCCAAACTTGATAAATTTTGGTGGAATATACCCCTCAGGGTATGGCTTCTCACTTACTTCCTGTGGATAGGGGTCTTGTAACTCCTCGTATAGGTGGGAACCCTCTCTTTGAGTGGAGGAAAGGAGCTTCCTCACTTCTTCCATAGTAACAGCCTTAGAGGGTGATTCCTCCAAACATGTGCTTTTAGGAACTGGAGAACCTGTTGGCGCCAGGACTTGCTCCGGCGCCGCCTTCCGAGACGGAACCGCCTCTGCCGGAATCGTAATAGGAGTGGCTACCCCTCCGGAAGGGGCAGCAACAGGTGTCACACAACCTTGACCCAAGTTTGATAGATCCACGTTGTTTTGCTTTAAAAAGTCAAAAAACATTGCCATAAGGTTCATACCTGCCATTGGAGCCACTGCCGGCGAACTGGTCTAACCTCCCTGAGGCGCTGGCGCCTTGGCTTCGATCACCACCACTTCTTCCCGAGTAGTCTGGGCACTGTGAGCTCCATTACCAGATGGAATGTCCTCAAAAACCAACTGCTTAGAGACACTGAAACCTTCTTTGTCCATGGAAATGAGAATACCTCCCCAGTAGAGTCGCCAAATGTAGGAGGGTAGTGAGACTGGGGTCTATGAATAACTGGAAAGGGTGAGGCGTGACCCACTCCAATGGACGCTGTCTGCAAGTCTTCAAGGTCTCCTGGTGAAACTTCTGAAGAAAACTTCTCCTTCTGGTAACAATGGAACTCAATCTTCAACTCACTCCCTGCAAGAAGATGAACTTTCACAGCAAAAATAGCAATTTTCTCAAGGAAAACACCTGAGAGTGATGGATGTCAGTGGGGAGTGAAGGAACAAGGCACTCAGCACTAAGAGAATGAGCAGGGAGAGAATACTAGGTAGGTCTGGTGATATTTTAGCAGAGTAACAGTGCAATTTTCTATGTCCGTTTTGACCTTGCCCAGAGGTCTATTTATACATGGGCGTTAGGGGTGAGCTGGCGATTTTGGGCGCCAAAATTGAGAGAGTTGGTGGGGAACAATGTCTGAAGTGTACCATTTGTCCCTACCTGTAGGCAGCCTGCCTGTCCCCTCCGCAGGCGCCACCTGGCACCGACCAAAACTCAAAAAGCACATATGTCCCCTAATGGAGACAAAATAGCAGATTTTGGTAGTTATCTTTTGAAACGGTAACTTGTGGTGCAATTTTGCAAATCTTTGAGAGAGGAGACCTTAAGGCCTCCTCCCCTCTAAAAGTGTTATTTTTCTTGAGAGGGACCTCGAGGACCCCCTCTTCTGGAAAAGTCATTTTCTTGTAAAGAGTTTATTTTTAATGTGAGTAGCCAGCTCTTTGGCTGCTCACTTCACTTGTGACCAAGTGTGCAGTGTGCGTAGTCTCGAGTGACTTCTGGGTATTCCTACTAGTATTCTCTCAATCCTATAGTGCTAAGTGGTTGAGCTTGCTCAACATACCTTGTCCCTCAGCCGCCAAGCCAAAACTCCCAGGAGGTCCCAACGCGCCTGTTCGAGCCCTGCTTGCTCGACTAGGCTACCTGTACAAGAAAGTAAAGTGTTAGTGCTGTTGTTCATTTAGAGACTGTTGTTTCATGATGAAAACTCCTGTAGCAGCACTTCTCGAATAACATTTCTGCAGTGACCCTTGCAGTGGCGCTGACCCTTGAAACGGCGCCGACCTTTGCGGCGGCACGGACCCTTGCATCGGCGCTGGTATTTGAAGTAGCGCCGACACTTGCAGTGGCGTCGACACGTGACGCGGTTCCGATGCTTGCAGCGGCGTCGACACTTGAAGTGGCGTTGACGTTCGAAGCAGCGCTGATACCTGAGGTAGCGCTGACGCTTGAAGTGGCCGCTGATGCTTGAATTGGCGCTGTCATGTGAGGCGGCGCCGACCCTCGTCGTGGCGCCAACGCTCGAAGTGGCGCCGGCGCTCGAAGTGGCGCCGACGCTCGAAGTGGCGCTGACGCATGAGGTAGCGCTGATGCTTGAATTGGCGCTGACATGTGAGGCGGCGCCAACCCTTGTCGCGGCGCCGACGCTCGAAGTGGCGCCGACGCTCGAAGTGGCGCTGTTGCTTGAATCGGCGCTGACATGTGAGGCGGCGCCGACCTTTGTCGTGGCGCCGATGCTCGAAGTGGCACCGACCTTTGTCGTGGCGCCAACGCTCGAAGTGGCGCTGACGCCTGGGGTAGCACTGATGCTTGAATCGACGCTGACTTGTGAGGCGGCGCCGACCCTTGTCGCGGCGCCGACGCTCGAAGTGGCGCCGACGCTCAAATTGGCGCTGACCCTTGTCGTGGAGCCGACACTCGGAGTGGCGCCGACGCTCGAAGTGGCGCTGACGCTTGAAGTGGCGCTGACGCCTGAGGTAGCGCTGATGCTTGAATCGGCGCTGACATGTGAGGCGGCACCGACCTTTGTCGTAACGCCGACGCTCGAAGTGGCGCCGACCTTTGTCGTGGCGCCGAAGCTCGAAGTGGCGCTGACGCTTGAAGTGGCGCTGACGCCTGAGGTAGCGCTGATGCTTGAATCGACGCTGACATGTGAGGCGGCGCCGACCCTTATCGCGGCGCCGACGCTCGAAGTGGCGCCGATGCTCGAATTGGCGCAGACCCTTGTGGTGGCGCCGACACTCGAAGTGACGCTGACGCTTGAAGTGGCGCTGACGCCTGAGGTAGCGCTGATACTTCACAATGGCTTTTGGGCTTCTTGGTGACCCTCGCGGGTACCTCTCGGGTGTCATTAATAAGATAAAGTATTTTTTATTTCGTTTGCTTCTTTCTGTTGATAACACCCTTCTACATTTGCGTATCATCACACCCCCTAACTTACACATTTCTAGTCCCTAGCAATAAAATAGGATGCAACAAGAACTACAAGCAAACCAAAAGCAGGATGAGAACAAAAATATGGTATAAACGCATAAGGCCACTTTCGCGGGCGGTTCGATTGCATTTAACATATGCAATAAGCCGTTAAACCCCTAGGTTACCCTAGTGGGCGAGTGTCGTCTCGTGGGGATTTTCAGGGATGAAAACCACAAACATCATACAACTTTCTCAAAATATGCCCAAACCAACATACGACAAGTCCAACAATAGAGAACAAGATTTCATACGCATTATTAGTAAATTGAATGAATTCAAACAAAGGTCCAAATCATTAACATTATAGAATGCACCTCATAGAATTGAAACCTCAAAATGTGGGAGGGGAGCGAGCACATGCGAATTGTGATTTGGCGAAAAACTTATATAAATCGGAAACTAAATTAACGTAAGCATATATTCAATCCTCACGGGAATTACACTCATCAAGCGAATTCACTCGAAACAGGGAGGTAACACACGGGACATGCTGGCATAAAGAGTAAATGTAAATAGAAACTAGGCCGAACACATGTCACAAATGAAGAACGCTATATATAAAATGAAAAACTGTAATTTCAATGAAAGATACCACACACTAAAAGAGGCGAAAGGCATTTTCACAGATTATCAAAACTATTATGACTTTTGAATTACATCAACCTAAGATCACATAAGACTTGTATAGGTTTGTAATGTAGGCTAGGCTAGAGTACGAAACGAAGGATATATATGTACGGATTCAAAGTGTTCGGAATGAAAACTGGGAATAATGGAAAAATGCGGGAAATATTAAAATTGGAAAATAAGTTGCAAAACGGCATTAGATATATCATCGGGGAGAGCAATCAAAGCTTATTGAACACGATACACAACATATACAACTTTCTCTTTCTTTTCTTTTCTTATTTTTCTCATTTTTTCTTTTGTTTTCTTTTGCTTTTTGCTTTCTCTTTTTCTATACTTTTTCACTTCTTTTTCTTTACTTTTCAAACTCTCATATGCCTAAATTGCAACCAACATCACAACAATAACATTCAATCCCAAGTAACATTCCAAACAAAGGTATGGAAAGTGTATGTATGGTTTAAAACTCCAATATGGAGTTGGTTATGGATTTTGGGTTATGAAACGAAAGGCTATATTTAGGATCAAAGGGGTTAACGAGGGTAAACATATAAGGGTGAGGTCAAGGTCAATATGGGTGATATAACAAAGAGGGCCTATGATCATTTCACAAAGTTTAGGCAATTCTCGAGTCAAAACAATATATGAAAATCATGATCAAGTAACACATTTCAAGTATGAACTCAATTAATGAACGATCAAATGAAAGAATAAAGAGATTACCAACGAATTCAATGTTTTCAATGAGAAAAGAATAGTGTATACACTCACAAACGAAAAAAGGTACAAAGCTTACTCGGTGTAAGTATATACAATGCAACAAAAGATTACCAAGTTATAAAAATCTTAAACCAAATCAATTAGGCAATAAAAGTGCATGTGCTCATGGGATTAAAGTTTAATTCATGAAGTTATTCACAATATCAATAATCGAGGACTAAAGTCTAATAACTTCTAAAATTGAGAACACGCATCATTGGGTTGTCAATTGGATCGGGCAATTATTGAAATTTATCGTCGGAAACAAAGGCAAAAAGCCCCAAAAAGGAGAAAAAAGAAAGAAAATATTTTTGAAAATTTTAATTTTTTAAGAAAAGCATACTAAGTAACTAACATGTGAGCAAAAATATGGGCTAAATAAAGAAATGGATAGAATATCCCACACCCCCTAACTTAAAACCTGACATTGTCCTCAATGTGAATTAAGAACCAAGTTTAAGAAAGGAAAAGAGCGATATTACCCAAAAGTGGAGCGATCCCAATAAGAACAAGTCCAAAGAATCTACAAAACAAGTTGGTACCAAGCATAGCAAAAACAAGTAACAAGAAGTTAAAAAATTACATTAGACTAAATTAAAAACGAAAGAAAAAAAATAAAAAGAAAGAATAAAAAAGCTAACTATATATAACCTACTATTTAGGCTTCACACTAACTGTACACTAGAAGTCTAAATAACTGAGGGTCCACCGTAAAAATGATTTGACTTTGGAGGATAACCGGTGTACCCTCATATACAAGCATGCCTTCCGAAAAATATGAATTCCGTTTTAACAACGGAAGACATGTGTAAGGCATAAGAAATGAACCATCGCCAATTATCAATTTTGGAGGGATGATGGGGGTTTGGATTGAACGGGTGACAAAAACATGTGTGGATCGAGAAAAGACGAATATTCTCCCAATGATTTTGAAATTGGAATGGGAGGCGACGCACACAAAAGAAAAGATGCGATCGTGGGAGGCGACTCGAGCAAGTACTCCTCATCGGCGAAAAGGTTTAAAACATTAAAGTTTGAAACCGAATCATCGGGTACTTGTGACGGTGTGATAATAGAGAATGAAAATGGGGATGAAAGAAATTCAAACTCATGAGATGAATCATCATCGCATGAAGATTGAGTTTCAAAGCAAATAATATCATTTTCAATGAAATGTTCTTCTTTGGGGGCCAAAGAAGAAATCATTTTATTGCAAATAGATATTACGTTATTTTCATCCTCACTTTCAATATCTATTATGCAATGGGTAAAGTCTAGAATGGTTTGTTCCAAAGTAGTCACAAGTACCTCATTTGGTTCAAAACATTCCTCGACTTCAAAAGTCTTTGAAGAAAAATCGTCGTTGGACTCAAATAATAAATCCAACTCATGTTCCTAACAATGATTTTCTTCCCGATAACGATTTTCAATTTTCTCATTCTCATACATACGCAAGCCCTCACCGAATGTCATAGGTCGAGGTGAGGATACATGAGAATGGGAACTTTGAAAATTACCATCGGACTTAAACGAAAACTCATTATTATAGGAATTTTGAAAACTATTGAAATTCGTTTCAAAATTCCTATTATAAGGAGGTAGAGGCCCAAAATCATTATCATTATCATCAAAATTCCAATAACCTAATTTTTGACTTTCGTTATACTCACCCAAAGTCATATTTGAATTTGAAATTCTTTGGGATTCTAAGTATTCACCAAAAGTCATAGAATTACGGGCATTTTGAGAATTATAACAATGATTACCGAAAGAATTGGAATAAGACATGCTTACCCCAAAAATGGCTCAAGTGGTAGATTCCACAAAGTAGGTGTGCGCGAAAAAAATTCGAGCATTTCTAAGTGCTCAAATGTGGAAGTCCGGCAAAAAGTTTAGAAAATAATACAAATAGAAAGAAAATACTATGAAATACTAAATCAAATAAATTCTAAAACAAATAAGTCCCCGGCAACGGCGCCATTTTGATCGAGCAAGTTATCGGGATCAAAGCACTGAACCAATTAAGATTTAAAGAAATCATCCCCGGTAACGACACCATTTTGATTAAGTGCGAAAGGCATGCTCATGTAAGGGAACGATCGTTGTTTTCGTTTCGCCTAAATTATGACTACACTTAATCAAAATTATGACTACACTTACGAGCAAACAAACCTAAATTATGACTACACTTACGGGGCAAGTCTAGCGGTAAGTCGGGTATCGAAAGATCCACTGGGACGAGATGCTAGAATTTATAGGATTTAATACTCCGAAATAAAAGTTCAAAAGGTGATTACAAACTAAAAAGTAAAAAGATGCATAAAAGGAAAATATTAATCTAGGTGAGTGTAAATAAAACTAGACTAACAAAGCGAGTAAAAACTATAGGTTGCATCGAATATCCCTTACCTGAGTTAATTTTTATAAAATGGATACATGGGTCGACGAGTTATTTAGAATGCGTCTCGTTTAGATTATTAATTGAATCAAGGGTTGTCACGCCCCTAAATCTTCATAAAAGCCTAATAAGATTTTGGCATCAACAAATACCCCAAAAATTACGCACAAAAGGTCGTAAGCACGGGACATACATGATATGTCCCGTCAAATCTCCTAAGCGCAATAACTAGAACAACACACCCGAAATAGACCCGTAAACCCCATCACCAAAGCCAAGAAACGCGTCAACCCGAGTGAGTTCCATTCAAACACAACCTAATTTAAATTAGCTAGAAAGCATGTTAAAAACGCAATAAATAAACGCGGTAAATTTACACTAGAAAGCAAGTAAATCAAAGCATGTAAAATAATTAACAAAGCATGTAAATCTAATTAACCAAAGAAAGAATTAATGGAAAACAACTATATTAATGGAGAGGAAGATGAATAGTGCAACTTACAACCCAATTGGATGTCAAACGAAGAAGAATCAAAGAAGAACTCTTCAAATCCTTTAAACCCTAAGCTATTCTAACCTAAAATCTATTCTAAACCTTAATATCTGATTATTACAACAAAATTGATTTATATAGTCAGTGGAATTAAAATAGAAAAGAAAAGGGAAAAGAAAAGAAAAGCCCAAAATATCTCAGAAAACAGGGGATCGATCGATCGATCCCTTGAGCTCGATCGATCGATGCTAAAAAATGATGCCCACTGTCTCCCCACGATGGCTGAAAAATAAACGATCGATCGATTGACCCCTTTAGTTGATCGATTGATCAAGCAGGTATGAGCCAATGCAGCCTCCTGTTTTGCATGTTTGCATTTCCCGTCCGCTGAAATCCCCGTAACTTCTTCATTCTGAATCGGAATCGCGCACCGTTGCCGCTACGCGAAGCTTACGAGGAGGGCTACAACTTCCGTGAAGATGATGGGCCAGGTAACCAAAATGTGAATTGACTAAAATGTCCTTGATCGTGCGATCGCATACGAAAATTGAGCGGAATGTGTCCAAACTTCACACTTAGCATCCAAATACCTATAAAAGCTCAATTATCCCTTGCAAAACATGTTAACGTAGAAATCAGAGGTTGTCTAGTTTCCGTGCATAAATATAGGGAATAAGATACCCAAGGGGGCTAAAATGCGTAGGTTCGAGGGATGAAATACGCAGTATTTGTATATCATCACCAAGGGAAATGCCCTACGGGTTGCGTTAGGAAATACTTGACGACCAAGCGATTTGAGGGAAGGTTCAACCCAATCCAGATTGAACACCCGACGAACTACTCAGTCCAGTCAAAGAGAAGGTTCACAAAAAGAAAGCTCTGCACGATCAGTTAGTTGGCATAAAAAAATGGCCACCCATAGATCAGGTGTTGACAGTGATGCTTGGAAAGGTTCCATTCAATGCTTGGAAGATAGGTTGGGAAAAAGGGCCAAGGCCAAGTATCCCCTCCATAAAAGCTTTATTAAGGGATCTCCCTTTGTGCAAACCATCGTAGATTTCCCTACGTCGACCAAGTTTAAAGCTCCAGTGGTCACTCCCAAGTATGATAGGAAGACTGATCCAGTTCTTCATATAGAACAATACCAAGCAGCGGTTGGTATCTATGTTGTTCCCGATGAGATGAGGTGCAGGGCATTTTTAGGAACAATCACTAGATCTGCTCAAATCTGGTATAATAGTCTTCCTCGAGGGAAGATTTCTTGCTTCCAATAACTCGTTGAGCTATTCATTGGTAATTTTTTCTTTGGAGCAGAACCAGTGAAGCGAATAGCTCATTTACTTAGTATGAGACAGAAGGTGGGAGAAAGTACCAGGGATTACATCACTCATTTCAACAACGATAAATTGGAAGTCAATGATTACGAAGAGAAGACTATAATCACTTCCTTATAAGTGATTTGCTCCCCGACAAACTATATTATACTTTGGAAAAAGATCTCCTAAATACGGTGATAGAATTGATGGCCAAAGTAGTGAAGATTATGAACGTCGTGGAAGCTATGGCTGCTAAAAAGAATTCAGATGCAAAGGCGAAAGCAAAGATAGAAGGGAAGTCGGATAAGAAGGAGCACAAGAATCACAATTAACGTAGGAATTCAAAAGTAAAAGAAAGCCTAGATCGGCTAAAATAATTTACCAATTACACTCCCTTAACGGTGGATATACATCATGTATTAGAAGAAATCAAGAACAACAATGATTTGAGTTGGACTGAAAAGTTAAGATCACCTGCTGATAAGAGGGATACATCCAAGTATTGCGAATTTCACAAAGATCTTGGTCATACGGCCAAACGGTGTATTTCTCTCCAGAATAAGATAGAAGCACTCATTAGAAGAGGAAAATTAGATAGATATATTGATCGGCAGGCTGGTGGAAGAACTGGAGGTAGAGGTCGATAGAGATCCAAATCACCTATTAAGCATAGAGAAGATAAGAAGAGGAACGATGATGATCATCCAGGAGATGATCCTAATCTCCTCAAGAAGCCTAGACAACCTGAACATGAGGTATTCACACTCAATTTTGGATTCTTTGATTGCCATATGATTACAGATGGAGATGCAGGCGGAGGAGATCATACAGCTGAAAGGACAACTTACCACAATGAGGTTCAGGCCTATTCTTACATGCAGCGAATCAATCTCATCGAGGAGGATCGACCAAGGAAAGTTAACAAGGATAAGCTAGTAACTGGCTTTTCTAAGAACGCTATATCCGGAGTATTGTGTCCTTATGATGATCCTTTAGTAATCAGAGTCAGGATGAAAGATGTACTAGTAGTAATGACACTAGTGGATAATGGCAGTTCGACATATATTATGTTCTACCCCTACTTTGATAGTTAGGGTTTGAAACTCAGCCAACTGGAGCCCTACCATAGGCCACTTATTGGATTATCTGGAGTGAAAATATTTCCATTAGGAACAATCAAGCTAGATATGTTGATCGGGACATGACCGACGAGTAGGATAGAGAAAGTGAGATTCTTTGTAATGGATAAAAATATTCATTCTGCCTATAACATGATCATGGGAAGAGTGGGTCTGAAGAAGTTCGAAGTTATACCTTCTACTGTTCATCAATGCCTGAAATTCTCGACCAACTTTAGAGTGGGAGTAGTAAAAGGAGATCAGAAAGTAGCCCGGGAATGCTTCTATTCATCTGTTGTACAGGAAGATATGTTAGAAGTAAAGAGAAAAAAACCACTTATTAAGTGGATATATCTGAGCCAAACAACGAATCGGAGGTTAAAACCTTAGATCCAAGAGATGAATTTGAGCTCGTAAAAGGCCAGGTGATGGAGGCAACATAAAGCATTATTTTGGACAATGATAAACTAGTGCGAACAACTCAAATAGGAGTGTTATTGGATCCGATTCTTAAATAGGAGTTGGTGGCCTTCTTAAGACAAAGGAAGCAGGTGTTCGCGTGGAGCAATGAAGATATGCTTGGTATAGACCCGAATTTCCTATACCATGAGCTTAATGTGAATAAGGAGATTAAACCTGTAAAGCAACGATGAATATTTTTCATCCTGGAGAAGAACTAGGCTATACAAGAAGAAATGAATAAGCTTCAAAAGGCTTTTTTTTATTGAAGATGTGAAGTACCCAGACTGGTTGGACATTGTAGTTATGGTCAAGAAGAAAAATAATAAGTGGAGGATGTGTGTGGATTTTACTGACTTGATTAAGGCATGCCCAAAGGATCATTTTCCTTTACCACGAATTGATCAATTGGTGGATGCTACTTCGAGGGATGAGTTGCTGAGTTTTATGGATGTATATTCTGGTTATAACTAGATCAAAATGAAGCCAAAAGATAGAGAAAGTACATCCTTTATTACTCCACGAGGAACTTATTTCTATAATGTTATGCCATTTAGTCAAAAAAATACAGGTGCCACTTATCAGAGACTAGTGAATAAAGTATTTGAGGAGCAGATAGGCAAGAACATGGAGGTGTATGTTGATGATATGCTGACTAAGAGAAAAAAGATGTTGATCATATTACAGACCTCATCCAGATGTTTTATCAATTACAAAAGCACCAGATGAAGTTAAACCCGACTAAATTCATCTTCGGAGTTCAGGAGGGAATGTTACTCGGGTATATAGTAAATCAAAGGGGCATTGAAGCTAATCTAGATAAGATCAAGGCCTTGATAGAAATGCAATCCCCGACCAGTAAAAAGGATGTTCAAAGGCTAACAGGGCGCGTAGTAGTACTCAACATTTTGTGTCCCGAGCAATTGATAGGTGTTTTCTATTCTTTAAGATACTCAGAAAAACCTTTGAATGTAATGATGAATGTGAAAAAGCCTTCTTGGAATTGAATAAGTACCCGGGAGCACCCCCACCACTCTCCTGACACTATTGGGAGAAAAGTTGTATTTGTATCTGGATGTATCTTAATCAGCTGTTAGTTCTGCCTTGATTAGGAAGGAGAATGGAGTTCAAAAGCCAGTTTATTACATTAGCAAAGCTTTTCGAGGAGTAGAAGTCTGATATCCCAGACTGGAGAAATTAGCATTGGCCTTATTTTCAAGCTAGTAGACGAATGAAGCCATATTTTCAAGCTCACAGCATAGTGGTATATACGGACACGCCATTGAAGCAAGCTTCGCATAAGCCATATAAATTTGAGAGATTGATGTATTGGGCTGTGGAGTTGGGGGAATATGAACTTTTATACTAACGAAGGTCTACTTTAAAAGGCTAAGCTGTGGAGGGTTTTATTACGAAATTCACTTACCCAATGATTTCAGAGCAATAAGGGACTCCCACCGAGCAACATTCAGATTTCAGCAAACCTATTGGATATGTTCCCGACCAACTCCAAGCAAGGGAAACTACATAAAAAGTTACCACCGATCAACCAGAACCCTCCAGCGGAGTACATAAGATGAAAAAGAAATATGAGGAGGTAAAGGATAAAATCTCCCATCAAGGGATTCTGACAAACCAAGCGTTTCCCATATGGAGCCTATATGTTGATGGGTCATCCTATGCAACTGGATGTGGAGATGGAATCATTCTCAATACCCCAGATGAACTAGATATAGAGTACACTCTACGATTCTAATTTTAAGCCTCCAATAATGAGGCAGAGTATGAAGCTGTGATTGTTGGTTTAAATCTAGCTAAATCACTTAATGCTGAGAAAATTTTGGTATACAATGATTCACAGTTGGTGGTAAATCAGGTGTTGAACTTATATGCAGCTAAAGGAGAACTGATGTCCAGATACTTATCTAAAGCTTTCGAGATATTTGCCACTTTGCTAGCTATTTAGATGATAAAAATTCCTAGATTGGAAAATACCCGAGCAGACGCACTTGGTCGACTAGCTTTAGCAACCAGAACTGAGCTGCGAAGAACTATTCCTATTGAGCTACTTGCTAATAGGAGCATTGATGAAGATCTGATGGTCAATTTTATTACAGTTGATATGGGGACATCTTGGATGGATCCCATAAAAGATTATATTGTAGAAGGAATTCTACCAGCCAACCTACTTGAAGTTAAGAAACTAAAATACAAAGCTGCGAGATATGTGCTAGATAATGGTGTGTTGTATAGAAGAGGATTAACTGCTAGTCTATAACGATGTGTGTATCCAGCTGAAGTAAAGGATTTGATTGAGGAAGTCCATCAATGGTCCTGTAGAGCCCATATAGCAGGGAGAACTTTGTTACGAAGAATCAACACATAGGGGTACTACTGGCCAACTATGCGAGCCAATTGTGCAGCTTTTACCAAGAAGTGTGATAAGTGCCAGAGATTTTCTAGCATATGCAAGACTTCACAAGCTCTCCTAACACCAATCACTTCACCTTAGCCCTTTGCTATGTGGGGAATTGACTTGGTTAGGCCTCTGCCGACCACCAGAGGAAGGTTAAAGTACCTGGTTGTAGCTGTTGATTACTTTACTAAATGGGTAGAAGCTGAACCATTGATCGATATGTCCTATGACAAGGTTTATCAGTTTATTTGGATGAATATCATATGCAGGTATGGTTTGCCCTACGTCTTTATCATTGATCATGGCACACAATTTGACAACGATGAATTTTTCGCTTATTGCGCTCAATTCAAGGTCCAAAAAATCCACTCTGCTCCTAGCCAAACAGAGTTAACTAATATAACTTTATTGAATGGGTTGAAGAAAAGGATGGAAAATGCTAAAGGGAATTGGATCGATGAACTGCATTCTGTCTTATGGGCTTACCGAATAACCCCTAGAAGAACTACTGGAGAAACTCCCTACATGTTAGCATTTGGTACTGAATTCGTAATTCCTACCGAGCTAGGTTTACCTATGCACAGAGTTCTTAACTTCAATACCCCAGTCAGTGATTTGATGAGAAGGCTGGACTTAGACATGCTGGAAGAGGTACGTGAAGATGCAACTTTAAGGAATGCACCCTATCAATAATGGACTACACATTTTTATAACAAGAGGGTAAAATCGAGCAACTTAAAATAATGTGATTATGTTTTGAAGAAGGTGATTCATAAGAACAATAAACTTAAAGCCAATTGGCATGGGCCTTATCTCATTACAACAGCCATCCGACCAGGCACATATCGAATTGAGACTTTGGAAGGTGAAGAATTCAAGAATCCCTGGAATGCAGAACACCCGAGGAAATATTATCAGTGATGTAGTCATGTTGCACTCAGTTCATTTAAATATTAATGAGAATACGATTTCTCCAAAATTATTATTTTTTTCGGAGTACTAATGCTATGCACTATATTGCAAACATTGCAAATGCACCAACAATATTGGTTGTCAACACAAAAATACCAACAATATTGGTCGGCATCAACAAAGGTACCAACAATGTTGGTCGTCAGCATAAACCACCAACAATATTGGTCTGTATCAACAAAGGCACCAATAATCTTGGTCGTTAACATAAACCACTAACAAAATGTTGGTCGGTATCAATAAAGGTACCAACAAAGTTGGTTGTCAAATACATAAAAAACCATGCAAGGCAAAATTGTAAGTCCCAAATGCTTGGATAACGAAGACCCGGATGAATAATTTTCATATAAACTGGGCTAAAAGATGGAAAAATATTCCACTCACGCCTGGGAACCAAGGTAATTAATGCAATTACCTAAAACTTTAGGTACATTAGTATAACTATGGTGAAGCATTGGTAATTGATATGATACTTAGGAAAATCCTAAGGATATAAATAGAACCTATGAGAAACTAGAGATTAACTAAAAGTTGATCCATTCATAGTCAAAGACTAAGGAGACATTCATATATGTAGAGATTGACTAAAAGTTGATCCATTCATAAAATAAGCTTTTCGTTAAATTAAATGATTACTTATTGTTGCTTAAACATGCCGAAACAAAATACAAAGCCTTATTCTACATGACATTTTCCTTCAGCCTTAGAAACAGGATCCATGCCAGCTGGAGGATCATCCAAAGTATAAGGAGAGTTGACGAAGTTAAAATTTTAAAACATCCTGGTATTGCTACTACTAGGACGATCTAGCAGATGAGGAGGTCGGACGATCTGTAGTTCATCATGTAGCTCATAATCTCCTAAGTATTTTGAAATAAGCACTGAGGAATACGATGAATAAGAATCCAGTTAACATCTAACTTGAATGGATGATTGTCAAGCTCCAGCAAGCCTGGGTTATACCAATCCCGCAAAGAGTTGTTCCGACCCACTTTCATCACGATTAAAGAGTTCATCCAACCCCATTTATAAGACTCATTCTTAGCCTATTGAAGTCTATCATCAATATTCCCCAGATCTTCATTATACCCATCCATCCAAACCTCTCTTAGCTGCTTATTGAATTGAAAGGTTAATTCATCAACCTGAGACTGCAGCTTCTTCAATACCCTATCCTTAACCTATAATTGGGAAGATTGAGTGGATAATTGTTCATACAAGGTCTGCATCTTCTAGGACATCTTAGCAATAGCTCAGTCTTTAGCTTTTAACTGCATAGCTTGATTGGCAAGGGCCTATTGAGTCCTAACTTCTTTTGTGGTTCCTTGTCCAGGCTTATTTCTTGCTCAGGAAGAAGATGCAGGTTTAATTTTTTTGCAGGCTTCTAACCCATCCCTTAATGTTTCATTTTTAGCCTCTAAAAAGGAGTATCCCTCATTAGTAGTAGCAATAACAGCTCCAGAGGCAGACTTCAAAAGATTCACTTCATCCCTCAAATTATTATTCTCCTCTTCCAGAAGTTTGGCAACAGTTCTAGTTTCTTCAACTTCAAGCTTAAGTAAAGTTTCCTTTTTATTATAAACAGAAACAAAGTTATCAAGACCCCAACCTACACTTAATCTTCGATATTGCTGCTCGTAGCTCTGGTGCAACAACGCAGTAGATTCTTTATACTGTTCTTAAACTTTTGCCTACTATCTCATAGTAGGCAACATTGTTTGCCACCGCCAGATCAAGTAAATACTTTAAATACTTGTAGGCTTCTGTGGCCTGCTCTGATGCATTATCACCGAGCAACTGAATAATTTCTTCCTCGGATAAGTTCGTATGACCTGCTTTGAAAAAAACATTGCATTTCCTCAGTAGCTCGGTATCATTGGAAGACAGTTGTTCCATCTTCTCTATAAACTATCAAGGAGAAATGATCACTAATCAACGACAAGAATGAAGAATAGGCATAATGAACAAGAGACAATATATTGATGCAAAAAACTAGACTAGGCCTAATTGATTGATCGCAGATAAATAAATAAAATAAGTAAGACAAAGATGTTTTTAAAGTGGTTCATCCCAATGGAAAAGCCTACGTCCACTGTTATGTATTGACTACCATAATTTTTTTTTTGATCCCTCGCAATGAGGGTGATACAATGTATTTATAGCCCAAGAGGGGTATTGATAGTTATCGTGTGAAATGATGGAATGCCTTCATTTGTTAGGCATTCACATCAATACATAATGATAATTAAATGTACTACTGCTATCGTTTCACTGGTTATAAAGGTTGTATGACTGATGTCGCTTCGTTAGCTATATAGGTTGGATTTTCGACAGTTGGTCAGTCTTCCCAGTTGGTCGGGCTACCCTGTTGGTCGAGCTTTTGGATCATGTCGACTTAAATTTGTGCCATATTGGATGACACGTGTTGGCTTATAATTGGTCCACGTAAGGTGATAAATTTTGGTATCAACACCTATGAATGTGAATGAAAAGCTTTCTTTAGATGATGGTAGTGGAGAAACTGACGTTAAACACTTCATAAGCGTCGTTGGAGGATTGATTTTTCTCACTCATACCAGACCATATATTATGTATGTTGTGAGTATCGTTTCAAAGTTTATGCACCAACCAAGTAAGCATCATCTTGGGGCAGCACAAAGGATTTTAAGATATATATTTGGGATTAGTTATGGGGTTCAATATACGAAGAACAATAATTTTAAACTAATCTTATTTTCTGATAGTGACTGGGGAGGTTGTATAAGCGATAGAAGAAGAACAACTGGCTTTGTATCGAGCCTTAGTTCCTAAGAGATATCATGGGTAACAAAGAAGTAACACATAACAACACTTTCAAGCATAGGAGCAAAATACATTTCAGTCACAATGAACGTGTCATGTGATTTGGCTTAGGAGGATATTGTGGATTTGAAGGAAGAGAAAACTGAAGCAACATAGGAGTTTTGTGACAATAAATCTATCATTGCAATGACTTAAAATCTAGTTTATTTAGGAAGAACCAAACACATCGAAATTTGACATCATTTCATAAGGGAAGTTATGGAAAATGAAGAAGTAGAGATGAAGTTTTGCAATCCTGAAGAACAATTGGCATATGTCATTACAAAAGCACTACCAGAAGAAAAGTTTAAGAAGTTCCACTTCATGATGGGAGTTTATCCACAATATGTTTTAATTAAGGGAATGTGTTAGAAAATAATTCAAACGATGTTGGTAGACTTAGTCCATTTTGGTGGTTGTTTGTTCCACTTAATAAGGGTAAGGTGTTTAGTTTTGGATTATTCTTCAACTATCTCAAATTTATGTGTGAAGTCATGAGACAAGTGTTATGTTTTTATTTTTATGTTTTTTTCAGCCTGTTACTGGGGGGGGGGGGAGCGGGACCATAATGCACCACCACTTGCAAGGAAGGGTCGCCGGATAACCATCGGGGCAACCCCTTTTTATTTGGGTTTCCAAGTAATGTAGTAGGTTGTTGTTGTTTTGTAGGTAGTGGGTGCGTGGGCTGTACGTTAGCTACAACTATAACTGTAGGTGTTGTGTTTGTGTTTTGGTATCAATGAAAAGAGAATCATCTTCCCTCACATACCCCTGTCTTTGTAGTATGTTTTCTTCTTCAATTTACATCAGTCGTACTCCGTTTCTCTCTTCAATTTGTATCAGAATGGCGATACTCGTAATTGAATATTTTACAAAACTAAGACAAATTGTTGAAAAATCAATATAAATGAACAGTGCCTATGATTACCTGAGGTTGCAAATTGTTTTTGAAGAAAGTTAACAATATAGAAAATTCCATTAAGAGATGTGATACTTTTACAAAGGCTTGATATATCTACTATTAATGAATGTGTTTTACATAAATAGTACTATGATGGACATAAACTATAATACAATACAAATGAAACACATCCAGGGAGTACTTGCGCATAGATTTAACATAGATTTATCCTTGCTTAATTGAACTTTGAACATATATTTCTAATTTCTCCTTGTTCACCAGTCTTAACCTCAATGCCACTCATCTTGATCATAGATTTAGGGAACTCATAATCAAATCTAACCCCCAACAACCCTCTTATGGTGCCTCCATAATTTTGGACAATTCTACGCGTTGCAGAATCACCCCAAAGCCTCTGATCTGATTCCAATATTGCATTACCATCACGAACATTTTTGAAGTAGCTCACGTCAAATTTTAATTGGCTATCCTTATCTAATGCCACCCGTTTTGATCCATCATCATCTTTAGGACAAATCGCTCGGAGTTGTGACAAAAATCTTTGGCTTATGGTTGGATCAGCATCTCCCGTAGATGTGAAATTAAATAAACGATATCTGAAAAATAAGCAGTCCGTTTGGCCGATTGTGTGTGCACCTGATCACATATTCGGGGTAACATAAAAAATATCGCAAAGGTCAACCGGTAAACAAAATGTAAGTTTTTTAATTAACACCAATTGACTAAACTTGTAATATTGTTGAAATGTTGATTGGTATGTAATTATTTCTATACTAAAGGACAATTACACATGAAAAACATAAGAAAAAGAGAGAGATTACCAACTAGTGCAACAAGATCATGGTCATTGAGTCCTTTGTCCGTGAATTTCTTCCTTTGGACAACAATGGAATCTAAAGGAGAAGGTAAATTTGATGCCTGAGAGGATGAAGAGATCCTACCATCCCTTCTACCAGTAGGAACTTCCCACCTTGGTCCCACCTTGGTCCGTCACTCTGAGTAATCATAAAAGTTATATATATATATATATATATATATATATATATATATATATAGTACTGCTCTTGTGCAGTGCAGATTAGAAATGTATCACCTGGCGGTGAGCCTAGAAAAGAGAGAGAGCACCTATAATTTAGCTTTAGCTGATAATTTCTGGGGTCACCGCCAAAAGACATATGTCTGATCCGCAGTGGTAACATACATGATAGTCCGCACAAGAGCATTATTATATATATATATATATATATATATATATATATATATATAGAGAGAGAGAGAGAGAGAGAGAGAGAGAGAGAGAGAGAGAGAGAGAGAGAGATTATATTATACCAAGTCGACTGCATCACGAGCAGCCAATGCTAGTATATCCGCACATGAGACAACCCCAGGGCACGATGCCTCTAATTGTGTTTTGGCATCATCAATCACTTCAAATCCTCTTAACCCAAAGTTAGGCAGTGCACTCCTCTCAGCAGAAGCCCCCCTGATCAAAATCGAACCGTCACAACCCTACATAAATGTATTTATTATTCAGTACGTAACAAGATTGAGATGGTACCATATATATTAACTACCTGAACAAAACAGTCATGAAAGTGTAGCCTTAGCAAGCCTGCTGCAATAGTAGGATCTTTGTTAAAGTTTGCACTAACAGTAGACGTTACTATGCTCTCAGCTTTTGGGCATGAAGTCGAATAAAACCCGGTCTTTAATCCTCCTTGTGCACGTGCTGTCCAATGCATTACGCATATTGCAAGAATACCCAAAAACATACCTTCCATTTGTTCTACTTGAACTCCCTATTCTCTCTCTCTTTCTCTTTATATATGTGATAATTTTCTGCGAGTGTCCTTAATTTTAAGGCTACTCTTTATCTTCCTTTAGTGGAGCTAGATACGTATAACTACTGAAGATAGTGGCGTTCCCTTTTAGACTTTCGTAAATTTGATAGGAGAGAGGGAGGATTTTCTATGCATAATGTACTTAGTGGAGCGATAATGGACTCCCTCTTATCTTGATTTTGTAGCTTTATTCTCTTACCTTTTCATTCTTAATTTTCTCTCATCTATAGTGAAACCGTTCACATTGGCTTTTCATTGTTGCGTGTGGGTGGATTAACTTCATTACTTGCATGCAAACTGTTATTGGCAATAATGGCATTTAGTCGGTAAAGATAACATGCAAATCAGTCGGTCAGTTAGATTAACATCGCTATCTGTTCAATATGATTTAGGAGCATCTTAAGCTAACGTGTGATGGCCTACGTTAGTATCAATAACAATGAAATTGCGAGTGACAAACATTAGTGTCCAATGTGAACGGTCCGTAGTTATTTAGGTAAAGTTGATGTTATAAAATGGAATATTGCAAGGTTTTGGTATAGTGGAGACCCTCACAATCACGGACACTATGCAGTGGAATTCCATCTAAGGAAGTTTCTTGAAAAATAAATGGGGAAAATAAAAATACTATGTGCACTCGATATTAATTCATTTGTTTCCGTATAATTACAAAAAGAACAATGATTTTTTTTTTAATCATTTAACTTTATTTTTTCTTAGACTTTTAATTTTATTGCTAATATGATTTTCGTGACACTTAAGTTTGATATTTAGTTGTACATTTCAACTTAAGTGAAAATGTTGCTTGTGAAGTACAAGAAGTTTAATGACTCCCCTTGAACTTTGGAATCCCAAGAATAATTCATCACTATACTTTTATTTTATTCACTACACCCTAATTTTTAAAACTTTCTAAAAAACTAATTTTAGGCCATAGATTTGCAATAGAACATGTACGGAGATGTTTTTAACATTGGATGAATTGTGATTTTAACCCAATTAATTGTTTTGACCTAATCAGATTTTATTAAATTTTGAATCTTAATTAATATGGAACCCACATGAAAATTTCGGGTCAAGCTACCTACGCATTCTTCTTGACTAATGCACAAAGTGGTATATTTATTTGATTAAATGGGATAAGAAATGAATGAGAATTTGGATTCAAAGTAACCCTTTACTTTGGTGTAGTTGGTGTAGAGAATTTGTCCAATATAGAAAAAGTACAAGAAATTACAGATGTCCATTAGTTGCCTCAAGTAATTGGATGGTCACGGGGTGAAAGTGCGCTCATTTAGGACTTATGAATGCCTCAAATATCCTAGAGGGGGTGAATAGGATTTCCTATAAATTAAGTGCTCAATTTTTTATAATTCAAAAATTAGAGAACCAATTTTATGAAAGTAGGTAGAAAATCTAATTTAAACTTTAAGCGACAAGTGAACAAGTGTGAAATGAGTTTTTAAACATCAAAAACAGATTCAAATCAATTGATTTGCAACTCACACTCTAAATGCAAGATCTCAACTAATTAAAAGTGATTAGCCGATTTTAAGACTTTACTAGTCCAATTCTCCTACCAAATATGAAAGCAACTCTAGATGTCCAAGTGAAAGCGCGTGATCTGAAATTCAAATTTTAAAAGCATTCACAAAAAATCGCACTACATTGGATCTAAGAGGAAAAGTCCTACCTAGGATAAAAGATCTCGGATGCATGTCTCTCTCTTATTCAATTTGAAAAAGCATTTGTTTTAAAAAAGCTAAAAGGTACCTATCACTTGTAACTCATAAGTAGTTACCTATGCACATCTCAACTTCCCCACATTCGAATGAGGAACCACATTAAAGCTCCATCAATTTGGTAAGTAAGTTGCATTCTCGTTTGAGTCATCGAATCTTGAGGTGATTTTCCCAATAAACTGCTCAACTTGAATACATCTAGTATTAGATGTAATTATTGATGGAATTATGATGTAGAAGTGAATTGAATCTAAGATTTTAAGGATTTGAAAAACAATTCACTCAATAATCCCTCTCGAAAGATAAATCAAGCTAAAACACTCAATTATGTTACAACTAGGAAAATTCCAAAGCAGACTCTACAAATGATCTAAAAACGAACTAGTCTCTTAATTCTATTTTCACTATGCTTTATTTTTTAGTTTTAGAGCCAAAATGAGTTTTTATAGGCTAATTCTAAATACCGGGTCCGTCGTGCACACAAAAGAAACACATCAGTGAACGTGGTTGCAGATTTCACAGGTCATGAGCTTGCCATATGAAAATGTAGCCATGCCATTTAAACCATGCACATGATTTGAAAATAGTGTCGTACGCGTACAAATGCACAATATGATATTTTTAAATCATGTCAAGGTTTTATTAATTAAAGACTCTTTTCCTTTGAAAAAAATTTACAACATTAGAAATAATTTTCAAATTTCACAAGTACAAGAAGAAGTTTTTTGAAAAACATGTGTGTGTGCAAATCTTAAATGTCAAATTATCACAACCTTCAAAAGGATATCAAGTTCACCTTGGTCAAAAGAAAAGTGGATGTGTTAGATTCACTTAAGTCGATAGATGCGCAAGGCTAATGAACGGGATCAAATATCCCACCTACATTTTCATTGGGTATCCTAACCCTTTGAAAATAAGTGGACCGACACTATACATGGTTTGGGCTTTAGCTCGAAATTGCATATGACAGTATCGCCACTACCTTGATCAATGTCCATGTTTGGGTATTGTGATACCTCGCCTATTAAAATAATGGGTGACCAACCCTCTATCAAATAAAGCGACAGTCTCATATGGCTCATTCTTAGCATCATTGTCGAAATACGATTAGTTACTAACCACCTAATTAATTTAATAAGGAATGCCAATTTTATCTTTCATGACATACAACAATATTAACCAATCCACAATAATTCCATACATAGTAACCAAAATAAATGAAGTCACAATATGAGGTCTGAAACCGAGATAAATGACTAAAGTTCCCAAGTAAACCACCGAGTAAAAAATCCAATACATCCAATCCAACTGACTAAAATAACCTGCAATACATAAATCTGAATAAAACAGGCAACACGCCCAATCAATATTGGAATAAAGAACCTAATCTAGATAGAAATAAATGAAGTAGCTATTCTAAATCTTGCAAACCTCCACCTCAGCTGCAACTATGTGTCTTTAGAAAGAATAATCATATTTGGCGTCCCTATGGCTGGACATCTAAAAGTTTTGAAAATAGATTTGATACGGATTAGAGCCCAAAACCTTTGAAAATATTTTGCAAGTGTATAAGATGCGTAAAAGAAAATTTGAAGCACTTTTCACATTAATAAACAGGTAGCGCACTCTCTTGAGTCACCTCTCACCCCGAATCTAAAATGCGCAACTAGCGTATGCAATTCCACTCGCCTAGTTACGTTACCCCACCTAGCTAGCCTTTCCACTAACATCAATACTGTACTACCCTGACCCGAATGTAATATCTACCTTTAATTCATGAATTAGTTTTCACAATTACTTAATCAATATTTCATTCAATTATCACAATTTCGGATATAACTTTACTCTAGTTATTTATTTCCGTCATCACATTTATAATTCATTACCTTATTTCCAATAACCATCACCAGTTATTTAAACATTATCCGCTTACTATTTTAACCCGTATATTTGCCTACAAATAAATATATGTAATAATATACTACAACAAACACACATATATCGCGTATATACGCCATCACTCTGAGTAATAACTCACTGGATGAAGATCATTACAATGCTATCATTATCCAAGGCATGCTCACATCATCCTAGTTACCGGAGGTTGGACTCTGACTCGGTAAAATCATAAACATATTGGAGACGATCATAGTCCTTTTATGGTGGGCCATAATCATGCACATAATTACCTCACTGTGAATATAAATCATACAAACATAAATGTGACACCCCGCCTAATAAAATACCGCGTGATCAAACCTATACCAAATTAAAACAGGAATCTTATATGGTTCATTCTCAGCATCACCGTCGAAAAACCAATTTAATTACTAATAACCTATCAGGCAGGTGTCAAAATTTTATTTAACTAATCTTTTTAACCAAACCATTCAATTAAAATATTCACACAGTTTATATATACAAAACTGAAATGAAATAAAATAACCGAACACTCGGCTCAACATAATACAACCAAATCGAATGCCGCGCTAAAAGGCGATAAAATAATAAATAAGAACAATTGGGATTTCGGCCCGAATATTACTACAATGCTTCCTATCTAGATCACAAGAATACAAAAATCTAAAAATAAACCTGCATGCATCCACAGTTGCTGCAGCAACGTCTGACTCAAAAGGATCATCATCCAGGCGTCCCTGTGTCTGGACACCTATATATAGCAAGAGAGGGAAAATAGAGAGAACGGATGAGAGCCCGAGTTTTGAAAATGTTTAGCAAGTGCATAAATGCCATATGTTTAAACTATGATTTATCTCCCTCTTCTAATAGTGCACACCTATCGCATACGTTTAAACTTATTAGTTAAGCTACCCTGCCTAACTAAATGCTATCACCCATTTTCTAAAAATCCTCATACTCGAATACTAAGGGATAAACTTCTCCCCATTCCCAACATTACTTTACTTTGTGCGTGGGGTGTCTCGCAAAGCGAAATCCAAACGAGGAAGCCCCTCGATACACTACTACATGAGAATGTTGATCGTCGATATCCATTGAGCCCTCAGTACATAACGAGTATATATATAGCTCATATATATATATATATATATATATATATATATATATATATATATATATATATATATATATATATATATATATCACTACAACCTATTACTCATATTCACATAAATCTGGATATAAATCTACCAGAAGAGGAATAGCTCTTATCATTCTTTCCATTCTTATATACGTTTACTTTATATGATTCTTCTTCTTCATATACATACAGTATACTATGAACAAAAAGTATAATTATACCTATCACAATCATAAGTATAATAACCATCCCACCGAGCTATAACTCGAGGATGCAGTATCATAGTGTCTATTCGAATCCGGGTTTACTCACTCAACCACGGTACCAAGCCAGACTCACTCATGGTCATGATAAAAATACACAACGGTGGAGGCGGTCATGTTCCCTCTACAAGTGGAGTGCACACATCGCACTCGTAGGCGGGACGAGATGACCTGGGAATATACTCTCCCTAATCCTCAAGCTAGGGAATTCGCCCATATCGCACAACCTCCCCGGATCGCACTGGAAAAATATATAATCTAACTGTCCCAACCCTATGCCAAAGGAAATCCCGTGGAACCATCCTCTAAGATACAAATATACCAATCACACACAGATATATATGTATTCGTATTATCTCATATATATATGGCTATAATTTCCAAACTCTCATAGCGATAGCCAAATTTCGAATGTTTCCATTCGTAATAGTATATAAGCACTCATACACTTAAAATACTAAACCTAAAAGTATTCTCTTACTTTATATATATAACTCGTACCTTAAGAACTTTTAAGGATTTATATACTCTCCGAATAAACCAATTCTTAATAACTAAATAAGTATACTCTCAACTTATTTTAGTCCCATAGGTATCGCATTACCTAATATAATAGTCATCAACCTACACCAAATGGCCACTCATGCATTTCTGGCCCCTACCCTCAATTTCTATCCTATTTGCATCCTAGGATTTATTCAAATACATTAGGACCATAATTAATCTAACAACATAAATATAACCAACCGCACGTGCCGAATACCAATCTCGAATATTACTACCCGAACAATCACTAGGTTCCTCCCCCAGATTGTACACTATATTAACCCGAGGTCCTCTCTTCCATTCCGAGGTTTAATCACCCTCAATACGATCATCTAGGAGTCCTAATATCATAGCTAAACTCCCCCACAATTTTCTCCGATTGCAATTTAACTCCCCTAAACTCAAAGAAGGAAAAATGCCAATTTCAACAAAGGCGAATCGATTCACCCCAAATGAGAATCTATTTGGGCCAGCGAATCGATTCGGTTTCCATCCGAATCAATTCGGAAAGTTCTCTACAAGCAGGTCCTCAAAGGCGAATCGATTCGGTCTCAATCCGAATTGATTCGGCCTGAGACAACCTTATAAATCCCCTTAAGCAAATCGATTCGGTCTAGACCCGAATCGATTCGCCCTGTTCGAGGGGCACTGTTTAGTCAATTTCTCAATCTCCAAAATACCAAAATATCAACCCAACCTCCATTTTATGGTTTCTAATCTCAACCAACAACACTATAATCATCCTAACACTGAATTGTAACTAACACATCAATAAATTTATGGTATAAAACCACTTCTCTTAGGTTTAAACCCCAAAAACCATTTAAAATCCTAGTTTATCATTTCTACCATTTCAATTCAATTCTACATTCCATTAACATGGTTTTAACACTAAAAATCATTTAGAGTTTACAATACATCAATTTGTAAACTCATACTCAAATTTCCCAAATTTATTTCAAGGGTTCTAACCCAAAATCATATAGTTTACCAACTATAATATGAGATACACACACTCATTTAAATAAAGCAGGTAAACACTTGTCTCGTGGATAAAATTCAACAACCTCGAGTCGAATCCCGCGGAGTTTGTCCGGAATCTCCTTTTTCTTCCTCTTTTTCCTTCCTCTTTTCTCTTTCTCTTATTTCTCTCTTTTCTTTCTTTCTCCCACTCTCTCATGCCTTATATAGGAGAGAAATAAGGGTTTATCCTTTATAAACCCAAAAATGACTCGTTTACTCAATTGCGAGTCCATATTAGTCCAAAAATCTTTGGAACCTAAACACTACTCCCGGATACTCTATTCTGAGTATTTTGACCCTTTCAAAACCAACCGCACACTCAAAATCACCATCCGAGTCACTTAACTACGATTCACTAATTAAACCCAACTCATCTCACTATGCGTGCTTTTCAATTAAAATATTATCATTCGTCGCTCTTTCCCAACTGCGACTTGACATATAAATATTCCGACCCATAAATTTCCAAAAATTTCTATTCACAGGAATTCCTCAACTTCCAAATTACACCCATTTATGTAATTTAAATATCCATAAAAGTACGGGGTATTACATTCTCCCCCCTTACAAAGGAATTTCATCCCCAAAATTCGGATACGATCGGTACTACCAACCTAGGATTATTACTCATACTTCATCCTGCACACACAAGTCGAAAGGTACGAACCCAAATGGTACCCTACCATATACTCGTTCACGGTACCCACCTGTCTCAAGGCTTATACTCTAGCATACTAGCTTAACAACAAGTTCAACTATATCTCTATATGCTAACACACTACCTCGGTCGTAAGGTTAACTCTAACGTCACATCGCACCTAGTGCTTCTATAACTGCACATAAAGAAATGAGCTTATAGCCGCAGCTCTAACGTCTCGATACCCTTAAAAAGCCAACACTCTAAGCGTCCGTTCGTCTACCTCACGACTTTGAATTTCCCTAAAAAGGAAACTACACTAGCACTTGACTACTCCCATCAGTCTCATTGCTTAGCTTGGTCGTGCTACCTCTTATTGCACCGTTATAATTGGATTCTTGCGTACCCCATACGACATTCTATCCAACGAATCCCAATCTCATATATAACTTCCTCAAAGCATATTCTTCAACTATATATACTACGTCCCTTATATTTTAGACGGTATATAAAGCCAACTTACCAAGGTGCCCATACACCTTTTGACCCGTGATTATCTGCACAACCACTGTAAACGTCATAGATGTAACACTCTCTCTAAAAATATGGGCCTCACTTTCTTGGCCTAGTACTAACACATGGGTTTTCCTAACCCAAAACATTCAAAATTCAATTCTTCGTATACCTGGAAATCCAATCCTTCTCAAGGTTAACCCACTAGTCTTCTTGTGGTTAACTCACAAAAATCTTCCTATCTCAGCGCCACTAGTCCTACTGGCCTTACGTCCTAATAACCATACGATCAATGTGTTTCCTACACACGTAAGATGAATACTATACTAACCATCTCCCTAGTGCCCAAGACCTCTCTCGACTTCCGACATTCGCTCGGTTTTATGGGTGGGACGTCTCGCAAAGCGAAATCCAGACAAGGAACCCTCCCGTTACACTACTTCCTTGCATATCCGGTCATTGAGATATAACGGTATAAGGCACACCAGCGGGACGTTCTAAAATCCTACCTCGCTAACCTACTAACTCTCTTCTACCACTATGTCTTTCCAATCCAGAGAAATGGAAAGTCTAACTGATCGGGGCGCCTACTCTCTGTAAAGGTGTTACTAACATCATACCCAAAACATATCTCCTCTAAATTTTCCTTCTATCTAAGGCCTGGCTATAAGCCTCAAATCAATTTCCTTTAGCTTGCTTCACCCACATACTTGCGGTGAGAGAAACATTTCTAGTGCTTTTCGATAGCACATCTACTTTCATTAGCCTTTAATCGTCATATGACCCTTAGCTAATTATCATCAAAACCCATATCCTAGAATACAATAACATCTCTCCACTCCCGACATCATTAAGTTTCATGCGTGGAGTGTCTCGCAAGCGAAATCCAAACAAGGAACCCCTCCTATACACTACTACTAAACTTTGTCGGTCGTGGAGGTATGTCAATGTAAAATGTGAAAATTATAAATCCTGCATATCCCCAAGCACTTAAATCATGCTAGTGAAACATATACTCACCGAAGTTCCATCTAAACACGTAATAAAGGTGAGCTCGACCTGTATCCAGATGAGATACCACAATAATAACCCGTTCCACCCTGGAACTGTGGATACGATAGTATTGCAATCATTGCTATCACTCCGATAATCCACAACACATTATACTCAGAATAGTACTATACTCGTATAACATACAAAACGAGTAGTACAAACCAGATATAAATTCAAAATATCAACACCCGCTTTTACAGCGAATGAAGGAAAATTGAACCCCGCAACCGCGAAAAAACACATAGACATACGCTATATAGTGTTACTGATACTTCCACAAAGCTCGAATTACACACACGAATCTAGGGCTAACAAAATTACTGCGACGCTGTCTAACCACAAAAAATATACCTCCTTCATCCGAGGTGAAACTCATAATAATAACTTCGCCAATCTCCCTGACTGCTCTAATTGATTTCCAAACATAGTACACTTGTCTTAACCAAACCAAAAACCACTTTACTCAATGCTTCATCCAATCTCTCTACTCTTGTCCTTTAACTCCTACCGGGCAAGGAATAACTGTGTGGTTCTATGCTCCACCTCTCCAGATTCCCCCTCACTAGCCACCCAGACCATTTTTAATTTATCAGTTCCTTGGACACTAATAGCCTCGATCCTGACAATCATCCTCATAGTTCCCTTAGCTCCTCCAACTAAAAGGAAACATACTACCGGGCTTAACTGCCCTATTTTCAGTGAATTCCCCGGGTGGATGTCTACCAATGAGTTTCAACAAACGCAAATTCTCCATAAGTGTTAGCAACACTTTTCTAGTGAGCCTATCATTCCACTAAAGGACTCTCTCCTCGTTGTACCTACCTTAATTCGGTACAAAGTTTACTTATCCATATAACTCTTTATTCACTGTTGGCCTCTGACCGATCCTTATGTGAATAAGTCAGAATTGCATTCTTTTCAATCCTGCTAAATCATGGGATCTCATGGTTAAAACCATCCTTAAGATCCCTTTATGAGCAAAACATCCTGCTTCCTTAAACATGGTGACTACCGTTCCCACCATTTCAATATTGCTCCCACGAGTGAAAAAATTTTCCTCAAATTTTCACATATGGGTATTTCCATACCCTGCTCTAAGCCAAAGATTCTGAGCCTTCTACTTCCACTGAGTACAGCTACACTGCCTTCGCATGACATAACTTCAATGTATGGTCCTTATTAAAAATCCCCTTCAAACTTTTTCCCCAACTTAACTTCACGGGGTAATTCAAATTTAGCACCACTCTCTACTATAGCGGTACTTGAATAATTATAACTACTATACTTTAGTAGTCGTTGTAGCAATCCTTGACAATGCCACAAAGGGGAGTGACCTCGACTACGGTCCGCATTCCCAACTTCAACTTACAGCTCTAACTAAGCCCCATCTCCTGCTGCCCTTGAAATGGCCTTCTATGGTCGCTTTTCATTGATTAGCATGCGAATCTCGAACGAGCACGCAAAACATTTACTATAATCTTATATAATGGCAGGAGAACAAAATCTCATAAGAGGAATCAACAATACTAATCATAAGGCCCTATATCAAATCGAGAGAAACACTGAAAGCGTAGTACCTCTGCATAGATTCCTAAGGACACTAGAACCTGCTGCTTTGATACCATCTATGACACCCCGCCTAATAAAATAATGGGTGGTAAAACCTATACAAAATTAAAACAGGAGTCTCATATGTTTCATTCTCAGCATCACTGTCGAAAAACCAATTTTTATTATTAATAACCTATTAGGCCGGCGTCAAAATTTTATTTAACTAATCTTTTTAACCAAACCATTCAATAAAAATATTCACATAGTTTATATATACAAAACTGAAATGAAATAAAATACCCAAACACTCAGCTCAACATAATACAAACAAATCGAATGCCGCACAAAAGGCGATAAAATAATAAATAAGTACAATTGGGCTTTCGGCCCGAATGTTACTATAATGCTTCCTATCTAGATCACAAGAATAGAAGCATCTACAAATAACCTGCATGCATCCACAGCTGCTGCATCAACGTCTGACTCAAAATGATCATCATCCACGCGTCCTTGTGTCTGGACACCTATATATATAATATATAGCAAGATAGAAAAAATAGAGAGAACGGTTCAGAGCCCGAGTTTTGAAAATGTTTAGCAAGTGCATAAATGCCATATGTTTAAAATATTATTTATCTCATATTTAAATTGGTATCGCACTCCCATGAGATACACCTTACCCCTCTTTTAATAGTGCACACCTATCGCATACGTTTAAACTTACTAGTTAAGTAACCCTTCCTAACTAAACGCTATCACCCATCCTCTAAAAATTCTCATACTCGATTACTAAGGGCTAAACTTCTCCCCATTCCCAATATCGCTCTACGTTCGTGCGTGGGGTGTCTCGCGAAGTAAAATCCAAACAAGGAACCCCCCGATATACTACTACATGACAATGTTGATCGTCGAGATCCATTGATCCCTCAGCACATAATGTGTGTGTATATATATATATATATATATATATATATATATATATATATATATATATATATATATATATATATCACTACAACCTATTACTCATATTCACATAAATCCGGATATAAATCTACTGGAAGGGGAATAGCTCTTATCATTCTTTCCATTCTTATATACGTTTACTTTATATGATTCTTCTTCTTCATATACATACAATATATTATGACAACAAGTATAAACCTATCACAATCATAGGTATAATAACCATACCACCGAGCTATAATTCAAGGATGCAGTTTCATAGTTCCTATCCGAATTCGGGTTTATTCACTCAACCACGGTACCAAGCCAGACTCACTCATGGTCATGGTAAAAATACACAATAGTGGAGGCGATCATGTTCCCTTTGCAAGTGGATTACACACATCGCACCCGTACGCGGGACAAGACGGCCTGGGGATATACTCTCCCTGCTCCTCAAGCCAAGGGATTCACCCACATCGCGCAACCTCCCCAGATCGCACTAGAGAAATATATAATCCAGCTGTCTCAACCCTATGCCAAAGGAAAGCCCGTGGAACCAGCCTCTAAGATATAAATATATAAATCACACACAGATATATATATGTATTCGTATTATCTCATATATATACTTTAATCGCATCATATATATAATCCACATCATTTCCCAAATATATATTGGCTATAATTGTCAAACTCACATAGCGATAACCAAATCCCGAATGTTTCCATTCGTAATAGTATATAAGCACTCATACATTTAAAATACTAAACCCCAAAGTATTCTCTTTCTTAATATATGTAACTCGTACCTTAATCACTTTTAAGGATTTATATACTCTCTGAATATACCAATTCGTACTAACTAAATAAGTACACTCTCAACTTATTTTAGTCCCATAGGTATCGCATTACCTAATATAATAGTCGTCAACCGACACCGGATGGCTACTCATGCATCTTTAGCCCCTATCCTCAATTTTTATCCTATTTGCACCCTAGGATTTATTCAAATACAATCAGCCCATAATTATTCTAACCACATAAATATACCAACCGCACGTGCCGAATACCTCTCTCGAATATTGCTCGACCCGAACATTCACTAGGTTCCTCCCTCGGATTATACACTAATTTAACTTGAGGTCCTCTCTTATATTCCGAGGTTTACTCACCCTTAATACCATCATCTAGGAGTCCTAATATCATATCTAGACTCCCCCATTATTTTCTCCGATTGCAATTTAACTCCCCTTAAACTCAAAGAAGGAAAACTACCAATTTTAACAAAGGCGAATCGATTCGCCCCAAATGCGAATCGATTCGGGCCAGCGAATCGATTCAATTTCCATCCGAATCGATTCAGAAAGTTCTCTACAAGTAGGTCCTCAATGGAGAATCGATTTGGTCTCAATCCGAATCGATTCGGCTTGAGACAGCCTTATAAATCCCCTTAAGCAAATCGATTCGATCTAGACCCGAATCGATTCGCCCTGTTCGAGGGGAACTGTTTAGGCGATTTCTCAATCTCCAAAATACCGAAATATCAACCCAACCTCCATTTTATGGTTTCTAATCTCAACCAACAACACTATAATCATCATAACACTGAATTGTAACTAACACATCAATAAATTTGTGGTATAAAACCGCTTCTCTTAGGTTTAAACCCCAAAAACCATTTAAAACCCTAGTTTATCATTTCTACCATTTCAATTCAATTCTACATTCCATTAACATGGTTTTAACACTAAAAATCATTAAGAGTTTACAATACATCAATTTGTAAACTCATACTCAAATTTCCCAAATTTATTTCAAGGGTTCTAACCCAAAATCATATAGTTTACCAACTATAATATGAGATACACACACTCATTTAAATAAAGAAGGTAAACACTTGTCTCATGGATAAAATCTCTCATGGATAAAATTCGACAACCTCGAGTCGAATCACGCAGAGTTTGTTCGGAATCTCCTTTTTCTTCCTCTTTTTCCTTCCTCTCTTCTCTTTCTCTTATTTCTCTCTTTTATTTCTTTCTCCCACTCTCTCGTGCCTTACATAGGAGAGAAATAAGGGTTTATCCCTTATAAACCCAAAAATGACCCGTTTACTCAATTGCGAGTCCCTATTAGTCCAAAAATCTCCGAAACCTAAACACTACTCCCGGATACTCTATTCTCACTATTTTGACCCTTTCGAAACCAACCGCACACTCAAAATCACCATCCAAGTCACTTAACTACGATTCACTAATTAAACCCAACGCATCTCACTATGCGTGTTTTCCAATTACAATATTATCATTCATCGCTTTTTCCCAACTGCGACATGATATATAAATATTCTGACTCATAAATTTCCAAAAAATTCTATTCACAGGAATTCCTCAACTTCCAAATTACACCCATTTATATAATTTAAATATCCATAAAAGTACGGGGTATTACAATAAACATGGCGTTATGACCTGGGGTCAATACTCAGCCTACTATGATTCGCTAGGGAAGATCACCCACATCGCGTAACCTCCACTGATAGCACTAAAGGGGTATGTTCCACATAATATCATACACACAGATATAATAATTCACACACACACACACACACACACACATACATATATATATATATATATATATATATATATATATATAATCACATCAATTGACTAATCCGTGCTTATTCCCCGAAGCACTAGTCTACTAACCGGAGTCTAATCCCGACTCTTATTTAATTAAATTATTTTCTTAGTTAAATAATTTACTATATTTTCTCATTTCATAGTTTTCCCAGACATTTCCAACCAGCCCAAAAATTTATAACTGGAAGTCCCCCTATGCCGTTCCATATTCTACGTTCTGAGTATTTTATCTCCTAAATACCCTACGTACATGTAAATCGGGCTAATTCCCATTTACCTAAATTACCCTTTCTTATCATATCTCCTGAAGTATTAACAAATATTCACTTGACCTCACTCAGTTCGCCAATTTCCAAACCTACCCTTTATTCACAATAAAAGACCAAGATGTTCCTCATAGTAGGTCCGAATCGATTCAGGTTCATAGACGAATGGAGTCACCCGCCGAATCGATTCACCTATGGAGGCCGAATCAATTCGATTCTGGGATGGAGCCAAGATCTTGCGTCAAAGTGATAGGTTTCATCATCATCATTTAATTACTACCAATTTTTATATGAATGAATACTACACATAAATCAAGAAAGCAAGATATACACTTGCCTTAAACTCATAAGATTCTGAATTCTTTTGTGTTGGGTTGAAGATGGGAATAGTCCTCCTCAATTTCCTTCTCCAAATCAAGACTTTTGAAATGTTCTAAGTGTTTGGCTTCCTTCCTTTCTCATAATAGCTTTCTCTTCTTGTATGAAATGTCTCACTGCAAATCAATCTCATCCAGTGGGATGTGCCAAAAATCCCTCTCACTCATGTGATATCTCTTCATCGACGGCTCATGGAATACGTCGTGAATCTTCTGTAGATGCTCTACTAACCCCAGCCTATAAGAAACTGTCCCTACTCTCTCAATGACCAGAAAAATCCCTAAATACCTCGACGCTAACTTTTACTTCTTCCCGAAACCTCATGAATCTCTTCATGGGAGACACACGTACCAAGACCTGGTCCCCATTCTACAACTCTATGTGTCTCCTATCGGCATTAATGTAACTCTTCTGCCTATCCCGAGCTATTCGTATGCGTCCCCGAATGAGCTCAATATTATCAATTTTATAAAATACCACAAGTGCACGAGCTATTTAGAATAATGAGTGTAAGTACGGCTCGAACCCATATAGATTTGTCAGTTTTAAATTTTAAAAGAATTGCAACTATCCAACTAAATAAAAGAGGGTAGAGAATAATTATGTACTAAACTAAATAAAACCAACTATGATCAATGAGAGCAATACACGAGATTTGTAAACAATAAGGAAGTATTAGGATTCAGGATCCATTTATCACGTAACTAATATTGCACACTATTTAATTTTGTTATTCCCTTTTTATAACTCAAATTAAATCGACTCTCGTCGTATTTAATTCGAAAAATAACACGATTAAGTTGACAATAAAATTTAACATCTCTAAATTTAGACGGCTAAAATTCATATGCCCTTAAAAAGTTCACTTTTAGAATTTAAAGTATAGTCTTTAAGTATGAATTATCAAAACAATTGAGTGCAAGCATAATCCGTTAAAAATTATTCCCACTTAAGAATAAAAAATTGATTTCAAACAAAGCCGAAGGTTTAAAACACACTCGCGTGTCATTTTAAATGAATATCGAATTTTTAACACTCTTAGAACATGTGAAAAAATAAAGACGAATTTAAACTACACACAATATTAATCAAACATAATAAACTTCACCTAGTCCTAGTCTGGAAATTAAGCTAACATAATTGAAGACAAAATATAAATGTAAGAATGGATATCAATTCTCATTAATGAAACAAACTTACAAAATAATTGAGTCTTACAATTAATCTTGACAAAAATTCTCCCATAAAATAATTCTTGGTCCTTAATAAAAATATACTCTCAAAATAAAGGAACCAAAAATTATCTGTCAAGCTCTCTCCAAAATTACATATGAAATTATGAGCCTAGGGGTCTTTTTTATAGGCTTAAGAATGAGATATTTGAGTTGAAATGAAACTCTCTTTGATTGGTTGTATTTGAGCTGATAATAATTATATCATAGAGTCTTGGGAAGAGTTGGAGCTAATTGAGAAGTCTTTTTTTTTAAATAATTATCCCCAATTTTGGCACTATTCACGTCACTATTCACAGTACCGAATTTAATCGCATTTTCGACCCCCAAAACTTCAAAATCTCATTTTTGACCGAGCTTCAAAGTCGTGAGTCTTATCAAGAACTTTTGGAAAAGTTATGGTACAGCCTCAATGGACACTCGGGCGATTTTATAAAAAATATTTAGTACAACTGTGTCAATCGTGTCGTGTCGCGATGTATTCTGACAATTTTTGCACATCGACTCGTTTGTTGTCCAAATTTTTGGAATACATGTAAAAATATAAAATAAAAATTATTAATTCAAATTTAGGATCATAAATATTTTAAATATTACAGAATTACCCCTCTTTGCATTTTAGCGGCTGAAATTCATAAATTGCTCATTTTAATTCGGAATTCAACCAAATTTCAGAGAGAAATTTATTTTGCCTAAATAAACATTTAAAAATTATTTTTAGGCCCATAAAGTTTGAAAAGTTACAAATTCACTCCATCGGGTTACTAAAATTGTATTTTTAACTTGAATTTTATTCAAACTTGTATTTTTCTTTTATTTTATGAAAATGACTCTAAAAGCTCATTATTTAAGATACAATGAGACTAACAAGGTCTAGATTTGAACATAATTCATAAAAAAAATGCACTCATAAGTAGTGGTGTCCTCAATCATCTTCAGTCCCAATAACTTGTTGTTTCCCACATCTAACCAACTAATAGGCGGATGACAAGGCCGTCCATAAAGTGGATAAAGCAGTGCCATGCCGATGGTGAACTGATAGGAGTTATTATAAAAGAACTCCAACAGTGGAAGGTACTGCTCCTAACCTCCCCCAAAATCGAGTATGCACATCCTGAGCATATCCTCTAACAGCTAATTAATATGCTCTGTCTGTCCATCTGTCTGCAAATGATATGCTGTACTCAATCTTAAATCAGTGCCTATGGCCTCCTGAAAGCTCTGCCAAAAGCAAAACACAAAAATTTTGTCCCTGTCGGACACGATATTAATCAGTACCCCATGTAACCTCACTATCTAAACAATAAACAACTGAGCGTACTGTCTCGTCTTAAAATCTATACAAATTGGCAAGAAATGGGTCACCTGGAGCAGGTAATCCACCATAACCCAGATGGAATCACGACCCCTCTGTGACGTCGATAACCCAGTGATAAAATCCATCGAGATGCTCTCCTATTTCCAGATCGAAACCTCTAATGGCTGTAATATCCCTGTCGATCTCTAGTTGTTTATCTTCATTAACTGACATGTAGTGCACTTAGAGACAAAGTCTACTATATACCGCTTAATACCTGACCACCAATACTGTCTATGCATATCCTTTTACATCTTATCCCAATCGGGATGCACCGAAAACCTCGACCTGTGAGACTCTATCATCACTGCATGTCTCAAATCCTCATCCTCTGAAAAAGAGTCTCCCGTTGAAGCGTAAGCCTTCCTCAGAATTGATCGAGTAAGACTCTACCCCATCCACCAATAACAAAAAGCACCCTGTCTTGACAAAACTAATCCCCGGCCTGTGCTTTCACCATCCGCATAATGATCTTGGGAGTGATAGCCAATACTTCCATACATGCTCTAGATACCTCATTATCATGTCGAAGCTCATCCCACTTCACCTCCCTAACCTCAATTATCTCCCCTGTAGGCCATCGACTCAATGCGTCTGCCACCAAGTTAGCCTTTCGAGGATGATACTGAATATCAAACTTGTAATCCTTCACGAACTCTAACCATCTACTCCATTGCTTATTAAGATAATTCTGTATGAATATATACTGTAAAGACTTACGGTCTGTGAATAAACTGAACCGCTCACCCAAAAGATAGTGCCTAAATCCTCAAGGCAAACACGATCGCTAGTAACTCCAGGTCATGTGTGGGATAATTCCTCTTATGGGGATTAACCTTGAGAGAAGCATAAGTTATAGCCCAATCCTCCTGATGAAACACACTCCTAAGTCCCTGTAAGGACACATCGGTGAAGACACTTTACTCCACTCATCCCCTAGGCAGTGCGGGTACTGAAGTCAATTTGTCCTTTTACTCATAAAAAAATAGCTGACTGTACTCATCCCAAATAAATGGTAGCCTCTTGCGAGTCAGATTTTTCAGTGGATCCATAATCTTTAAGAAGTCCTTTACGAAGCGACGATAATACCCATCTAACTCCAAAAATCTCTGAACCTCCGTCGGTGTCGTGGGTTGTCCTTATTTCCTCACCGATGATACCTTAGTCGGATCCACCGAAATACCTCTATCAGACACAATATATCCTAGAAACTATACCTCCCTCAACTAAAATCTTCACTTCTCAAATGTGGCATATCGTTGATGGTCTCATAATGTCTTTAAAGCCATATACAAGTGATCTCCATGCTTGCCCTCCATTCGAGAATACACCAGAATATCATTTATGAACACTATCATAAACTGGTTCAAAAAGTCTCTAAAAACCCTATTTATGAGATCCATGAACTCTGTTGGCGCATTAGTCATACCATATGACATCACCCTGAACCCATAGGATCCATACCGCAATAGGAATGCGGTCTTAGGAACGTCCTCCTCCTTGGTTGAACATGTAATAGATTCAAGGCAACAAATACTTATTCTGTATCATGACCCTATTCAGATCCATGTAGTCTATATATAGACGAAGAAAACCATCTCTCTTTTTCACAAATAATACTATTGCACCCCATGATGATGTGCTCTGCCTGATAAGGCTCTGTCCCAAGAGCTGTTGAATCTGATCCCTCAACTCCTTCATCTCTAGTGGGGCCATAGAATATGGTGCTAATGCAATCAACCTAGTCCCAGGCACTAAGTTGATATCAAACTCTATCTCCTGACTAGATGTCAACCTAGGTATTTCCTGGAAAACATCTGTGAACTCCTTCACTACCGGAATCTAATATATTGAAATAACCACCTCCTGTGAGGTATCCTCCTCAATATATTAAATATGTGTAATAGACCCTCCCTACAGAAGAGGCATCGCTATGAGGAACATCTCATGTCATGGGATAAAGAAAGCAATGATCCTATCGAAGTAATCCATCATTGCCCGATACCCTGCCAACCAATCCATACCCAAAATGACATCGTATCCCACCATGTCCAAAACAAGAAAGTCGATCTCTAAATATAATCTCCCATCGTATATATCTACTCCCTATAAATGAAAAGTATAGTGGCTCCACTGCCCAACGGTGAGTCTACACATATAACGGTACTGTCGACTATCTTTAGTAGGTTAGTCGTGCATGCAAATCTAGTAGCTATGAACGAGTGGGAGACTCCCGTATCAAACAACACCCTACCCATATGCCCATGAATAGAAAACATACCCTCAACTACTGGAGTCTCCTACTGTGCTAATGGTATGGCTTCATCCCGGACGTTGTAGAAACGTTCATACTGTAGCTGCCCCTGTGGCTGAGGGGCTTGTACTGCCAGTGGTAACTGTGTCTACTGTCCTTACTGGGAACCCTGCTGAGGCGCTCTGCTTGGCTATGGGTAGTCCTTCCTCTGATGGCCTAACTCTCCACAAGTGAAATAATGGTTAGGGAAATCTCCCTGCCTCTGGCCCTGATGGCCCTGTCGAGGGGTTTTCGATTATTGGCCCTAATGGCCTTGGCCCTACTTACCTACCCCGATGTTCCATTTACCCTAGCAACCCTCTGGAACATGCTTCTAGTGATGCTGATACCCCGATGTTCCAAGTCTTTTAATGATTTTTCACAGGAACCAAATCAAATTTTCCACTCTTAGATTCGTTAACAACATCAAAATTCAATCTAAATCTCATCAATTCCATCATCATACATCTAACAAAATTTCCAGATTTCTTATCTTGTTCAATCATCATTATTATACCAATTCCAATATAAATTTTTACTATGCAAATTCAGATTATAACAGAACCTGTGATCACTCTAAATTCTGATTAAATTCCTTCAATCATTCGTGTTGGTTTGTCTCCCCAAAACCCATTTTTTTCATATAGTAATCCCTAACCCAAAAATTTAGTTAATTAGTATCAATTTTTATATGAATGAATACTTCACATAAATAAAGAAATAAATATATACACTTGCCTTAAACTAGTAGGATTCTGAATTCGTTTGTGTTGGGTTGAAGATGGGAAGAGTCCTCCTCAATTTTAGTCCTCCTCAATTTTCTTCTCTAAATCAAGACTTTTGAATCTTCGAAGTGTTTGGCCTCCTTCCTTTCTCACAATAACTTTCTCTGTAGATTTTTATTTGTAAAGTGCCTCCCCCTTAAACCTAATCTCTTATTTAAACCCCTTAATCTCAAAATTAGGTTAACCCCTCTACGTAAAATGACCCATATGCCCCCGAGTGGGTACTGACAAGTCTAAAAAGATCTCGATAACTAATCTTTACCCCTTGGGTACTTGATTTTGATTATTTTGACTACTCCCAGATCAATCGTGCACTCAATCCCCATCATTTCAATTCGGTACGACGTACTAATAATTCATCGAATTTAATTTACTTAATCACAGTTAGTAAATTTTATTTCCACATAAATATTAATTTATTCTCATTAATTAATATTTATTACATATGCAATATTATTACGAGCACAATTGTCATTAAAATGCTAAAGTTAATTATTCAAAAATACGGGATGTTACAGGTATGTAGTTCTTGGGCCTTTCTTGACCCAATATTATTCTTTTGGGAAAAAATTATTTGGGCTTTATACTAAATCCGCTGGGCTGAAATTCTTTCCAAAACATCACCATTTTTATTATTTAAATCATTGTTGAAGCATGTCATCATTTTTATAACAAATAAAATGTCAAAATCCGTCAGTGGGAAAACGACATCATTTTAATTAAACTTAAAATGTCAGTGTATCTGGAGCGTCGATTATAACCAATTAACTTTGAGTCGTTGATTGTGTCTCTTATTAAAGAATGGAAATGACCTTTCGAAAAAGGCAATTGAGTTCCTATAAATAACAACCTTTCCTTCTTTTTCTGTAATTTCGAAAATCCTATCCTTCCATACTTTGTCTTCTACCATTGAGTCAGAGAAAGCGTCAGTATTATTAGTTTGTGGGGCAAGCACATTTTAGTGATTCTTACCCACGTCGTAGATCATTTTATCATGATAGACATATGCTTGTTGTTCATTTCCATAATCACCATAGAGGGGATGGACTTTGTCTTAAGGAGACAACGTCCAACGTTCAACTAAGAAGTGAGTTAACCATTTTCTTTTGTTTTCTATTCACAACCGTTTGTATGATTAAAGCACCCAAACTAGGAAGACTCCCCAGGATTACTTGCCTCTACACTAGTTTTGGTATTTCAAAAAATAGGATATCTATTTCAAAATATTTTCTAAAAATGTAAACATTTATATATAGTTTGGTTGGCTTATTTTTGTGTTAAAACATTTTGAGTCTTTGCAAAAAATCGAGCCCAAAATCTTGATGCACCTTATTAGATTAGTTTAGAGAGTTTTGTTCATTAGAACCTATGTACAACAAAACCTTGAAGATCATGGAGATCCTCTACATTGATGCCTTCCATTGCAGCTCAACCTAAGGGTATCCTTTTTCAAATTGACTCTTTTTTTATTGTTGGATATGCACACACTTATATTTGTTTTCATCTTTCAAAGATCTTTTCATAATGGAACATGTGAATATCGTTGAGAATAATGATGTGTATTTTTCAAAAGGTAAAATATATAGTTTTATTTGAAGGCAAAGTTTCTTTGAAACTGCCTCTAATCATTCGCATGATGGATTTCATAAATAGTTTTTTACGCCTGAGAATGTTATGCCTAAAATCGTGCACATGGATGTTCTTTGTCCCCATGCACACAACTACCACATTTTAGGATTGAATTTTTTCTCCCCCCATATCCGTGCATAGGGATGGCATTTGGGACCGTGCACACCACTACACATTTTTAATAAGGTTAGTTTCGTGTCCAAAATTGTGCGAACGGTGGATTTTTGCACCCATGAGCACGATGAGATAATTATTTTTGAAACATATATATATAGGCTTCGTTTCCTTGAAAAAAAAATACTTTCCTCATTTCAAATTTTATATAATCTGAGGAATTTTTTGAGACTGAGAGAACTTTTTTGCTTCTCCTTTTGAAAATCTCAAGTGTTACATTAAATTATGAGGAACCTTTGAATGTTTTTGAAATCAACATAGCCATGAACTACATCTGAATCTTATCAATTTCATAAAATCTACACTCTGATATCTAAAAGGACAAGTTTGAGCTATTTACGAGTTCAAGAATGTGAAATATAAGTGTATAAGTTTATAGATTGCTTACTGAAGCCCCTCAATCTGGTGAAGAGATCCAGATGATGATAATAACAATGGTGATGATGTTGATGGAGCCTCTGCCTCCCAGGTCCGAAAAGAAGAAGAATAAGCTTTGATGAAATCCTCCTCCTCTCAGCCCCAGTCAAGCCCACCCAAAAGTGAAGCTCTTATTGACCGCACCAATCTCAAGCCTTGAGAAGGCTTTTATGTAATTTTTTATTTCTTCTTTTAAACTATTTTGGGCCACGGGCCATTTGATGTACACCTTGGCTTTCTATCGTTTAATGATAATGGCATTGTTTTCTGAAAGTTTAGCTCTTGTATTGCTTTGTACTTGATTTAGTTTTTTATTTTCTAAAGAGTTTTTGTAATTTTACATGGCATTCATCTATATGAGGTCTATTGAGGTCTGCAAATAGGTAGTATCCCCCTTAGCCCCCAAGACTCCTTGGTAAACAAAGACAAAATGAGCTCCAACTTTGTTAAAGTATGTCTGATGGTCTTTAGGACCCCTCGATTTGTAATCAAAGTTTTATGATGCTTTGCCCGATCCTAAATAAGCCTCGAGCACGAACCCGAAAGATACCCCGAGAAAATCTAACTTTTCAAACCTACACTAATGTTTATGGTGTTAAAAACACCAAAGGCTAAAGTATATAGGGTAGGGACCAAGTAAAAATAAATAAAAATCCAAGAATCCACTTAATCCATTAAAATAACCAACAATTAATCCCTCTAGGTCTCTGGACGATTGATCAAAGACCTCTCCAGAAATAGCCAATCGGACAAAGCCCTATAATAAAAAAGATTTGGAAAATCTTTTCCCATCCTTTGCTAAAAAATAAACGGCTCACTCCCTTTAACCGATCGACCATCTGATCCATCAAAACCCCTATAAATAGGGGTGACCACCAACATTAAAAATGATTTCCAAACCAAATGGTTTTCTAACTTTCTTAATTACGAGCGCATGAGATACTCGATCTCATTTCTCAATCCCGAAGGGCTCGTACTTTAGAAAAGTCACATTTTAGAAAGGAAAAGATCATACTTCCTCAGAGTTGCCCAAGTCTCGACATATTATTTCTTAGGGGTGACTCCATCTCTTGCCCAAACACCCCTATCTATTATCTAACGCCGTTTGATGGAACTATGTTTGCTTTTATCCCAAGAAACCTTGGGTAAGTAGGTGTTATACTGAGCTAAAATCAGGAAGCCCAAGCCTCATAATATGTATCTTAATGTATTATCTACTAGTGATGTCTCCATCCCTAGTCTAAGATCCCCAACTTCCACCTTTACCTCTCTAGTCGACAAATGTCTAAAACATGACATCCTTAACGCTGCATCTCCAAACTAGTCTGAAGAAAAACTCCTCCCAGCTACTAAGCACCCGAATATTATAAGGTTATGTGCTAATATCAAATATCTTAGGGTCCAGTCCCATTTTGATATTTCACACACCAGCCCTCCCAATCTAAAGTCCATTCCTACACTTGCACACACATCACATTCAAAGACGTGTTACGACCGAACTATGTAGCCTTTTATCCAAAGTCCTCTTGGGTATGTAGGCACAATTTAGAGTCTTTCTCGGGAGTTTGAGACTCAATAATATGCCTCTTGATATATTATCTCCATCAAGATGCATCCATATCTTGACTTTCACCCATTATACCTAAGTAACCCAAAATGATATATTAAATATCTCAAAGTCGTGATCTCTCGTATATCCCTATAAATGCTCTCATACATACTAAAACGAGATATCAAACTATCACAAGACAAGAACTCCCAAATATACCTTAAATGAGATATCAAACTATCTCAAAGATGAGCTTTCTTAGACTCTTAACTATATAATAAACGGCCATCAATTATCCATTTATGAAGTACAAAGTCATACATAAGCAATCTTGTGGACCTGAACCGTTGAGTGTTGTCCCTACGCCTCTCATTTATATCGTTTTCCAACCTAAGAACCTATCTACATTTTTAGGGACATTCAAGCAAAGGTCTTTAAACAAATTCTGAAAATAGCTAAAAATTAATGAATAAAGGTAAAGATCAATAATAACAATAGAAATTAGGAAGCATACAAAATAAGTTAGGTGCCTAACACTTTCTCCACTCGTAATCTAGTTCCCAAAATCGCACAACAAGAATCTCTGAACTAGTCGCAAACTTCAAAACATACCTTAGGATTATCCTTAAAGGGCTATCCCAAACCTTTTTGTTTATTTTTATATAAAAACTAGTGAATACAAACACCCTTCGAAACCCCTTATTTTCCCGCACGTAGGCCACACTTACCAAAAAAAGGAGCGTGCAACCAAAACCTGGACATGGAATCGAAATACATCGAGGGGAAAAACCATCCACACCTAGCTTCAAAATGATAACCTTCCTCGTGAGGCATGGAGGAAGCGAGAGACAATCCCTCCTCATGTCCCCATGACGAAGTTCCCCAATAGGCAACATCGTGCTCATTCGTGTCCCACAACGCCATAGTGGCGACTCCACTTGGGATGTTTTTTCTTTTATTGGAATACAACATTATGTATTATATCATGACCTCTCCTTATATGTCATAATAGTGAATCCACTGAAGATAACCGAAGAGAACCGAACTATCTATATGCTTACTGATTAGGCATAAATTCTTCTGAATTTATCCCCTCAATTTAGGGACTTTTAGCACCTCGAATGATGTAAATTATGTTGATTTATCTCATATATGTGCTACTGAGCTTCCTATATAGTGCCTCAAGTTTTTTGTATTATTTGTGATTTTTGCAGGTATTCTATACAAGTGAAGAGAAAAAGAATTCAAGACTGATAAATCAGGAATGGAATGAAAGTCATAGGGTAAAATGGTCACTTTACATCTGTAGTTCGGGCGAAGGAAAAAAATGAAAATTGAAGATCTCGCTTCTACAAGCACGTAGGAAGAAACGATATCACAATACGAGTCCCAGATCAGAAGTTATGGAACTTCAAAAATGAGAGAAAATCAAGAGAAAAGAAGAAAATAAGAATTCAAGAACGAGACCGGGTTGGTCAGTGCCAACAGCGAACCGATCCAGGTGGAAGGCAGACTCTGCATAAAATTCACCACCGAACCGATCCGATTTTAAAGGAAAATGAACCGGTCCTATGCTCTGATGATCTATGCATAAAATTAGAAACCGGATCGATCTGTTATAAATGGAAAAAGAATTGATTCGGATGATACCAGACCAAATCGAAGACCCCCGTCGGATCGGTTCGGATGCGATTTTTTCTAAATTTTCTTTTCCAAATTAAGAGTTTTATCTTTCTCAAACTCTTGTAATTTTCGTAGGGTATTTAATTTAACTTAATGTTAGACATTAGGGAGTTCGATTATTATTAATTTTAAAGGGCTCTTGCATTCAAGAACCCTAGGGGTTTTAAGTTTTGCTACATTAATTCAATATTGAAGCTTTAGTTCCAGATTCCTTCATTGCAAGTATTATTTAATTTATGTTTTTAATTGGTTTCATAGTTTAGTTTAATTAGTTATTCAGTTTTAGTTTTCAATTCCTAATTCCAAATTTCTTCTCAATTTTTCACATAGCAATGAATTCCTGCACTTTTGAATATGTGTTAATTTTTAATTTAATTATGCCCAGCTAAGTTTTTAAGGGTTAGGGTGCATGAACCCAACCCGATGTAATTTACCTATGTATAAAATAGGGTTTGAATTAAAATTTGAATGAATCGTGTTGTGTAGTACACACAAGCATCGTAGACCTTTTAACCTCATTTGCCCTAGGTAACCAGGGCGTTTAAGGATGCGATGCGCGTGTTAGCTATTCGACACCACTTTATTTTTACCTTTGATTACATATGATGTGGGCTAGTACCCTCATATATATAATTCTTAGGATTAATGAAGTTTGGGTTCAATCAACTTACTAATTCAAAAGATAGTATTATATTCGATAAATATACTAGGGTTCGGGGGATTGTATCCTAACATATCTTTCCATTATCCATATTTAATTCACTGCAGTAGATTTAATTTATGCATACTTAACTTAGTTAGTAGTTAAATTTCCTTCGTACTTAGTTAGTAGCTATTCAGTTCACCTTAATCATCTTTTTTCATTTCTTTTCGAGAATAAAATTTAGGGTTAGTCGCCTATTCCGCCGTCGTTACAATCTTTCATCCTAGTTCCCTGTGGAGACGATCCCGACTTACTGGGTTTATTACTTGAGCGACAGGCTTGCACTTGAGACTATATAGCACGCACACTAGATAAAATTTTTGGTTGCGTCAAGTTTTTGTCACCGTTGCCGAGGAATTATGTAGACTTTAGGTTAGTAGATCCAATCCCAAATTTGATTCCAAAAAATTAAAAAAAAAATCAAAAATCCATAAAAATTCAGAAAAATAAAAAGCCAAAAATAAATCATCTCTCATAAGCCATTTCATGCAAAATCAAGAACAAACTCCTCAAAATACTCCAATAAGAATACACAAAAATCCCATTGTTGAGTATAATTCCTATAGCCCCCATACCCCTCGTGTTCCACAACTCTGGGCTCCACCTCCTACCCCTCCAAACTCCATCATGATTCACACACCGAGTCACACTTCTAGAGAACTGAATAATGATTTTGAGTCCATTGGATAGAGATCCATGTCGAATATCACTAGTTTCGGTACGGGTGAGGGAAACCTACTGTATCGTCCCATGAAGGAACTCCTATTTCCTGAGCGAACTGTCATACCTGGATGCATTCTACTTTCGTACAATGCATGACATTTCCACTTCCATAATGGGATGATACAAATTCTTCCAACATTTCACGACATGGATTCGGAGAAACCATATCTCCATATTTGATATTTCGAAAAGGTATGCGAAACCTTTAGTGATCAATCTTGGACGCAAGATGTCGTTCGCCTAAAGCTTTTTCCTTTTTCCTTAAATGATAAAGATAAGACATGGCTTTGATATTTACCACCGAACTCTATCATATCATGGAAGGATATGAAATCCAAGTTTCTTTTGAAGTTCTTTCCACAACATAAAACCAACTCTATCAAGGCTAAAATTCAATCTTTTTGACAACAAGATCATGAGTCATTTGATAAGTGCTGGGAACAATTCCAGTAGTTGGTTAATGCTTGCCCCCATCATGGATTTGAGAAACATCACCTTATCTCTTTCTTCCATCACCGTATTACTATAGTGTCTAAATAACTTGTTCAAATAATGTGTGAAAGACCGTTTTGGGAATTAGATGCGAGTGACACTGAGGCTGATCTTAAGTATGTCGCTGAGACTACTCAAGCATGGGACACATCCAATCCTAATGCACAAAACCGACCTCGACAAGTCTCCACCACTCTTGTTGTGTTCGGTCTATACCAATTTAATCATGATACCTTGGTTGGCCATCTAGTTGATAAATTTAAGAAAAGTATGAGAGACCTACTCGAGGTATGACTGAGAGAAACTACCGGATCCCCCTGTGCTTTGAAAGAAAAGGTGTGCGCCATTTGTGAGGTGAGCCATTCAACAAAGGAATGTCCGATAATACCCGCTTACAAAGCCATGCTTACCGAGCAAGTCAATGCAATATGAGGGTTTAAGGAAAATTCTAACGCCCCCCATGGGATCTCGTATAACCCTTCATGGAGAAATCACCCCGGTTTTAGCTATGGGCAACAACAAGCTGCGTTGAATCCACATTAACATGTTGCCATACCTCCACCCCCTCCTCAATTTCAATAAGCACCACCTGTGCAAGCAAACATGCAAGCTCCACATCCAGGACCATACATTACCCTACTATGGAGGACTATTGATGAAAACTTAATCCTGTTCATCCAATCTCAAAACGCAACTAATGCCAAGTTTGAGCGCATGTTCACTGAAATACACATGCGAATATCTAAGTTGCAATCTTCGTTGAGTGTCCAAGAGAAGGGAAAGTTTCTATCTCAAGGCCAAAGACCTCCTCAAGGTCAAGCCAATGTTAGATCTACATCTTTTGATCAGCAAGACCAATGCCAAGCCATCACCACTCTACTAGTGGGTGAGTCGTTGATTTATCACCTCCCCCACACGAGAAGCCAAAAGACAAGGAGGTTTCGCCCAACACAAAAGAGTTCAAAGATGCCCCCTTAAATGAGAGTGGCAAGTAATATGTTAATGATCCCGAAGTTGTTGTGAAACCGCCCACTACCGCTCCTTTCCCTCAACGGTTGGCCCCACCTCAGAAGAGTGCCTCCCATGCAGATGTGCTAGATGTTCTTAAGTTAAGATGAATTTTCCACTCCTGGATGCCATCCAAAAAATTCTCGCCTACGCCAAGGTCATTAAAGATATTTTTCCTGTGAAAAGAAGGCTAAAGGTGAAGAAGAATGTATTCCTAGCACATAATATGAGCTCCGTTCTACTTAACAACCTTCCACCCAAGTTTAAAGATCCGAGTGCACCCATGATCTCATGTGTTATTGGAGAGTGTTGAATTGAGAAAGATTGGTTGGACTTAAGCGCGAGTGTTAATATCCTTCCCTATTCCATTTATAGGCAACTTGAGTTGGGTGACCTAAAGCCCCCACGGATTACTCTACAATTAGAGGATCGCACAATGAAGGTGCCTCAAGGTATAGTTGAGGACGTGATAGTCCAAGTGGATACTTTTTACTTCCTAGTAGACTTTTTCATTTAGGACACGGAGGCCTCCATCCATTCTAGCAACCATGTTCCCGTCACTGTAGGCCATCCATTCTTAGCTACGGCTAATACCTTAATCAATACACGAAATGGACAAATGCAGCTCACTTTTGGGAACATGACCCTCGAGACGAACATCTTCAATGTTTATAACCAAGTGGGTGATGAAGATGAAATCCATAAGGTCGACCTCATAAAGGAGGTAGTAGAAGAGCACATCAAGATAACCATGGGTGGGGGCGCGTTAGAAGCATGCCTAGTGAGAGGTGATGAGAGTGAGATCCCATACATTGAGTTTGAGTGAGAGGTCGGGGAGTTGAAAGTGATATTAAACGAGGGAGCATCATTAGAGGAGTTGAGATATGTTCATTGGGTTTCTAGATTCAAGGAGCTACCCCCGAGGGAGTCATGCTTTACCCCCTCCGAAGAAAAATATCCTACCCTCGAGTTGAATAAATTTCCTTCTAATGTGAAATATGCTTTTCTAGGACATGATGAGACATTTCCTGTTGTTGTTTCCTCTAGCCTCGATAAAGAGAAAGAGGGTAAGCTGCTGGAAATTTTGAGGAAGCACAAAGGTGCTTTTGGTTGGTCTATAGTGGATTTAAAGGGTATAAGTCCCCATAAAATCTACCTTGAGGGGGACGTGAAGCCCTCAAGAGAAATGCAGAGGGAACTAAACCCAACCATGAAACAAGTCTCTAGAGAGAAAATTATCAAATTATTAGATGCCGGGATTATCTACCCTATCGTTTATAGCAAATGGGTAAGCCCAATTCAATTCGTCCTAAAGAAGTCGGGAATAATGGTGGTCAAAAATGCTAAGGGAGAATTAATTCCTTAACGCACCACCACCGGGTGGCGTGTTTGCATTGATTATCAGAAACTCAATGCCGAAATGAGAAACGACGATTTTTCCTTGACTTTCATCGACCAAATGCTTGAACGCGTAGCGGGTCACCCATACTATTGCTTCCTTGATGGCTATTTCGGATATAACCAAATTGATGTAGACATACTTGATCAATAAAAGATGACTTTTACATGTCCATTTGGCACATTTGCCTACAAACATATTTCTTTTGGATTGTGAAATGCACCCACGACCTTTCAACGATGCATGCTAAGTCTCTTTAGCGACATGGTAGAGAGAAGACTTGAGGTTTTCATGGACGATTTCCGCATTTTGTCCCCTCTTTTGACCAATATTTAGCGAATCTTGAGAAAGTATTATCCCGGTGCATGGAGAAGAACTTAATCCTCAATTGGGAAAAATGCCACTTCATGGTTATTGACAACATAGTTCTTGGCCACATAGTCTCATCTAAAGGCATAAAAGTTGACCGAGAAAATAGATGTCATAGCCGAGATTCCTCCACCAAAATCACTAAAGGATGTGCGCTCCTTCTTGGGCCACGCAGGATTTTATAGAAGGTTAATCAAGGATTTTAGCACCATCGCTAGACCCTTAAGTAACCTCCTTATGAAGGATGCAAACTTTAAGTGGAATGATGCATGTGAAGGGGCTTTCGATAAATTGACAAGCATGGTAATTTTTTTCCCCATCATGCAAGCTCCAGATTGGTCCCTTCCATTAGAGCTCATGTGTGATGCTAATGATTACGCGATTGGGGATGTTTTAGGGAAGAGAAATGACAAGAAAGCTCATGTCATATATTATTCTATTCGAACTTTAATCGGGCCACAACTTAACTAATCCACCATGGAGAAAGAGTTTCTAGCGATTGTTTTTACTTTGGATAAATTTTGCTCATACCTTGTTGGGTCGCCCATCACATGCTTTACCGACCACGCGGCCCTGAAATATCTCCTTACTAAGAAAGATGCGAAGCCGCACCTCATAAGGTGGATCATATTCTTACAAGAGTTCAATCTCTCTATAAAAGATAAGAAAGGGGTAGAAAACTTCATTACCGACCATTTGTCACGAATCTCGTCTGACGTGCCTAGTGATCCAATACCCATAAATGAGTACTTTTCGGATGAGAAAATCTTTGCTACTTATCTACCTTGGTTTGCAGACATCGTTATCTATCTTGTCACGGGATCCGTTCCTCCCGGATGGACACCACAAGAGAAGAAGACATTCATCACTTGGTCCGGTTTGTTTTTCTATGACGACCCATTCTTATTCAAATATTGCGCAGACCAGCTCATCTAAAGATGTGTTCCGGATGAGTAAATTCAAAGTGTAATCTTATTTTGTCATACGAAAGCTTGTGGAGGCCACTTCTCCAAGAATAAGGCGGTCGCTAAAATCCTCCAAAGCGGCCTCTATTGGCCCACAATGTTCCAGGATGTCAAAGCTTATTGTAAATCCTGCAATAGATGCTAAAGGATGGGAGCTATTACCCACCGTAACATGATGCCACTAGCCTCTATACTCGTCATTGAGTTATTTAATGGCTGGTGTATTGACTTCATGGGACCATTCACTCCCTCCTTTGGCTTCTTATACATCCTCGTCGCGATAGACTACGTCTTCAAATAGGTAGAGGCAATAGCTACTAAGACGAATGATAATAAAGTGGTGATAAAGTTCTTATAAGAACACATACTATCTCGCTTCGGTGCTCTAAAGGCGATCATAAGTGATAATAGCAAGCATTTTTGCAATAAGCATTTTGAAAAGTTAATGAGCAAGTATGGGGTTGTCCATAAGGTTGGAACGACTTATCACCCCCAAACAAGTGGCAAGCCGAGTTAGCAAATTGTGAGATCGAAACCATCCTTGGAAAGACCATTGATCCTACCCTGAAAGATTGGTCACTTCGATGAAATGATGAGCTATGGACTTACCATACCACCTACAAGAACCCCCTCGGGATGTCCCTATTTTGTTTTCTCTATGGCAAGCCTTTCCATCTCCCTGTGGATTTAGAGCATAAAGCCTATTGGGCCATAAAGAGGTGGAATTACAATCTAGATAAATTCAGGGAAGTTCGCAAGCTTCAATTGAATGAGTTGGAAGAGATGCGTAATGATGTACATGAGCATGCTAACATTTCAAAGGAACAAATGAAACTCGCACATGATAAGATAATTCGATGCAAAGAGTTTCATTTGGGATAAAAAGTTCTTCTCTATAACTTTTAATTACACTTGTTTCCCGACAAGTTGCATTCAAGGTGGACGGGTGCATTTGTGGTTAGAGAAGTATTCCCCCACGGATATATAGAGTTGGAAGATTCAAAAAAGGGAAATACTTTCAAGGTGAATGGCTAACGTCTCAAACTATACATTGAGGCATTCGTCGAAGAAGCCGACACTATTTCGTTGTCGGACCCCATCTATGGGGACTGATTGAGAAGTAAGACAAGGTCGTCGCATCGTGTGACACCCCGCCTAATTAAATACCGGGTGATCAGTCCTTTATTAAATTATAATCAAGGTGAGCGGTTGGTTCATTCTTAGCATCACTGTTGCAAAAAAACTTTTCAAATTAAACACCCTAAATAATTAAGCTAAGTGACAAAGCCATTTTAAAACATTATTTCCATATTTAATTTAAGCTCATTAATAAAAACCTTTCATAATTCATAGTTTAAGAGTCACACAATAACTAAACTGGAAAAGATCATTCAAGCAGTTTAAGCATTCAAATAACTAATTCCAACTTTAAAACTTCAAAGGAAAAACATCCTGACAGTGACAAATCCCAAAGTAGAAATACTGAAAGTAAATGAATCACAATCTCTGACAAAACAATCTGAATAAGGAAAAAGGGCTACACATACCCAACTGGATAAAACAGAACTAGGAGTGGAATCAATAATGAGGCCGTCTAAGAAAAAGTCCTGCAACTCCCACCTAAGATGCAGCACGTTCCTTCTAGAAAATCCTAAGCCTGACGCCCCTGTGGCTGGGCACCTGTAATATATACATATATATACAAGAGAGAAGAGATAACAGGAAACTGGTTAGAGCCCGATTGTAAAATAGTTTAAAATTTTAGTTTACCAAGTATTTAAAAGGCTTACCGGCTAATGCAACAATCATATTAGTATGCGGCACTCTCTTGAGAAATTCTCACCTCTCTTCTAATGTGCACACCTACCTCACTATTAATCCCCACAAGTTAAGCTTATCTTAAATTTTCTCATAAGATTTCATGCCGACCATTACTAGGACTAAGATAATTAATTTCTGAGAGTAAAGCTTTCATAAGAGTTTCATTTCATTATAAAGTCTTTCAACATTGCCTCAAACTTTTCAAATACTTATATTAAAGTCGAAATATGTATTCATTACTTAACTACATTTTGTCACAGTAGAAAGTTCCCAATTTTAAGTCTATATATATATATATTAATCACTCATATAATATATATATACTATCGGCACCCCACATAAAATTTATGGTGCTGGCATACTATGCTATCAAGTCCCCGTATCACTCGTACTAGGGGAAATACTAGTTTGAAATCACTCTCGAACTGTATTAACACAAAACACATACAAAATGAGGCGAAGCATAGTTCCAAGTCACTAAGAGGTCAGCACATACCCTCACGTCTCTTAGGACCGTCTGACTATCGATTAGATAGCATTTACCAAGGATTCCTATATTCTAGGGTACAAGTCAATATCCCCCATAAAGGTCCCATCGAGATAAGACTGTCCCAGTGGGGTAACCTCAGTGATAGCAAGTAGCGCGGGCATGCTTTTTACACGTATATAATATATGCATAAACACAGTCATATATATGTATACTACCATTACCATTTCTAAATTAGGTACACCCACGATCCATTCTTATGATATTCGTTCTTAGTACACTTTACTAGATTATCCCATATAACGACTCGTCTCTTTTATTATTATTTATGGGATTATTCAAAACTTACTTCGTATCACTTATAGTATCCTATTTCCCCCAAGTGTAATTTCAGTAGGTACTCTTTTTTTTTACGACGTAACTTCCTTACGAGTCTCACTCCTTTAGACACCCGTTCCCCTTATTCCTTAAGTGTAATTCACTCCCCGTTAACCCTAATTTCGTCTTACATTAAATGCTCCATTTTTATAAAGTCCTACCGGTCCTCTTTATGTCCCAAAATGTTCTAACAATAATGTCCAAAGATTAATACTCATTTAAATCGAACTAAACTATTTAAAAAGGGGAATATGAGTTTTCCAGGAGGGGTCGATCGATCGATGGAAGTAGGTCGATCAATCGATCATTCAATTGATCGATGCTCTTTGGTCGATCGATCGATCAAGCAGTTATGGCGAAACTGCAAAAAATACTAGTTACGGGAATCCTATTCCAAACTCATCCAAATCATCATATTTGATTCCCAAACTTCCAACAAATGATACTACAAGTGTTATATACCCAAATAATTAATATCTTACGTAAGACATGTGAGTTTTCATCAAGTATAACGAATTAAAAGGGCAAAATCTATATGAGTCTCAAGAACCCTAATATTTTCTTTAACTTAGTTCTTCCTATTATTTTTCCAGATTTTCTACTCCTAACTCAATGCGAATTCGTGGTTCAATCTCTACATATAAAATAGATTTCCAGAATATGATTTTCACCTCTACAACATGTAAATTCTAGTCTCCAAGGTGATTTTCTTTCACGAAAACTAGTTCTAATCAACCCTAGACTAATATAATTGAAGCATTAACTAAATTAAAGCAAGATAGATAGTTGACTGGAAATCTTTGTTTCTGATTTGTGGAAGAAATTGGTGTGGTAGTGATCCTTGTCGCGCGATCTACAATTTGGCAGTGATGGCGGTGCAAACGGTGGAGTTCTTGGCCTAGAACTCCTTGGAAAGCTTCTCCTCTTCCTCTCCAATGGCCGTTCTTAGTTTTTGGTTGTGCTAACCCTATAAGACAACCCGTAACATCTGATAAAACCTTAAAAATTCGTGGGTTTCCATGCCCAAAAATGCAAAATGTCTAAAACACCCTCCCGGAATGCTAATTCGGCCTAAAACGGACCCGAGACCTAAACTAAACCCCAGGGTACATTATTTTGACTATCTCGACCCTTCCGGACACATTGACGCACTCAAAATGACCATATGGGTGATTTATAATTTATTCACTTTTAATAATTCGAATTAATCCCGACACGACCCAGGCGCGTCCCGATAAAATTTCCAAAATTATCAAACTCGATTGTCGTGATAATTTTACTAAATTTAATTACACATCTTACTTTACCCATAAAGTAATTTACAACGAAATTCCAATAATTACTAACTCTCATCGCGCTAGTACATATTTAAATGATTTTTCGGATTAATATTAAATTAATATCTCAAATTAAATCTAATAAATCCCAAAATTTAAAAGCCATAAAAATATGGGGTATTACATACTTCCCCCCTAATAACGGAATTTCATCCCGAAATTTGAAAAATAGGGCATATCCGGTAAAACAATTTTGGAAACCTTATTAGTATGAAAATTAACTTCAAAGTAAGGCGCCCAATTACTATAGCCCCCATTTCACATCAAGCTTGTTTAACACTCTCATTAACGACACTTCCACAATATGCTCCTATTCGACAACATTCGCATAAGACGAGTCTATACATCATTGACTACCATTATTTCAACATTATTGGGAGGCCGCATCTCACTGCATGACAACTACTCGTATTTATCTAAACACAAATCTCCCATTCTGAGAGAAACCACACGAACATCTGACCATAACTTGCTTGCCTAAAACAGCCGTGGTAATTCCACTATAAACATCAGATTCTAACTCAACCAATCAAAAATTCTGATTACCCGCCCATCACTTAACATTCATAGTGTTAAAAGTTAAGGTTTTTCCACACCAAAACTTCAATAAGCATCTTGTTCACAATAAACAGGTACAAGTGATCCTATGGAACCCTACCATTAGGTAATATCCACCCCAATTACCGTACTATACTCCACTTGTTAGCTAGAACTGTTGTGGAAAAGGAATAATCACCATGAATCCAAAATTATTTTCACACTGCTCTACTAATAGTCAATCACCGCTCGCTTACTCCCCGAATCATGGGTGATACAACCTGCTTAAAACGAGATGATATCCCGCTTCTTCCTAAAATCCCATATTGAAGGTGGGGTCCAAAAATCTCAACCTAATTCAGAGAAATACCGTCTAGGACCACGTACCGGCGCGATCCTTCCTCTCGAAGGAAGATTGGGGCACACTAGTTAATATTGCAAATCACTCCAAGGAGTGTCAATCACTTCCTTCTTAGGCTTCTCGTTCCACATGTTTGAAGGAACTTTTGATCTTACCTTGAGGTTGGCAACTCATCCAAGAAACTTTACGGACTTTACCTACCTCTTCCACTATAGGAATTATCGATAGCCATAAAATACTCTGGTTGATCCCCTTGTTTCAACCGAGTTCTATCTATGAGTGGTATATGAGGAGACCAATCGCTATGCCCCGCTTAACATTGACTTATCTTTGAAATGTCTCACATTAAGTGACACTTAATACTCTCCTTCTTTCCTTTGCGTATACTGAAAGTTCCGATCCACGCACTTTTCTCCACGATGTGCACTTCTGGACCTTTTATACCATACTAACATCTTCACTCTTTGTACGCGTCAGTCGCTTTCAACATTTGACTAATTATAACTCCGCTCTCAGTGTTCTCCATAATAATTAAATTCTACCCTTCTCAAGGAATACCCCTTTTTAAATGGCCTCCTACAGCCTTCTAATCAAATTCAGGCGTGCTACTCTAATTGCACACGTATATATGGATCATCCTTCTTCACGCGACGCTTAATCAACTCTATTACTTCCACCTCGTTAAGTTAGTTCCATAAATATATATTCCACACTTATATTCCCACATCCCTACAACTCAGACAATTCTATCATCAGCTAACCAGGATTCCCACATTCTGTAGCACCCCCTCACCTGGGAAGAGCGAATGGTGTGCTACTCATCGATAAAACTATCCAAATTCATTAAAATATGAACGGAGCGCTACTATCGATAAACTAAACTTCGAATCCACAATTAACAAGGTATAGAGCATCTAATTCCCAAACAACAAAAGAGAACAACAAACCCCAAATCTCTTCAAAATACAAATACAACGATTCACTCGAATAAAAATACAACATCTAAAATAAATCTCCAATGCTCTATACACCAAAATAATACAAATACAAGTATTCTATTTTGTATTAAAATCTTCCCAAATAATCCTTGCTAAAAAATATATATCCCATCTTTATTTCCCTTGTGCTCAGAACACGGTTACAACATTTGGGTATTCTCAATCACCCCTAGAAATCGTAATTTTAAATTCCCCTTATCATCATTCCATCCTTCAACTCGTAGTGACAAAACAAAACTTTCAATGCTTTCTTACCACACCACTGGTTCCACTGGCCTTAAAACATAATTTAACTCCCAACTTATATATTTAATTACCTACTCCTATTACGACCGAGGTACCGAACTCATGGAGTAACGACCAAACATCTCCCTATTTCCTACTTATGCTAAGTTTCACTCGTGGAATGTCTCGCAAAGCTAAATCCAAATAAGGAACCCCCTGATACACTACTACCTAGCATTGTCGGTTATCGAGATCCGCTAGGTCCTCCATCCATAGCATGTATCCCCTTATTCCATCTCTTGACAGAAAAGTTACATCTCCTCCCGTAATTACACTTAACAAAGAACATTTCGCCAATTGCACTATCGTTCAATTTTGGTGGTAATCGCATTCCATGAACCTTGGATACATACAATCGGGATTCTTGAAATCCTGTCCCCAAACATATGGGTATAACTCTTAATTTTCACATCTCTAAAGTATAGATATATTAACGCGTTCTTCCTCTCACCAAATCTTGAGTGCTAAACATAATAATGAGTTAAATCTTTTCGCTCAACAGTACCCAATACGTACTGAATCATAACAACAAAGTCCCCACACACACCGGGATAGAATATCTCGAGCCCACTATCCCCTCCAAAGTCTATAGAATAGATAATATAAGTGCGAGTCTGACCCTCTCGTAGGTGAGGTCTCGCCAGAAAAAAACATGCTGCACTAATGCAACCATTCTGATAGCCTTATAATAACTACCTACTATCGTACTAACGATTACTATAAAGTTGTAACTAGGACAACATCACACTCGTGTATCATTTCACTAAAAGAAGTACTCTCAATAAAGTATATAACACTAGTAATACACCCATTCCTCCTCCGCAGTTAACACTAAAGATAATCCCGCTACACTAGGGAAAAATATTGACATAATAGTAATGTTTATAGTTGTACACATTAAACTCATCTCACATGCTAATCTAGCAATAAACAGGATATAGTGACTTGCTCGTGTCACCTAAAACATGCCTCATCCTCTCAGGATAAAAGTCATACTTCTACTATGGCGAACACCTTGGCTAGTCCTCCCTCTGGGCAGGGCATCGCCACCAAACACATCTCCTGTCCCGAAATGGAAAAGATAATACTCCTATCAGAAAATCTATCATGCCAATAATGACATTGTGCTCATGCATATTTAACACCAGCATATCCGCAGCTAAAGTGAAGCTACCCATTTCTATATTTACACCCCGTGAACTATAGGGTAAAAAGACTCATTCCCCAATGGTGAGTTTACGCACGACACTATACTCTTTGTCGTGTTTAATAACCCTAAGTCTCGTGCACAATGAGTAGCTATAAAATAGTGTGACGTCCCAGTACCAAATAAAACTCGATCTATAGTACCATGTATAGGAAACGTACCCTCTATCACGGGTGGTGCCTGAGGTGCTGTTGCCTAGTGGACGTGATAGACACGTCCATACTGTAATTTCCCCTGCTGATCTGAGGCTGCTGGGATAGCTGGCAGAGTTGGCCTCTGCAGTTTATTACGAGCACCTTGCTGTCATGGGGCCCTATTCCCTTCTGGGCAACCCTGACATGTATGTCCATTCTTGCCACATTTGAAGCACCTGCCTCAAAACTATCTCATTTTACTACACGGTTGACTAGTTTTACATTTTCCTTGGCCTTATTGGCCTTGCTCATCAACTTAAGGGAAAACGATGTCAAGTTGAGGACAATCCTTCCACTTATTACCCGGTTGCACACATTTATAGCAGAGTCCTGAAAGTTCTCGCTGGTCGGGATGGAGTCTCTCTCCAGCCCGATTTGGACAAGATTGGCATATATGACTGTCCATTCCACATTTGAAACACCTCTTTGTGACTTAATTTTGACCCTGACTTTGTTGGCCCTGACACTTTTGGCCCTCTATGTAAATTTTGTTACCTCTGGAGCTATCTTGGTCTTGAGGGGTTTGTTGCTGCAATTTCGGTGTCTTCGCACAATTGTCAACTCTAGTAACATGAAATTAACTGATGTCTCTAGGTATTTTGCCTCCTCTGAGCTGCATACTACGATCGTGGTACTGTAAGACTGCAGTGGTAACTGCTTGTGCCACAATGCCTGCAAATTTGACGATTGATACCCTCTTCGGAGACACCTGAGGTGTGAGTTGTTCTTGCTCATTAACTTCCCCAATGGCATTAGCTTGTTCGTCCTGACGGTTCACGTGAAAGTTTAAAAATAATCTGGATAAGTTTAACATTCACAACAACAAATCGCAGAAGCACGAATTTCCAATGCATAAAGATGAATACAACATTCCTAATGTTATGGCTCTAAATCAAAGACGCTAAGCTGGAAACGAGATAAGTCGTACAGATCCTAAAGGGAACTAGAACCTGATGCTCTCATACCACCTGTGGCACCCCGCCTAATTAAATACCAGGTGATCAGTCCTTTATTAAATTATAACCAAGGTGAGAGGTTCGTTCATTCTTAGCATCACTGTCGCAAAAAAACTTTTCAAATTAAACACCCTAAATAATTAAGCTAAGTGACAAAATCATTTTAAAACATTATTTCCATATTTAATTTAAGCTCATTAATAAAAACCTTTCATAATTCATAGTTTAAGAGTCACACAATAACTAAACTGGAAAAGATCATTCAAGCAGTTTAAGCAATCAAATAACTAATTCCAACTTTAAAACTTCAAAGGAAAAACATCCTGACAGTGACAAATCCCAAAGTAGAAATACAAAAAGTAAATGAATCACAATCTCTGACAAAACCATCTGAATAAGGAAAAAGGGCTACACATGCCCAACTGGATAAAACAGAACTATGAGTAGAATCAGTAATGAGGTCATCTAAAAAAAAGTCCTGCAACTCCCACCTAAGCTTCAGCACGTTCCTTCCAAACAATACTAAGCCTGACGCCCCTGTGGCTGGGCACCTGTAATATGCACATATATATACAAGAGAGAAGAGATAATAGGAAACTGGTCAGAGCCCGATTGTAAAATAGTTTAAAATTTTAGTTTAGCAAGTGTTTAAAAGGCTTACCGGCTAATTCAACAATCATATTAGTATGCGACACTCTCTTGAGAAATTCTCACCTCTCTTCTAATGTGCACACCTACCGCACTATTAATCCCCACAAGTTTAGCTTATCTTAAATTTTCTCATAAGATTTCATGCCGGACATTACTAGGACTAAGATAATTAATTTCTGAGAGTAAAGCTTTCATAAGAGCTTCATTTCATTATAAAGTCTTTCAACATGGCCTCAAACTTTTCAAACATTTATATTAAAGTCGAAATATTTATTCATTACTTAACTACTTTTAGTCTCAGTAGAAAGTTTCCAATTTCAAGTCTATATATATGTTAATCACTCATATAATATATATATACTATTGGCACCCCACATAAAATTTATGGTGCTGACATACTCTGCTATCAAGACCCCGTATCACTCGTACTAGGGGAATTACTAGTTCGGAATCACTCTCGAACTGTATTAACACAAAACACATACAAAATGAGGCGAAGCATAGTTCCAAGTCACTAAGAGGTCAGCACATACCCTCACGTCTCTTAGGACCGTCTCACTATCGATTAGATAGCATGTACCAAGGATTCCTATGTTCTAGGGTACAAGTCAATATCCCCCATAAAGGTCCCATCGAGATAAGACTGTCCCAGTGGGGTAACCTCAGTGATAGCAAGTAGCGCGGGCATGATTTTTACACGTATATAGTATATGCATAAACACAGTCATATATATGTATACTACCATTACCATTTCTAAATTAGGTACACCCATGACCCATTCTTATGATATTCGTTCTTAGTACACTTTACTAGATTATCCCGTATAACGACTCGTCTCTTTTATTATTATTTATGGGATTATTCAAAACTTACTTCATATCACTCATAGTATCCTATTTCCCCCAAGTGTAATTTCAGTAGGTACTCTTTTAATTTATGATGTAACTTCCTTACGAGTCTCACTCCTTTAGACACCCGTTCCCCTTATTCCTTAAGTGTAATTCACTCCCCGTTAACCCTAATTTCGTCTTACATTAAATGCTCCATTTTTATAAAGTCCTACCGGTCCTCTTTATGTCCCAAAATGTTCTAACAATAATGTCCAAAGATTACTACTCATTTAAATCAAACTAAACTATTTAAAAAGGGGAATATGAGTTTTCCAGGAGGGGTCGATCGATCGATGGAAGTGGGTCGATTAATCGATCATTCAATTGATCGATGCTCTTTGGTCGATCGATCGATCAAGCAGTTATGGCGAAACTGCAAAAAATACCAGTTACGGGAATCCTATTCCAAACTCATCCAAATCATCATATTTGATTCCCAAACTCCCAACAAATGATACTACAAGTGTTATATAACCAAATAATTAATATTCTACGTAAGACATATGAGTTTTCATCAAGTATAATGAATTAATAGGGAAAAATCTATATGAGTCTCAAGAACCCTAATATTTTCTTTAACTTAGTTCTTCCCATTCTTTTTCCAGATTTTCTACTCCTAACTCGATGCAAATTCGTGGTTCAACCTCTACTTATAAAATAGATTTCCAGAATATGATTTTCACCTCTAGAACATGTAAATTCTAGTCTCCAAGATGATTTTCTTTCACGAAAACTAGTTCTAATCAACCCTAGATTAATATAATTGAAGCATTAACTAAATTAAAGCAAGATAGATACTTTGCTGAAAATCTTTGTTTCTGATTTGTGGAAAAAATTGGCGTGGTAGTGATCCTCGTCACGCAATCTACAATTTGGCGGTGACGGCGGTGCAAACGGTGGAGTTTTTGGCCTAGAACTCCTTGGAAAACTTCTCCTCTTCCTCTCCAATGGCCATTCTTAGTTTTTGGTTATTCCAACCCTAGAAGACAACCCCTTAAATCTGATCAAACCTTAAAAATTCGTGGGTTTCCATGCCCAAAAGTGTAAAATGTCTAAAACTCTCACCCGGGATGCTAATTAGGCCTAAAAATGCCCCGAGACCCAAACTAAACTCCCGGGTACATTATTTTGACTATCTCGACCCTTCCAGACACATTGACGCCCTCAAAATGACCATTTGGGTGACTTGTAATTTATTCACTTTTAATAATTCAAATTTAATCCCGACACGACACAGGCGCGTCCCGATAAAATTTCCAAAATTATCGAACTAGATTCTCATGATAATTTTACTAAATTTAATTACACATCTTACATTACCCATAAAGTAATTTACAACAAAATTTTAATAATTACTAACTCTCATCGCGCTTGTAAATATTTAAATGATTCTCCGAATTAATATTAAATTAGTATCTCAAATTAAATCTAGTAAATCCCCAAATTTAAAAGCCATAAAAATACGGGGTATTACACACCGCTGATGCATATGGGTTGATTATTGTGTATAGTAGATGTGAGTCGGTTAGATTAGTAAGAGTCGGTAGGTATAGGTCATATAAGATAGGTTCGGGAGAACACACGTCGAGGGAGAGTCTAAGTTTTTGAAGCAAACGGTGGGAGATTTTAGGTCAATCATGTGTAGGTAAAGTTATGGGAAGGTCCATAAATAGAGACAGAAGAGTGAATTCTACAATTAAGCGAAGCTGTCAAATTCAAGGATCTGGACCGATCCTCCCCTGGGGGTTCGGATCGGTTCTTTTTTGAGTAAATTAAAAAAAGAGGACTGAACCGGTCTGGTCCTTGGTAGTTGGATCGGTTCTGCGTCTGGGTATTTTAGCTCCTTCCCGAGATGAACCCCCATTCCCCAACCCCCATTCTTCCCTCCATATGCATTTTCCATCTTCCCCATCCACCGTTCCCTCCCAAATACACTCCCCCTTCCCTCTAAAAACCAACCCTTCCCTCCACCCCACCTATAAATACACCTTTATTCTCCCTCATTCCACCACCACCACTACTCTACCCAACTCTCTTATTATCTCTCTTCCATATTTTTACCTTCAACCCACTGCTGTCCCACATGGCCAATCGAGCCCTCCCTCAAAAATATAACTCCGTCGAGGTTATTGACCACAAAAATGATGCATACCGTTCAAATTAAGAAAAATTTAGTGTGAACGCTTCTTCGACCAATCTCGAAAGCTACACATGGAGCGCCAAGTGCGCTGGAATGAGTTGCCCAATTCTGTCACCAACCTCTTCCTTCTGAGGAGTTGGTGTCGTTTCCTCACTGAGCCCCACGGAGCGGTGTGGGCAGTCGAGGTCGAGCTTTCTATGGATCCCTTGTCCACACCATTGATTTTGTTTTCGAGGCGTATGTTGATGGCACACTCGTTTCGTTCTTCTTAGAGATTCTTACCCGAAAACTAGCAGAAAAGTATGTTTCGAGCCCAACCCAGTTCACCTATCCAAAAAATCTCGCCCCCTCGACAAAGCCATTTACATGTCACGCATAGCATCCGACGAGCTTTAGGGAACCAAAACATTTCTGGTGGGTTGGATGAGCGACAAGGCGCGCATCACATTCCAAATCGTATGTGAAAATATCCTCCAAACCTCAAATGATTCCGCTATGCACCCCCGTCAGGCGACTCTCATGTATCATCTGTTTTACCCCACCGCCCTGATCCATCTGGCCCATATCATTTACAAATACATTTTTTTTGCGGCATTCGATAAAAAGGGCACCGCCCCTCTCCCTTATACCCGACTGATCACTTCCATTCTAGCCGATGCCGGAATTGATCCTCCCATTGGGTTTACTCGCCTTCCTAATCCTCTTGGGTAGGGCACCTTTACCCAAATTGAGGCAAGAGGATATCATCTGAGCACGGAGGGAGGATAAGGATGATGACGATGATGATGATGAAGAGATGGAGTCGAAAGATGAGGACGAGGGTGATTGCAAGGAGGAAGAAGATGTGGATGTCGATGTGGTTATGGGATAGGGTGGAGAGGAGGAATACAATGAGGATGATGATTCAAATTTTGATCCATCGGGAGTAGATTTCGATACATGCATCACGGCGCTCAAATCACGATTTGACGGGTTCATCAATCGATACAATGAATACCAAAGGGCATACCAGTGAGACACAAGTATGTTGCATCGTCTCCAGGATGAAATGTATCTAATGAATATGGGTGTACCACCACCGGATTACTTTTACGACCCATACAACCCAAATGCTCCCGGCCCTGCTCACCCTCCACCTCAATAGCTTGTTCTTCCTAGGTTGTTTATGTATTTTTCCTATTTCCTATTTCCATATGTTTGTATGCTTGATATATATATAATGGAAATTGGTTGGCCTATCAATGTCGTGTCTTATACTCGCATATTTATGTCTTGCATTTTGTACTTTGTTCCATTTTCTTTGCTTTATCTCTTTAATTTAGCTTTTAGTCCTTTTTGCATCGACACTTTGCAAAAGTCTAAGTTGTGTGTGCGTGTGTGTGTGTGGGGGGGGGGGGGGGGGTACGCATGCTCTTCCAAATTTCACAAAGTTCAAAATGCCCCAAAGCCAAAAAAATTAGAAAATTTCAAAAACTTCGAAAAATCCAAAAATATTTTTTCTTCAAAGTAAATAAAAATTGGGATTTAAAATTTTCAAAAATATCACCGAAGTTTTGTTAAAAGTCTCAAATTTGTACAATTCAAAATGCACTAAGACGAAATTAACCAAAGATGGAAAGTAAAAAAAATTGACGACTAAACGAATAAGTGTGGAGATTAATCAACCCGGTGAGATTTCGAGCCTATTGATTTTTTTGAGTTTTTAAATCAATCAGAGTTAACGGTTAACTCAATGTTCAATTCAATGTTTTAATAAGTCGTTGAAGATCTCAATACCCTTGTTTTGATCGGTTATGGGAAAAGTGTGCGAAGTTACCTCGAAAAGCACGCTATAACATCTGTAGTTTAAATCAATCTCGTGACACATATGGTAATATGATTAGCAATTCGAATAAATGAAGTTAGGCCCTCATTTGTTTCCCCAAAAAATATTACCCATAAAAATTTGTGAAAAATTATTCTTTTTCGATCCATTTTGAACCGAAGAAAAACCTTTTTTTCTTTTGTTTGGTAACCCGAAAAACCCACAAAGCTCGGAAAAGCACTAACGAACATCATAAGGACATTTTGCGATTTCAAACTTTCCGACCATTTCCATATCACCCAATGCACCTTTAAGAAACCCGAGAAGGTCCTAACCGAGTCTGGATTGCGAAATTAATTACCACGTGGAGAGTTAAAATATGAAAACATAATAGAAGAGATTAATTGGTGTGTACATGAGGCGATGTTCCTATTTCATAATGATCGTAACCCGATGAAGAGATCTTTTCACACATAAATTTTTGTCTTTCAATTTTGTGTGCATGAATTTGTGTTCCAATGCATTTACTCTTTATATCATGCACACCAAGAGAAATAGACACATTCTGAGTGATTCGTTTGTGAGAGAATTCTGTGAGAAATTAAAATCAAAATGAATTTTTGGAAAAGTAACATAATGCTCAATCAGTGGAAATTTGCAGTTTACATTTCTGGCTTTGCACATACACACGGAAAATAGAGACTTATGAATAAAATATATGGTGATTATTTTTAGAAAGGAATGAATTATACAATTCTTAGGTATTTTGAATTTTTTTTAAGTCAAAACCGAATTTTGTGGGTATATTCACTACAAACCCTCACGAGACACAACTCGTCCTACTAGGGTAAGCTAGGGATTTAAAGGCTTTTTGCATATTCTAAATGAAATCGCTTGCCCGCGAAAGAGGTATTCTTAGTAAAATGAGTTTCAAGAGTTGATCCTTTGTTAAGTTCTTTTACATTGCTCGGGACGCGCAAAGTTTAAGTTGGGGGGGGGGGGGGTTTGATTAGCATAAATTCTTCTGAATTTATCCCTTAATTTAGAGAATTTTATCACCTTGGAGGATGTAGATTGTATTGATTTATCTCATATATGTTCTACTGAGCTTCCTACATAGTGCCTTGAGTTTTTTTGTACTTTTCTTGCTTTTTACATGTATTTTATACAAGTGAAGAGAAGAAGAATTCAAGACCGAGAAATCAGAAATGGAATGAAAGTCAGAAGGAAAAATAGTCACTTTACATAGGGTTCGGGGGATAGTCACTTTACATAAAGACTAGGTTCAATCAACTTTCTAATTTAAAAGCTAGTATTCTATCCGGTAAATGTACTAGGGTTCGAGGGATTGTATCCTGACCTATCTTTCCCTTATCCATATTTAATTCATTGCAGTAGATTTAATTTCTATTCACTTAACTTAGTTAGTAGTTTAATTTCCTTCGCACTTAGTTAGTAGCTATTCAGTTCACCTTAATCATATTTTTTCATTTGTTTTCGAGAATCAAATTTAGGGTTAGTCATCTATTCCACCGTCGTTATGATCTTTCGTCCTAGTTCCCCGTGGAGACGATCCCGACTTACTGGGTTTATTACTTGAGCGATAGGCTTGCACTTGAGCCTATATATCGCGCATGCTAGATACACATTTATGGTCGCATCACCTCCTTTCTACTATGCTTACTATTGTTCTCCTACATGACAACTTTATGAAAATTATAGAAATTTTTAGCAGCCTTAGTTTTAGAGTCCCAGACAGAGTCGCTAAATGCTTAGGTCCTCATGTACGGGATTGTACATTTTTCTAAACATATAGGTATGGACAAAGGACCTCGCGATAAAATTAAAAGTCAAAGTATGTATAAATTAAAGATTACTCATTTGCATCACGCACTTCATAGTCTTGATTTTAATATTGTTTAAACCCTATAACCTCGAGGCTCCCAAACGCAACTATTCGAAAGAAGATCATACTTTAGGAAAGTCACTTTATCCAAAGGAAAGTTTGTACTTCAAGAAAGTTACCTCTATCGAAAGAGAGGTTCATACTTTTGAGAAGTCACCTCCCCAGATAAAGTTCATACTTTGAAAAGTCACTTCCCCAAAATTCTAGTCACCAATGAATGTTATAACTCTTTTTGTCCGCCTGTTTGGTATATCAAAAAACTTCTGTATCAGTCTCAAGGTTTTGGTGAGGAAAAATTTCCAATCAAGTCAATTTGTATGTAATTAACTTAATTCCGGACAAAACGTTTGATTCATAGGATAAACTTTGAGTTTGTGATCCTATAACCCTATGGCAATATTTATGAATATATAGCGGTCAAGCTTCAAAGATTGGGTATTTATTGCTGAGTTTAGTGCCACATTTGTCTTCATGTATATCGAGGATCTCGCTGGTATGAATGTGTATTAATTATGAGTCCTTGGAATTTTTATTAAAGGTATTCAATTTTATTTTAAAACTCGTTTGAAACATTTTTTTAATATTTTTAAGAAAATATTTTCTGAGTCTACTTTCATTAGAACCATAAGGTTGTTAGAACGAAATTTAATTGTTGTTCGAACGAACTTATAAATCATTAAAATGAATTTTGATTTTTGTTCAAAGCACGGTTCAAATGAAGATTAAACGATGCCCTAGTATTGGACTTCGTTAGAAGCTCGTTTGAAGATGGTTCAAACGAGTTAGCACTCTGGTTCGAACGAACTGGGTTTTTATTCAAAAGAGATCAAATTCTCAGTCGAACGAGCTTCCACCTTAAATTTGTGTTTTACTATTTAAGGCGTGTTTGACTCTGAATTTTAGAAGAAGTTTTGATGAAATTTTTTTCTGCACTTGTTTATAAAAATTCTAAGCCCTAAAATTCACCATTTATGTTTCAAGATCCAAGATTCATAATTAATATGCTTTAAGATCTTTTTTGGTCACATAGTTTGTTTCTTTCATCTTAAGAGAACTTATTTTCATGAGGTGGTCACCACACGTGATGATCGTTGTGTTTGATGATTGCTGAGCTTGATCAGTGGATACTGAGGTGAGAGTGGGCTCATGTGATGTGGCAGGTTGCATGGGTGGACTCCTACATTGCAATGTGTAGGAGTGGTTGAGAATACAAGAGTGTCAAGGCTTGTGAGGGATCAAGTCGTTATGTAAGTCTACTGTTTATGCTTTATAAAACCATATCATAGTGATTTATTGGCTGGGTCGTCTGGGGTTTTCCCTTTGTGGTTTTCCTCCTACATCGACGTCTTGTGGTGTGATTTATTTATTTTATCTGCAATAACCTTAGATGCATGCTTTAGGGTAAAAAGGTAAAATTGGGTAAATTAAGTTTTCCACAAGAAAGACTTAAAATCGATGCTTAGTTTATTTGGGCTATTTTTGTTTAAACGTTCAATATTTAAAATTTGGAAAATCTAAAAATATTAGACTTCTGTTTATTCGAACCATCCTTGCCTAAGAGTACACCGTAGGGACAATTTCACAGACTCACAAATTGGTATCAGAGCACTCTGACACTAAACGCTTAAAGTTTGTTTAGTACTGCAGTATATCGAATAGGCTTTCATAGCTATTCAGTATTAGGGTAAAGTGGTGTCACACATACATTGAATATTTCCCACTCCAAGTAACCAAGTATATTGTGACCCATTGAAATGAAAAGAGATCCTTCGATAATCGTGTCACATTACCCCTTTTAAAATAGAAAAAGATTTAGGAACACACCCTATTGCACAAAAAAGAAAAATTTACTTACGGGTCAATTTTCTTGATAGAATTTTCCAAAGTTGTCAAATCGTTGGAGGCTAGTCCTAAACCCCTCAGATTCCGTGTGAATGTCTTCCTTGCACAAGGGAGATCAACAATATAAATTCGCAAGTGATCATCAAAACAAAGGTAACTTATGTTGGATTCCCTTAAATGCATTTTATTTTTAGAAGATGGTAGATCCAAGTCTGGTATTTCCTTAATCCTCTTTCAAAAAAAGAGAGCTCACCCCAGTTTAATCGAATCCAATGGGACTCTATAAAAGTTCTCATTCTTTAAAGATACTACCAAATGAAAAAACTAAAAAAATACCATCCAAATACAATTATAATGGATAACAATTTCATTAGATTAAGTCATTGTACATGTGAGTCCTTCTCCCCCTTTGTATTGTCCTTCTGTCAGTCCTCCTGTATACAAAAACCTGAATGAAAGTGTCTCGAATGTTTCTTCAGTTATCACTATAATAAGAAGAATCCCATTAAGTTCTTACCCCATAAACTAGAATTTTCGCATCTTATGATCGTTTAGTCTTCAGCAGTGCACTACCTACCAACGATTGTAAGATCTGCATTATCGTATGATCTATGTCTACCATAGAAGACCATGCCCCTTAGTTATGGATCGGATTATGAGACAACTTGAGCACATCACTTCTTCCCAGAACACCATGCATTATGATATTAGGGCACTAGGCCAAATCCAAGCCCGTATATAGGGAACCAATTTTGTAATGGGAGAGAATGAGCTTCCTCCTCTTATACCCAACATTGGTACACCATCTGCGGTGGTTGTCGAGGGCTTATCCACCAATAATTGATTCTGCAGGTGGAGGTTCTGAGGACCTTAAGTTGTGGTATGGGGAGATAGCTCCGTTGAGGAATATGATAATAATGAGAGTGTAAGGGTAATCCTGCAAGATATTTTATGAGTTGTAAAGGAGTTTAGTTCTCTAAAAAATGATTTTCTTGAGAGAAAATAAGGCTTAATAGTTTTTAAGGTTTTTTTTGAGATTTTTCAATTTTTTTGGCATTTTTGGGATGAATTTTGGAGTGGACTGCCAATAGGCCGGCCAGGGGAGGTGCTAATCAGAATAAGGCATGGACTCTTGGTATTCTCAGGGAAGGGGAAAGGTCATTGTTGATGTAGGTGATCTTCTACCATTGGATGGTATCTTCACGGGACATAGGGGCAACAGGTATACATGTGTAGATAATGAGGTTACTGGCACATGAGTTTGGGCACTTTTGGTACCTGGGGAGAGGGCTTTGCAAAAGATTAGGTGACATTCATTTCTAATTCTTTCCTTTTGAGATTTTCTTAAAGATTTGTTATTGTAATGGTAGGAGCTTGGCATTGACCATGTTGTATACTTGATTTGGAAGCCTTGCACCTAAAAATAGACTCAAGAAGGTAAAAAGAGATGCATCTTGTTTGATTATCTTGATATAATGGCTTAATCTAAATTTTCTGTTGAGATGTTGTTTTGAGAAAAGTAAGAAAATGTCTTTTTGGAATTTTTGGAATATGTGTTTGGAATTTTTGAATAGAGGAAGGCCTTGAAGGTTTGGTTGCATAAAGCTTCCCATCGAAGGGACTTATTTTTTAGAAAAAGTAGAAAAATGTGTATTTTGGAATATTTGTATAGAGGAAGGCCTTGGAGGCTTGATTACTAAATAGATGAGGAGATAGAAAGCTTAGTGTAAAGTGGAGATAATCGCCTTTGCTAGATTGTGATGATTCCGGTGTGTTGCAGAGACTGTACTGATGATGTCTTTGTCCGAGCTATTGCATTGGGCCTGATTATGAGGTTGTTACTTGTGACAGGAGACTTGGCGGTCAATCCCCAAGTAGCCATAATAGTGACATGGATGTCTTACCACTGTAGTCCTATGGCGGTGGTGCTGGCGGAGACCTTGAATGGTCTTGATTCTTGGAAAGAGGGTTTCTTTGATTTTCTAAGGGGGAGCCCTGTGATGCTATTTATGTATCTTAGTGAGAGGTTCACCTAGTGGCCCCTATTAATTATCCCCTGTCATGTGTTCTTAATTTCTCCCTCCGACCTTTCTCAAGCTTTGGACCTCCAACAAAGAACTGGATTAATGGGTTTGGGGAGCACGAGGATCGATATCATCACTGGTCAGTGCCATGGTGGGGAGACCTAAAGCCCATTTTATAGTTAGGAGAGTATCGGTACGTGCGAATGGTTAGCCTTTGGTAAACTTCCTTCTATTTTCCATGGAGACTTTTGCACCAAGTGGTGTGGGAACAAATAATTCCTCCTCGCATAATAAACTTTTTTTTTCGATGAAGGATTTGACTTAATATTTTTAGATGATACTGGGACCCTTTTGGTAGCGCTATCGGCCATCTACCCGTCCATCACAATCTGTGGGAGGGGCTGGGTGTATGTCTGGGGACTATCTGGGATGGTTATGGAAATGGGTAGTGGGGAAGAATATGGAGGAAGAGACTGGAAAAGGTGGCTTATCGCCTTCGACGCCATGGAGGAGGGGGTTGTGGTTTCTACTAAGCTTATCAAGGTTTATCACTTCATGGAATGTATATGAAGAATTAATCAATAGTGGTAGACTTGGGGACCTCATGGGACAAGTAATTATGATGAGGCTGGGCCATTTGGTAGTTGAGGGAAGCATTTGTGTAACTGGGGATAACATTTATGAAGCTAGGGAAAATTTGTGTTTTGGGTAACTTACAATGGTATTTGGCATGTTTTAGGATTTTTCTATGAAGTTGCTAATTTGGACTGGGCAAGTTGTTTTATAGGTTGCTTTTGTCATTACAAAGGGGATGGTCTTCTTGACTCCCTCGACTGATATTTCATTTAATCGCTATGCTCCTTAATTTGAAATAAAAATTATTTTGACATATTTTGTTGTGTCTATTGATGAGTTTTTGATTTGAATTATCTATACCAATCGTTAAGGCATACATAATCCTCTTGTTCACGTAAATGATGAGATGGACCGTTATTCTCAAGGATTATACAAGAATAGCATTTTGTGAATAAGAAAGGATCGTGCAAATGTGTGTAGTATGGACTACATACGTACGTAGTTCTAGGTAGGGGAAATGAAAACTATAGGAGGTTCGAAAAATTGTGAGCTTCATTTTGAAAAGAATTATTTTGAGAGGATCATGTCCCACGTAGTTCTAGGTAGGGGAAATGAAGAAGAAATTTTATTAGAATAAAACGGGGTTGAGAAGAATCATAGCGCGCTGAGAATTTGGATTAAGGGTGAATTTTTTGGATGGTCCAAATCGACTGGTTATGTCATATCCTCTCCATCGAGGTTTATGATCATAGCGGTGTTTCCTGACATAATTTTCTTCATGATGTAGGGGTCGGTCCAATTCCTTTCTCACTGACCATGAACCCCAAGAGTTTTTCTTTCATGACACTAAAAATGCACTTTTATTTATTTAGCCGCATCTAGTACTGTCGTAGTCGTCCAAAGAACTTTCAAAGGGCGAGAATATGACCTTCCTGAGTCTTGGACTTAATCATCATGACGTCAACATAGACCTCGACCTCTTTGTGAATGAGCTCATGCAAGATGGTTATGGAGGCCCTTTGGTAGGTAGCCCCGACATTTTTGAGTCTGAATGGCATGACGGTGTTGCAGATAGTTACCCATGGGAATATGAAGGCCTTTTTCTCCTGATGATTAGAGTGCATCTTGATCTCGTTATAACCATAAAATTCATCGACAAATGACTTGAGGGTATGGATGGTTGTATTATCCATGATCATGTCAATGTTAGGCAAATGGTAGTCATCTTTCAGGGATGCTTTGTTCAAATTTCGATAGTCAACGCACATGATTACTTTTCCTCATGACTTTAGCACGGTGACGATGTTGGCAAAAACCATATAGGGTATTCAACTACGATAATAAAACCTATATTAAGGTTTTTGCGCACCTCTTCTTTGACTTTAAATAATCATTCCTTCGAAGTTTATTAAACTTCTGTTTGACTGGTTTGCATTTTGAATATTAGGATCTCCTGCTGAGCTATTTTCGGGTTAATGCCTAGCATGTCATTGTAGGACCACGCGAAAATGTCTATGAACCCTTTCAGCAACTTTTCAAGTTGTGCACACTCATTCTCATTAAGGGTAGCCCTATCTTAATCTCATTCTGGTGGCTACTGGAATCGATATTAATAATAATAGTCTCATCATCATTAATTTGAATGTGATTATGTTGTTTAGTCTTTTCCTTATTAAGACCAGTTAAGAATTGTTCAATTGGAAAATCATCATCATCAAAAGTTTTATTATAATCAACACAATTAATGTAAGGCGCAACAAGATACTCAAAATCCTCATTAAAATTATTGTCACTGAAAACAACATTGAAAACCTCATCAAAAGAGGTCTCAATTACATTCATATCAGAAAAGTAGAAACCAAAACAGGTGCATATATTACTTGGATAGAATAGACAACATGGTTTGGCTAGGCTTCAGCAGGCAGGACTAGGATAACATGTCAATTTAGGAAAGGGATATCAGGAGTCGTAATCTTGATGGATGGGTCTAATGGCGCAGTGTCTTGGTGGATCATGATGATATTCAGTTCTAGTGTTTTCAGGTTAAAGGATTCTTCGGATTCACTTCCCTCGGAGTTATCAGTGATTTCCATGGTTTTCTTGGTGAGATATTGTACCTCATGTTTATAGTCTTTGACCCAAGCATTATTATCTTGGAAGAAGATCTCCAGTTTGGGTTTAATCTTCTCGTCAACGTGGTCATACCATGGATTCGAGAACCCACAAAAGGGTAAGTCTTCACCATCCTTGAGAAATCTTCCGTTTAGAGAGTCTCGCAACATAATTTTTTCATCCTCCAAGCTTCTTTTCGGACTCGATTGGCATAGTGCTTAGAGTTCAACTGGTGAAGTCTAGTAGCCCAGGACATATGGGGGAAAGACCCCTTTCAAAACTATGGTCTCAATAATTCCTTGCTAACATCCTCTTAGGCCCATTCTAGGCATGAAGTGAATATTCTTGAACATTTGGATCACATTAACATTATCATGAGGGTTGTTCTATGGACAGACTCGGTCTTTGAAGATGTCCCTTATCGGAACGGGGAGTGGATCAATTCTAAAATTGAAGAGGAGCATGCCATTAGTCCTATGTTAAATTTTAAAGACTGGATTACTAGTGCTGGCATTGTCTGTACTGTAATCATCCCCCAAAATGGTGATGACTTGATCTTTGGCAAATAACTTTAGTTTCTGATGGAGAGATGAGGATACTCCTTAAATATTGTGAAGACAAGGGCGACAAGGAGAAGGTTTAAGTAGACAGGTATATCGATGACATGGAATTATGCCAGAGGATTGTTGGGGTTATCCCCTAGTGTGATCTTTATAGAACCCATTACTTCTCGACGAGTGTTGTCATAGGAACGTATGATGACATGTTTAGGAGTGAGATAACTGACTTTTAACCCCAAATAGCTGAAAGTTCTGAGTGAACAGATATTGAGATAAGATTCATTATTTACAAATGATAGGTGGATTGTCTTCCCCAAGACTTCAGCGAAGATGTAAAGAGAATCGTCGTGATCAGGGCCGAACATTAAAAAGGTAGAGGAGTCTATTAAAGGTCAAGGATCCAACCATATTCATAACTTCTTCAGGAATAGTAGAGGTAGAAATTGTGGGTCCTATGAGGATCTTTATCACGGCATTCCGGTGTAGTTGGGAGGAAATTAAGAGTCCTCATAAGGTTATGTTGGCCCGAGTTATTTATGGCGTTGGGAGCTTTTAAGGAATTCCCTTTCCTTTGTCTGCTTCGATTGACTGGGTAATCGGATCTTTGTAGTACCATCCTTATCTGGTCATGTGGTTCACGTATGCGGGGAAATATAAGAACCTCATGGCTTTATCCTCTTTGAGATGAATGGATAGTTTGTTGATTTCTCCCAACAAATTTTCAAAAGAGATCATTCCACACAAACTGGGAATTAAATTAGCTTCTTTATGATTTAATTCACCGCATGAACTGTCAAAGTAATCCTCCCATCTGGTAGTGATGATTTTTTCTTTCCATGCATTCAACAACCTCAATGGCTTCATCATATAAATCTTCCCACTCAACGCGACCGTGCATGAGTGAAGGACCATCAATCCCTAAAGTTTCAAAGCAGTGAGTAACTAGGAGATGCCACAGATTTCTCCAATTTGGAGAAATAAATCGACCATGATATGTACAACATCATCTAGACTGACTTCTTCAATAGCCACCCCCCATTCGTATAATTCTTGAGCCCACTCTCGGGCTTCCATAAACAAACCACTAAATTTATGGGAGTCGATGGACATCTCAGCGGGTAATTTCAACCCAAACCCTTGGAGTTGGTCTAACACAGCAGGTAGTTCCATGCCTCCCCCCTCAAATCAGGAATGAACGATAATGCATGACCTTATATGGAGTGATAAAACTTGATCGACAAGACATGTTGGATTGATGGCTGCTTTGGTAGGCATAATTTGGGTACAAGGGTCAAACTCTAGGTTATTTTATAAGAAAATGGCATTGGCATGTGCTGGCAATGGGGTGTGAATGGTGTTGGTCTTGGGATTAGATGGCGGGGCGATAACATCCCGATATATTAGTCCTTGGATCACATTTCTGATGTGGAAGCACTGACTTGTGGTATGTCCGGTGGATTGGTGGAAGTCGAAACGGGGCTCGGTCTTAAATTTTTTAGGAAGTGGGATTGGTAATGGATGAGGTTCCAAGGGTTTGATAAGATCTCGTGCTAGAAGGGCGGGGTAAACTTTAGACAGGGGAGCATGGAGTTTGGTGTATTATTTTTTGGCAGGATTGGGGCAACTTTATGGGGCCCAAGAGGTAGTAGATTGTGATATATTATTGATGGTTCGATAGAGACACTGGCGGCCATTTCATACTTCTTCAATATAAACTATCTAATCAACATCTTCGATTAAGATTCCACTTTGGTGATACCTTCTTCGATTTCCACCCTAGCCTCTCGAAGGTCTGGAAAGTGCGGGTAATACTATCCTTCCATGCATTCTCGGATATGGGGTAAGAAATTCTTCTTCACAATACTTACTTGTTCCTCCTCGGGGGGGTTTTTAGTCATGGTGGTGGCCTTCTCTCTCCACCTTCCAATAAAACTATAGACCGATACATGATCTCTAACAATTTGTTATACTTATACTAAGACACGAATTCTTGGGCCACATATTCCCAATTATGGATTCTGGATTCTTTAAGAGATAAGGACCATCGGAGGGCACTATCACTACACCAAAACTGCCAAAATAGCGCCTTCCACCCGGCCGAGGTTATCACGGTAAAAAACCATCACAAAAAACATGTGATTTTTTATCACGGTCTTTGAATATGACAAGTTCATGGCAACAATTGTCACGAACTTATCACGGTATTTGACCGTGACATGTTCGTGACAACTCTTATAGGTCCTTAGTAATCACTCATTCACCATAAACAATAATTCATGATCCGAGTACGGATCTGAAGGCCACCGAGAGCTCTTGGGCCCCATTGGACTCGGTTAACTCTCCTACTAGAGAGAAAGCTCAATGCTCTTTAAAAGTCTCTGAATCCCCTTTCCAATAGTCCATCATGTGAGCGAATCGGACTTACGATCCGGACAAATGGTTAATTTTACCTCAAAAACTAAACTAGAGGCCACCGGGTGCTCCCAAGCCTAGTTTGACTTCGGTCAAGTCTCCATCTTGAGTGAACATTAATGAATCTTTGAAGCGATCTTAATCCCCTTTCCAACTATCCATCCTATTCGCGAATCAGTCTTACGGTTTGGATGAATCACCTTTTTTACTCAAAAGGGTCATTAAGTGCTTTTAGGCCTCATTTGACCTTGGTCAGCTCTCCAAACTGAACAAAACTAAATGAAATCTCAAAGGTCATTGAATTCCCTTTCCAATGGTCTGCCCCGTGCATGAATCATCCTTGCGGTTCGGACGAACGATCCGTTTTCCTCCAAAGCCCTCATGTTTAAAGACCTTAGGCTCTTTCGAGATCCATTTGACATCTTTCAACTCTCAAACCCGAAGTGTCTCAATGGATTTTTAAAGGTCTATGAATTTCCTTTCCAATGGTCTACCATGTGCGTGATTCGAACTTACGGTTTTCATTTTATGCACGTTTTTTAAAAAACCTATTTCGGACTACCTTAGGTACCCCAGGGACACTGCCTATCGAAAGTGTGACTGAGTTGCTATGCAGATAGGCAGACGTAGGACCATGCAATTGACACCCCCTTGGCCCTATAAATAGAGTCCACGACCTCACTTTTAAAGACACACCTGAACACCCCTCTTAGCAAGTCAGAGAACATTCTCTCGAATTCAGAGTTATTACCTTTCTTAAAAAAAAAAATTTCCCACATTCCCTTTCATCGCTTTCGTACCTCACTTGATAATTCCCCCACCTCTCTACATCAATTTCATACCACTGTAAGATCAGTGATACGAGGCAAATATTGCGTATTTCACCCGTTAACCTACGCGTTATTAGCCCCCTCGGGTATCTTAATCCCTATATTTATGCTCGTTAACCAGACAACCTCGGATTTCTATGTTAACATGTTTTACAGGAGTTAATTGAGCTTTTGTAGGTATTTGGATGCTTAGTATGAAGTTCGGATGCATTCCGGTGAAGTTCCGTACGCAACCGCACGTTCAAGGGCATATTAGTCTTTTCACAGCTTGGGTACCTGGCCCGACATCTCACGGAAGTTGTAGCCCTCCTCGATAGCTTTGCGTGGACGTGAACGGTGTGCGATTCCGATTCATAACGAAGAAGTTACGGCGATTTCGGCGGAGGAAAAACAAGGAGAGCAAAAGAGGAGAAGGAAAAGAGAAGGAGAAGGAATGCAGTGTGCTGCTGCAATCTGCCCTGTTTGATCGATTGATCGACACTTCTGGTCGATCGATCGACCATTCTAAATTGTCGAAGTTTGGCCTTGATCGATCGATCGACCAAATGGGTCGATCGATCGATCCCCTGTTTTTCAGCAGATATTTTCATTTCTTTTCTTTCTTCTTTTCTTTTATTCCCACTTGGTATATAAGCCAATTTTGATGTAATAAACAGGGAGAACATTTTTTAGATAGTTTTTAGGTTAGAATAGTTAGGGTTTTGGTTTGGAAAGCTCATTTTCTCTTCCTCTTGGATTGACAACCCATGTGGTTTTGTAAGATTGAACTATTCACTTCCATTTCCATTAATATAGTTTGTTCTTCATCATTTCTTGCTTTGTAGTTAATTTACATGCTTTCATAATTACGTTTACATGCTTTAATTATTTCTTTCCTAGTTTAATTAGTTTAATTTAGTTTACTCATGCTTATCCCTTAGATAAATAGGGTCGGGATTTCATTTCCGCCATTTACGGGTTTGGACCTCGAAATTTAGGGTTTCGTGTAAAATTGCATTTAATTGAAACCTCGCGTATTAAAGTCGGATTATTATGCGTTTAACTTTATTTGTCACGCAACTTTAGTGTTTATAGTGATAATCCGAATTTAATCCGCGTGTGACCATTTTTGATTAAATGTTTAATCTCGCAACTTTGGATTGAATTCCTTATTGTGTGATGTTTATGCTTAATTAAAAATGCTCGATTAAATGTTTTCGAACCGAAACTCTAATTAGTAGTTGTTTCGATCCGTTTGGTAGAATGGGATCCCGATCCTCGCTTTACTTTAATTTAGCGTTAACTTATCTTTTTATTTATTCACGACAACCAACCATCACCTTTTCTTATGTCTTTTACACCATTTTTATTCTTGAAGTTTTAAAACAATTAACATCTAAAATTTAATCACTCCCTGTGGATTTCTTATGATACCCGACTTACCGCTGTGCTTGCTTGTCAAGTGTAGTAGTAGCTTAAGTTCTTTTGTATCGCGGCGGCGAAACACACAACGATTGTCTCCTCACACGAACACACTTTTTCCGCCTGGTCAATCAGCATATCTACATCTCAAGGCCAACATGAAGCATTAATAAGGAGGTCTAATTTTCCATTCCTTTCTCTAATTCTTCCATTTTAGCATTAATCATATTATATCTATTTTAGTACTTTTGTTTCATTGCATCATATCCATTAATATATACCCTTTATTAGTAGCATTGCACATATTCTATTTTGATAAAAAAATCCAAAAAAAAAGAAAAATAAGGTTTATCCATAAATTCCAAAAGAGGGATTTCCATTTCACATTCTCACTCTTAAAAGCACATTTTCTTTACACACGCATAAGAGAAATTCCTCGCCTGCATTTATGGATTTAACCCGACCCTATGCTATCTTCGAACTATGTGTACTTTGATGCCCCTTGAGCTACGTGGGTATCTTGGCCAATCTCGATATTCAAGTCCTCCTTTATGGATTGAACCCCGCCCTATTCTTACATGCTTGTGTTTCATCCAATACACACATTCGCTCTTCCATAGTGACTTGTGGTTCGAAAAACACTCATATAATATTTTGAATAATTATTTTTCGGAACACTCCATGGATGAGTTCAATCCGTCTCTTTCCATGACGCGGATTGAATGATTCCATTCTCCACCATTTATATTATTCACATGTGCACACACATCATCGAGTCTAAAAGTAAAAGATTAACATTTTCCCATAAGAGATTGAAAGGACGGGATGGATTCCTAACACCTCCCCATTCCATAACTTACTCCCCAAACCTTTGAACTATTTGACTTCGCATGCATTAGTATTGGCCTTGATGCCATTCTCTCGAGGTGACAACTTTCTTTTGCCTGTTTTGAGCAAAATAGGTTGGTGAGTCTATCCCTTTACATTATCCCCTATAATGATAACGGTCGAGCACCCCGAGAAAGGATGCATCCCGTGCACGCGCCAGAGGGAATCTGAACCCCGGGATGGCCATAATTATGTTTCAAAACAAATTAATAAAGTAATTCATAAAATTCAGTAGCAAACTAATAAATAATAATATTACCTAACAATTCAACACATCAATTTAAGAATTTATATAACAAACTAAACCTAATTATTCAACACATTAATTTAAGATTAATGAAGTACTAATGCACTAAAGCATAAGAAAGGAAAACATCTTATGTAATTAAAAAGTGGCATGATCAACATTTTAATATCTATGTCATTAACCATTCAAACGTTGAAAAACTCACAACCAACTACAAATTTCATCCATGGTCGAATAATTATGCACATCTTCTCATTTGTATAAAACATATGCTTCATCATCATCAACAAATTTTTTATTACTCTTTGATTTTCTTACTTTTAGCATGGTCCCACGTTGACGAATACAATTTATGGACTCCAAATTACTTTTATTTTTCTTTATTCTTTTCTAGTATATTCTTCTTCTGCCTCTCCCACTCCTTCACTGTTACATACATTTCCTAATAAAATATATGGAATTAGAGAATGAATGAGCCAGAGCGATAGTGAAACATCAAGTTTATATTTTTAGATTCTTTAAAGATTGTGACATTAATTTTTGTGCTTACTAAATATTTGTTTAAATAACAATTTCAACTAATGCCTGTCTCTTTATTTATTGCTTTCGGGTACCACCTCTTATGTTGGAATTTGTGTCTTCACACTTAGTGATTTGAAAGTTAAGATTTAGCATTTGATATGTTGTTTGATAACAGTGGCAATTTTTTCAACGGTGATGCATGTTTGAATTAATTGGGTCCATCACATATATCACAAAATAAAATCGTAATCAAGTAGTAAATCAAATTAATGGCAAAAACTACATGCAAAGTTCATGAATTAATTAACACAAAAAAACATATCCATAATTCTAACTAAGAATCATACAAATAAGCATACAAATATTCTAATAAATTAATATTAAAACTATACTACAACAACCAATTGACAATCCATGTTTTCAATTGGCTCACGCTCAACATCCTATCACCACTAAAAATCAATCCAGTACAAAAACTAATTATATGAATCAATAACTAAGAATTAAAATTACCTTTTATATGTATTAATTCGCTGACACTATAATTTTAATGCCCAAGATTAGATCAAATACTTAAACGTCAATGAACCCTGTCAAATACCCATTAATGAAAAACATATGATTTCTATTGAAAATCAGAATTATGATATAAGGCAGAAACACATTATAATTATATGAATATAAGTAATTTTTATTATAACAAAAACTCCAATTATCCCAATAACCAACCAATAAAAACATCTATACATCAAATTACTTTTCCATTACCCTTTATTTTATTTTAACAACAACGAAACAAGAAAATTTACAATCAATTGATAATAAAAACTAATTTTCTATGTTCAACCATAAATCCTTAATTTGATAATTTTTAATTAAATTTTACACCAATTTTTGAAACTCTACTTAGATATCCACCTACACCACCATAATCCAACCACAACAAGAAAAAGAAAGAATATGACTTACCCTATCTTGTCAACTTAACTAGCGAAGAGGGCTTGGGCTAAGGTGAGGGAGGGTGAAGCTAGGCCGAGTGAGGGCAAGGGAGAGCAATAGAGGGGAGGACTAGACTTTTATTCAGGTTGAAGAAATGATGGGGGTATATGTTTTGGTTTCTCTTTTCTTTTTTTCTTAAAAGGCTAATAGAAAAGTTAAGAAGCAGGAGTTAAAATTGTCAAGGGGGAACCCAAATTTTTAGCCGTCTCAGAAGGTGTATTATTTGGGATAGCTATTAATATGAAGTACCATTACTACTGATTTTTTGGACGAGTAGCAAAAGGGGTTTTAAATACTATTAGTTTTTAAGACTACTTATTATACTCATCCCGAAAAGTATGTTTTAAGGACTAAAATTTTATCCGTCTGAAAAGTTTTAGTCCCCAAAACTACCTTTTTTTGTATTGCATGAATGATTTTGACTATTATATCAAGTTCATATATTGTTGGTAAGATTGTATTCTTATGATTTTGTTTTTGACATCATTTGGTCATTTTCCCACATGAGATTGATGAGTTTAGAGATTTTCTACGTTATCTCTATGATTGTTGGATTTTCATACTTTATACCTTGGTATATGATGCCTAGATATTTGTATCATTCTTGTTGATACTTGGATACTTTTTTGTTGAACGTATGTATATTCTGTTGGTTTTATGGATGATCATGTTTTATCCATATTAATATGCTCATATTGTTATATCCATGCTTAATCTATGATCGCATTTTGCTAGTTGGATTATTTGTGTACCACATATCCTTTTTTTGTGCTTATTGCTTAATATCATTCCTATTCTATTTATTTCTTTTGATATTCATATCATGATACGCATGTATATGTTCGTTGCTTATTCCCTTGATATATCTTTGCTTATTCCCTTGATATTCCCTTAATTGCTTATTTTTTTTCTCCTTAAGCCAGATCCTCCCCCGATTTTTTTATATAAAAAGTTATAATTTTCAACTTTTAATCCCGATTTAAATTCCACTTAAAAAATTATTTTTATATAAAAAAACAAAAATTTTACACACCAAAATTAAATATATTTCATAAATTATTTTTTCAAAATTTTAAATTTAACACAGATTTTTACGGCTCAAAATTCATGGAGTGTCACATACTCCCCCACTAGCACATGAATGTCGTCCTCGAAATTCAACAAAGAGTAAACGTCAAGCGTAAAGTCGTGCAAATAAAACAAGACTTACATATGCCTACCCATAGAATGCTACGATTGGATGCCTATATACCCAATCCTACATGCACATACCCCACGAACAAAGATACAATATATATCCTAACTATATATATACGCATAACTATGAAAATAATGGTGTAACACACTCTCTCACGAATCACCACTCGATTCTATCTCCAAAAGACATTGGAAGTTTTAATCCTCAAAGAAAATCACATGACTGCATTGATACTAGATATACACAAAATTTATACTTACAATCTTCCAGATAAATATCGTTTTCAAAATCAACTTTAAGGATCCTCACATCAAGATTACTATTTTTAACCTAAATGCCTACACCGTCCTTATCATAAATCTCCTTATCTCCAATAAACACAGCTAACACGTATGATAGACCCAATACCTTAAGGAGTACGAATGAACAAATGGGATCAAAGGTCAGTATCGTGGAAGCTAAACAGACTGACAAACTACGAGACCTAAGAGCATGCTTTGATACCATCTGTAACACCCCACGCATTCTGGCATTACCCGACCCCAAAATACATTGTACGTTACTAAATTAAATACCACTCTTACCATATGACAGATATATGAGACATTTAAAAAAAATTCACAAGATATCCTCAATTTTCCAACAAATATAAACATTCATGAAATATTAAAATCTATCACGATGCTATCTCTAAAATAAATCCAACTCAAATTTTATAAAATAAAATCCAATAAATAATCCCACTACAAATCTCTAACTTAAATCCATAAACAACGGTGGAACCGAATGACCCACCAAAAATTCATAAATAGCTGTCTCAAAATAAAAATACGGGACGAAAAGTAAATCTAAACTACTAAAGCATATCAAATAGATCTCCAGCTGTGCTTCAAAAAACTCCAATATATCATATGCAGCTACTCGCGCAACTTTACCTAAAATTTTAGTCAATGCAATGGGTTAGAGATCACAACATGAATACCAACTACTCCTCCCAACTAGGGTCCGTAAACTCAGACAATAGCCTTTACATGATAAACATCACAACATGGTATTTTAATTTAAACGAGATATAAATTGACATGCGAGTAAAATAACTACCACTATCTATCCATATCACTAAGAAACCCCGATGTTTAAATCCAGTTCTGATAATTCAACATAACACTAGATCCCATATTTTAATCTAATTAATTAAATTCAATTAATTTATGCGATACCAGTATAGCCACTTCACCCTATTTCAGGTTTGCACATACTCCGAGCCCGCTTAAATTCTACACCACACACATTCCCTCACTGTAGTCAGTTCACCCAATTTCGTTAGCACTGCACTTACTCGTGAGGTTCCATGCACGATACATAATTTTATCAAGTTCCCTCGTATTCTGTCAGCCTTACACATATTCATGACACCATACACACACGCATCGCTATAGCCAGTCGGCCCGTATTTTGTCAGCCCAGCACATACTCACGATGTAAAATTCAATTTTTTAAGTACCCATTCTTTGTCCTAGGCATTAATTATCAATTTTCTCAAGTTCTCGTTATTCTCTATTAGACCCACCCTTTATTGAGCATAAATCCTCAAACAACCCCTAGTCCCATACCTAGAGGTCTCCAAAACATAAGATTTCCTAACCTATCATTTAGGAAGAATACCAACTAATAACTACTACCTAGCCTCACACCTAGGGCAACGATCCAACGGAAACGACATACAATTCAGCTCCACCTCGAAATTATCAGTCCATAAAACCTACATTAACTAGTCCCATATATAGAAATCGTTACCAACAACTAAGGCATACCTACTAGTTTCATACCTAGCAAGCAACTCAAAATTAAGTGAGAGCAATGACTATCCCAACAATCCCATCATCCTTACGGTGTCAATCATTAATAAAATTAGTAAATCACATAAGACATATTTTCAACCTATAACAAAAATTCATCCAATTAAATTCGAAGATTCTAATTTAATCAATAAACATCCATTTAATTTTAATTTTAATTAAACACTTCTTATTTTCAACAATTTATAAAATTTCAAGACACATGCATATTTCGGAGCATACAACAATAATTTTATGTTGTACAAGATACACATAAATAGAATAATTTTACAAGTCAAATTCCATTTATAAAATTCAAATGATTTATTTTAACAAGTGAACGTCCATATAATCTAACAAAAGCTCAACATCTAACCTAAACATACAAGGGTTTTAAGTCTTAATTCATATTAAAGATTTGAATAAAAATAGTCCCAGATTTAAATTTCACTTTCCTTAAATAGTGTCTATAATATATTTTAAGAAAAAGATGATTATTAGTGTTTAGGAAACATTTAAAACGCATAATACTAAATGGGAATAATAGAAGTATTCACGTCTGTAAAAGAAGTCGTCTTGCAAATCGAATTACACGGTTTCATTCCTCTCGCGAAAATAGTAAAGAAACCGTCTTGATCGTTCTTGAGAAAACTTGATTTAGATCTTCAAAACTTAGGTTGAAAGTTGTGTTTAATGGGGTTTAGGTTTTGTAGATGCCAGGAGATAATAATTTGGAGGCTACTGGTTTTTGAGTGGGGTTGAAAGTGTTTTAAAAAGTCTAAACCCATTAATTATATAAAGGATTTAAATAAATAATCCTAATCAAATACAAAGACGAAAAAACATTACGGACGATCAGAATGTCGGAATTGGATGAAATTTTTATGTGTTGTAGCTGATAGAGAGACGAAGCTGCTTGTAAAAATGTTAGCTCAATCGGACGATCGATTTTTTTTCTCCTTAGGCCAGATCCTCCCCCGATTTTTTTATATAAAAAGTTATAAGATCCAAATATTAATCCCGATTTAAATTCCACTTAAAACCATATATTTATATATAAAAATCAACATTTGTACATACCAAAATCAATTAGATTCCAAAAATTATTTTTTTTAAAATTTAAATTTAATAAAGATTTTTATGGCTCAAAAATCACGGGATGTTACATACTCCTCCACTAATAATAGAATTTCGTCCTCGAAATTCGACGAAGCGTAAACGTCAAATGTAAAGTCACGCAAATAAAATAAGGCTTACATATGCCTACTCGTATAATGCTATGATTGGGTGCCCATACACCCAATGCTACACGCACATACCCCATGAACAAAGATACAATATATATCCTAACTAACTAACTAACTAACTAACTAACTATATATATATATATATATATATATATGCATAACTATGAAAATAACAGTGTACCACGCTCTCTCATGAATCACCAATCGATTCTATCTCCAAAAGACATCACAAGCTTAAATCCTTAAATCAAATCACATCACTGCATCGATACTAGATATACCCAAAATTTATACTAATGAATGGCTAAATAAATATCATTTTCAAAATCAACTCTAAGGATTCTTACATCAAGGTGACTATTTCTAACCTCAATGCCTACAACGTATTTAACACAAAACTCCCCATCTCCAAGAAACACAGCTAACACGTATGCTAGACCCAATACCTCTGGGAGTACGAATCAACAAACGAGACCAAAAGTCGATAATGCGTAAGCGAAATGGACTCATAACCTATGATATCTAAGACCATGCTCTGGTACCATCTGTAATAGCCCGCACATTCCGATGTTGGCCACCACCAAAATACGCCGGACGTTACTAAATTAAATACCATTCTTAACAGGTGACAGATATATGAGACATTTAAAAATTTTCCACAAGGTATCCTTAAATTTCCAACAAATATAGCCATTTATACAATATTAAAATCCATCACCATGGTATGTTCAAAATAAATCCAACTCAAATTTTATAAAATAATTTCCAATAAATAATCCTACTGCAAATATATAACTTAAATCCATAAACAATTGTGGAATCGAATGGCCCACCAAAAATCCATAAGTAGTTGTCTCAAAATAAAACGACGAAATGAAAATTAAATCTAAACTAGTAAAGCAGATAAAATAAATCTTCAGTTGTGCTCCAAAGACCACCAATACATCATATGCAGTTACTTGGACAACTATATACTGAAATATCAGTCAATGTAATGGGCCAGAGTCCACCGCATAAATACTAGCCACTCCTCCCAATTAGGATCCGTAAATCCAGACAATAGACTTATACATGATAAACATCATAATAGAGTATTTTAATTTAAACAAGATATAAATTGACATGCGAGTAAAATAACTACCACTATCTATCCATATCACTAAGCCACCCCGATGTATAAATCCGATTATGATATTTAAACATAATACTAGATCCCATAATTTAATCTAATTAATTAAATTCTTGTAATTTATACAGCACTAGTATAGCAAGTTCATCATATTTCAGTTCCTGCACATACTCTTGGCTCGCTTAAGTTCTACACCACACATATTCCCCTCACTATAGCCAGGTCCGCCAAATTGTGTTAGAACTACACATACTTGTGAGGTTCCACGCACGACACATCACTATAGCCAGTTCGTCCATATTCCGTCAACCCTGTACATACTTGCAACGCCAAACACACACACGCTGTTGTAGTCAGTCGGCTCGTATTCTGTCAGCCCTGCACATACTCGCGATGAAAAATTCATTTTTTAAGTACCCATTCTTTATCATCGGCATTAGTTATCAATTTTCTCAAGTTCTCATTATTTTCTATTAGTGCTACCCTTTTATCGGGTATAAATCCTCAAACCACCCCTACTCCAATACATAGAGGTCTCCAAAACACAAGTATCTACTAACCTACTATTTAGGAAGATTACTTACCAATAATTACTACCTAGCCTCGCACCAAGGCTAATGATCTAATGGAAACGACATGCAATACAACCCTATCTCGGAATTATCCGTCTATAAAACCTTCATTCATTATTCTCATGCCTAGAAAGCGCTACCAACAACTAAGGCATGCCTACTAGTCTCATACCTAGCAAGCAACCTAAAATAAGGTGAGAGAAATAACTATCCCAATAATTTCATCGTCCCCGTGGTGTTAATTATTAATATAATTAATAAATCACATCGGGCATATTTTCAACCAATAACAACAATTCATCCAATTAAATTCCAAGATTTTAATTAAAACAATATACGTCCATTTAATTTTAATTAAACACTTTCGTTTTTCAACAACTCGTAAAATTTCCATACTCACGCTTATTTCGGAGCATACAACAATAATTTTCTATTCTGCAAGATACACGTAAATAATATGATTTTACCCGTCAAATTCTATTTAAAAAAATTCAAACGATTTATTTTAACATGTGAACGTCCATATAATCTAACGAAAGCCAAACCTCTTATCTAAACATACAAGAGTTTTGAGTCTTAATTCGTACTAAAGATTTGGATAAAAACAGTGCCATGTTTAAATTTCACTTTCCATATAGTGTCTCTAATATATTTTGAGAAAACAATGATTATTAGTGTTTAGGAGACATTTAAAACGCATAATACTTCAAGGGACCGATAGAAGTAATTATGCCTTTAAAGAAGTTGTCTTCCAAATCTGATTATATGGTTGCGTTCCACTCGCGAAAACTATAAAGACACCTTCTTGGTTGTTCTTAAGAAAACTTTATTTAGATCTTCAACATTAAGGATGGAAGTTGTCTACAATGGGGTCTAGGTTTTATAGATGAGAGGAGATAATAATTTGGGAGGCTACTTCTTTTTGAAAGGGGTTAAAAGTTTTTCAAAAAGTCTAAATCCGTCAATTTTATAAAGGATTTAAAGAAAGAGTCCTAATAAAACACAAACTCTAAAAACAAATTACGGATGATCGGACCGTAGAAATTGGCTGAAATTTTGATATATTTTAGCTAATGGCGAGACGAAGTTCCTAGAAAATAATCAGCTCGATTGGGCGGTCAATTTTTTTTCTCCTTAGGCTAGATCCTCCCCCGATTTTTTTTATATAAAAACTTATAATTTTCAAATTTTAATCCAGATTTAAATTCCACTTAAAACCTTATTTTTATTTAAAAAAACCAACATTTTTACATACAAAAATTAAATAGATTCCAAAAATTATTTTTCCTAAATTTTTAATTTAACAAAGATTTTTATGGCTCAGAAATCACGGGATGTTACATATTCCCCCACTAACATAAGAATTTCGTCCTCAAAATTTAACGAAAAGGAAATGTTAAATGTAAAGTCATGCAAATAAAATAGAACTTCATATGTCGACTAGTAGAAGGCTACGACTGGGCGCCCATAAACCCAATCTACATGTACATACCCCACGAACAAAGATAAAATATATATCCTAACAATATATATACGCATAACTATGAAAATAATGGTATACCACGCTCTCTCACGACTCACTACTTGATTCTATCTCCAAAAGACATAGCAACCTCGAATCCTCAAATCAAATCACATGAATGCATCGATACTAGATATACCAGAAATTTTTACTAATGATCTGCCAAATAAATATCGTTTTCAAAATCAACTCTAAGAATCCTCACATCAAGATTACTATTTCTAACCTTAATGTCTACGATGTCCTTAACACAAAACTTCCTAGCTCCAAGATACACAGTTAACACGTATGCTAGACCCAATATCTTAAGGACTACAAATCAACAAAGGGGATCAAAGGTCGGTAGTGTAGAAGATATATGGACTCACAGCCTACGAGACCAAAGACCATAATCCGATACAATCTATAACACCCTGTGCATTCTGGAGTCGTCCGCCACCAAAATATGATGGACGTTACTAAATTAAATACCATTCTTATCACGTGAAAGATATATCAGACATTTAAATTTTTTCCACAAGATATCCTCAAATTTTCAACAAATAAAACCATTCATGAAATATTAAAATCCATCACCATGCTATGTCCAAAATAAATCCAACTCAAATTTTATAAAATAATATCCAATAAATAATCCCACTGCAAATCTCTAACTGAAATTCATAAACAACCGTGGAACCGAATGGCACACCAAAAATCCATAAATAACTATCGCAAAATAAAATGACAAAATGTAACGTAAATATAGACCACTAAAGAAGATAAATAAATTTCCAATTGCGCTGCAAAGACCTCTAATACATCATATGCATCTACTCGCGCAACTATACCTGAAATGTTATTCAATGTAATGGGTCAGAGCCCACATCATGAATACTAGCTACTGATCCCAATTAGGGTTCCTAAATCTAGACAATAGCATTATTCATGATAAACACCATAATAGAGTATTTTAATTTAAACAAGATATAAATTAACATGCGATTAAAATAACAACCACTATCTATCCATATCACTAAGCCAACCCGATACTTTAATCCAATTATGATATTTTAACATAACACTAGATCCCATAATTTAATCTAATCAAAATCTAACTAATTTATGCGACACGAGTATAACCAATTCACCCTATTTTAGGTCTTGCAGATATTCTTGGCCCACTTAAGTTGTACACCACACACATTCCCCTCACTATAGCCATTTTGCCTAATTTCGTTAGCACTGCACATACTCATGAGGTTCCATGCACAACACTTCACTTTAGAAAATTTTCCAGTGTTCTGTCAACCGTGCACAAACTCTTGATGCCAAACACACACACACGCTGCTGTAGCCAGTCGACCCGTATTCTGTCAGCACTTCACATACTCACGACGCAAAATTCACCTTTTAATTACCCATTCTTTATCAACCGCATTAATTATCAATTTTCTCAAGTTCTCATTATTTTCTATTAGTCGTACCCTTTTATCGAGCATAAATCCTCAAACCACCCCTACTCCAAAACATAGAGGTCTCCAAAACACAAGTACCTCCTAACCTACTATTTAGGAAGATTACTTACCAATAACTACTACCTAGCCTCGCACCTAGGCTAATTATCCAATGAAAACAACATACAATACAACCCCATCCCGAAATTATCCGTCCATAAAACCTACATTAATTTATTCCAACAATCCTCCCATCCTAGCGGTGTCAATTATTAATAAAATTAATAAATCACATAAGGTATATTTTCAACCTCTAACAACAATTCATCCAATTAAATTCCAAGATTCCAATTTAACTAATATACATCCATTTAATTTTAATTTTAATTAAACACTTCCTAGTTACAACAACTTATAAAATTTCCATGCACATTCATAATTCAGAGCATACAATAATAATTTTATATTCTGCAAGATACACATAAATAACATGATTTTACGACTCAAATTCCATTTATAAAATTCAAACGATTTATTTCGACTTGTGAACGTCCATATAATCTAACGAAAGCCCAAACTTTAACCTAAATTTACAAGGGTTTTGAATCTTAATTCGTATTAAATATTTGAATAAAAACAGTCCCAATTTTAAATTTCACTTTCCCTAATTAATGTCTGTAATATATTTTAAGAAAATAATGTTTATTTGTGTTTAGTCAACATTTAAATCGCATAATACTAAATGGGAACAATATAAGTATTTAAATCTGTAAAAAATCGTCTTGCAAATCTGATTACATGGTTAAGTTCCTCTCGCGAAAATAGTGAAGACACCTTCTAAGTTGTTTTTGAGAAAACTTGATTTAGATCTTCAAAACATAGGTTGGAAGTTGTGTTTAATGAGGGTTAAGTATTTTGAGAGGGGTTAATAGTGTTTTAAAAAGTCTAAACCCGTCTATTATATAAAGGATTCAAAGAAAGAGTCATAATCAAACAAAAATACTTAAAAACATTACGGAGGATCAGACCATCGAAATTGTCCGAAATGTTTTATATTTGTAGCTGATGGTGAGACAAAGTTGTAATAAAAAAATCAGCTCGATCGGACGGTCGAATTGTTATTTCTCCTTAACCCAGATCCTCTACCGATTTTTTTATATAAAAAGTTTTAATTTCCAAATTTTAATCCCAATTTAAATTCTACATAAAACCTTATTTTTATATATATAAACCAACATTTTTACATTCCAAAAAAAATTAAAAATTTTAATTTAATAAAGATTTTTACAGATTAAAAATCATGTGGTGTTATAGTTTGAGAGTTTGTGCAAGTATGTTGATGTTGTGCAGAGACACGAGGCAAAAAAGACGAGGTTGTTTGTTAAATGCCTCAACCTAGGTATTCGAAGAATTCTAGAAGGTATAGATATGCCTAATTTTAGGACTGCAGTGAACAAGGCTATTTTGTTAGAGCTTGATGTTGAGGATAGCAAGGCTATTCGGGCAAAAAAGAAGGAGACCAGCGGGTCCCAGTCACGTTGTCACAAGAAGTCCTAAAGTGGGGCTTGAAGCTTCTTCGCGAAGCTTAAGGTGGGCATGGGGGTTGGTTCTTCAGCTGCCCCATGTACTAATGATCAGGGCCCCTACATAGAGGACCTGTTTTGCTTGTGGGTCCCAGGGTCATTTTAAGAGAGATTGCCCACATCGAGCTTTGGGTAGGGGTAGTCAACAGACTATTAATTTCAGATCGAGCTTGAGTTCTAGTTACACAGATCCTACTCAGCAACAACAACAATAATTCTCCTTGGGTTATCAATAGCTCGTCAGACATAGGATGGATAGTTCACGTCCAAGTCGGAGGAAGGGTATCCGCGAGCCAGGTCAGGTGACGAGCGATCAAAGTAGCAAGTTTAACCCCTGGCAAGCATATGCCATGTCTTAGCTTGTTGCACCTATCAGTGATCCTTCGGTGATGGAAGGTATGGTTATTTTTTACAATACATGGGTTACAGCATTATTTGATTCTAGCACTTTGCATTCTTTCATTTTGTGTTCCTTGGCATTTGGTTTGGGTTTGAAGGTGGACAAGCTTTGTCCTCCTCTCTTCATAAAGCTTCCAATCGTGGTGACATAGTTATTAATAAGGTATGTCGTAGATGTATGATCATGGATGGAGACTATTTCTTGGAATACGATTTGATCCCTATTAACATGGATGGGTTTTAAGTGATCCTTAGTATGGATTGGCTATCATGTTTCGAAGCTACCATCGAATGCCGTCGACATAGTGTCTTGGTATCACTTCTAGATCGGTCTCTCCATCGCTTTAGTAGCGAGCAGGGCATCGACTATACTTTCAAGATTTCTATATTTTTCAGACAGAAATAGTATTTTGGGTGGTCAAGCAGCTTGGTGGAATAGGAGGAGATGGATGGGATGGGTTTAGACTACCCAGTAATACGGGAGTTTCCCAGTATATTCTCGAATGATCTCCTCGGGTTATCACCATGTTTAGAGGTGGATTTTGCTATGGAGGTGCATCAGGGTGTCTCGCCCGCCTCTATTCCACCTCACATGATGGGTCCTACAGAATTAAAAGAGCTAAGGAACCAATAAGGGCATCATTCACCTGAACGTGTCCCCGTGGGGATCCCTAGTCCTCTTTGCGAAAAATAAGGATAATACCTTCAGACTCTGCATTGATTATAGATAGTTGACCAGGGTGACGATAAAGAACAAGTACCCCATGCCCCATATTGATAATTTGTTCAACCAGTTACGTGGGGTGGGTTGGTTTTCAAAGATTAATCTTCGGTCTGCGTACCATCTATTGTGCGTCAGGGAGGAGGATATCCCTAAAATGGTGTTCCAAACTCAGTATGGTAATTACAAGTTCTTAGTGATGCCCTTTGATTTGACCCGGTGACATTCATGGATCTAGTCCTCTAAACGGATCGGATTCGGACCGGATCAGGCAAATCCAAATCCATATTAGTTTATGTTAAACGGATTCGGATCTGATCCGTTTATTAATGGGATCGGATCAGGCAAATCCAAATCCATATCCGTTTATGTTAAACAAATTCGGATCTGATCTGATTATCCGTTTATGTTAAACTTGATTTGCAAATGTTTTATTTTTAACTCTTATTTAATAAATTTATTTTGCAAATGTTCCAAAAAAAAATAGATATGAAATAAAAAAACTATTATAATATATATTTAAAATATTATTAAATACAATAAATATTATTTAAAAATATTATATATATATATATATATATATATATATATATATATATATATATATATATAATATACACTGAAAATATTAATCGGATCAGATTATTAACGGATCGGAGTATATGAATCCAAATCCCCACCATTTAATAAACGGGTAATCGGATAATCGGATAATCGAATTTTAGGCATGATCCATATCCGTTTAAATGGATCGGATTCGAATAAAATCCGATCCATTGACAGGCCTACATGGATCTCATAAATTTCATTTATCGTCCCCACTAATATAGGTTTGTGTTGGTCTTTGTGGATGACATATTAGTCTATTCGGCCTCAAACATAGACCACAACGAGCATCTCCGCATGACAATGAAAGTTCTCCAGGAGAAGCAGTTTTATGCTAAGTTTGGTAAGTGTAAGTTCTAGATGGAGGAGGTCATGTTCCTTAGATATGTAGTTTCTGGCGATGGCATTTCTATCAACTCTTCCAAGGTAGAGGATGTATTGATTTGGAATAATCCAAGGACACTCGCAGAAGTACGTAGTTTCTTGGGTATGGTCAGTTACTATCGTAGATTCGTGCAGTACTTCTCGAGAGTTTCACTGCCCCTCACCATGTAAACTCAGAAGGATGTGAAAATTGAGTGGTCCGAGGACTGTGAGTTAGCCTTCTAGGAGCTTAAAGTTAGGTTGACCTCTGCACCCATTTTTGTCCTCCCAGAGCGAAGTAGAGGTTACACGGTGTATTATGAGACTTCGAGTTCAAGGTTTGGAGTAGTACTAATGAAGAATGGTCAGGTAGTCTCTTATGCATCCCTCCAATTAAAGGTACATGAGAGGAACCACCCCACCCATGATCTGGAGCTAGCTGCGGGAGTGTTTTCACTCAAGAGATGGAAGTATTATCTATACGAGTAACAATTTTAGGTGTTTTCTGATCATAAGAGTCTCCAGTATATCTCCACGTAGCATGATCCTAATCTCCGCCAGATACGGTGGATGGAGTCGATAAAGGACTATGATTTCTGTTTAGAGTATCACCCTGGAAAGGCTAATATGGTGGATGATGCTCTTAGAAGGATATCTAGACTCACTCTTGCGGTAATGACGTGCCATCGGGTGAATATGTTCGAGGAGTTACAGAATTTTAACTTAAATGTTCATCAGGGTTATGACAAGGCATACCTTTGGGGTTTGGTGGCTAGATCACTCATTCAGCAAAGAGTTCTAGATGCCCAGTCTTGTGACCCTGAGTTTACTCAGTATCAAGACCATATTCATAATGGGAACTGTTCAACACTCTTACCGTGGATAAGGATGACGGTGTGCAACACAAGGCCCGGTTGATTATCCCTATTATCGAGGAACTTCAGGGCGAGCTGATGGTTGAGGCCCATCATTCACGCTTCAGTATACATCTCAATGCCACCAAGATGTATAAGGACCAATGCAGGGATTGCTGGTGGTCCGGTATGAAGAGGGTTACGGTGACATATGTGTCTAAGTGATACACATGTCAATAGGTAAAGGCCGAACATAAGAAACCAGCAGGGCTATTACAACCACTACCCGTGGCAGAATGGAAGTGGGAGTGTATCGCGATGGATTTCTTCATGGTTTTACCACGATTTGAGCATGGTCATGAATCTGTATGGATTATAGCGGATCGACTCATGAAGTCTGTACACTTCTTGCCAATATAAGTCACGGATAGTGTGGTTTGGTCAGGTTGTATGTTCGAGAAATATTTAGACTTCACAGTGACCCACTCTTTGTCATCTCAGATAAGGATCCTCAATTTGTATCTCATTTTTGGAAGAAGTTTCAATAGGAGTTAGGTACCGAGATAAATATGAGTACGACGTATCATTCTGAGAATAATGGACAGTCATAATGAACTAACCAAATTGTAAAGGATATGCTGAGGGCTTGTGCGCTCGATTTTCAAGGTAGCTGGGTAGAAAATCTGCATCTAGAAGATTTTTCCTACAGCAACAATTATCAGGTGAGCATTGAGATGTCTCCTTATGAGGCTCTTTATGTGAATCCATGTCTCTCTGGTTTGTTGGGATGAGATGGGTGAGAAGCATCTCACCAATTAAGAATTCATTCAAGATATGACGAAAAAGGGTTGGGTAATTCGTTATAGGATCATAACGGCATAAAATCGATAGAATAATTACATCGATAATCGTCGAGTACCCCTGAAATTTTGGTTAGGTTACCATGTGATGCTGAAGGTTTGAGAGAGGATTGATAATCAACAATTTGGGTAGAAGGGGAATTTAGCCCCATGGTATACAGTCCCTTCTAGATCTTGGAGTGGGTTGGGTATGTGCCATACCTCTTAGCACTACCTCCATAGTTGTCCCAAGATCATAACGTGTTCCACGTCTCTATATTGAAGAAGTATCTTCATGATCCTCAGCATGTCATTAATTGGAATCTCATCCAGTTAGAGGAAGATGTTACGTTCCCCACACGACCTATATCCATTTTGGACTATGAGGACAAGGTCCTGAGCAACAAGGTCATTCCGTTAATGAACGTTCATTGGGAGTTTCAAGGCATTAAAGGTGTTACTTGGGAACATGTGTCATAAATGCGGGGAGCACTTGGAGATCTTTCCCTCTTAGTTGTTCTTATTTTGGGGATAAAATCTCCTTAGGTGGGGAGAATGTAATACTTGTTCCCTCGATTTATCTCTTTCCTAGTAAAATTTGTATTTATGAATGAATATGGAGATTTAATCACCATAGTAACCTTCATACTTGTCAAATCAAAGTTTTCATAACTCAAAGTTAGTTTCAAGAAATTCATAGGTCGTTCGAATGAGGTTCAACTGAGTCTTCTAATGACTTGGGTTAGATCCATTCCTCATGTGCACTAACATTTCATTAGAACCCCTCATTGGTAGTGTTGTTCGAATGAATGATCATTCCCATTTGAATGAGATTTACAATCATTTGAATGACCGGACCTGAATTTGGTCATATCAAGATGCCCTTATGTGCTGCGTAATTTGGGCCATTAAATCAATGACGTGTCGACTTTTGGTGAGCCCAGATGATCAAAACGTGTTTTGTATGAGTGGGAAGAGTGTTTAAATGGTTTTGTGGGTTATTATTTCATTATAAGAACATAGATCGAGGGTTGGTTTTCCCCACCATTTTTCCTCAACATTTTTTTCTCTATATCTCTCTAAAGTACCATAAAACCATCTTCTTCCTCAACCATTTACCATAATAGTTCCTTCCACCTTTCCACCACCTCCAAACACTAGTAGACACCATTTCCAAGATTTTTCTACCATCTTCAAGGCTTTTATCGAGGAAGAAATTGGGTGGAGCTAAGCTTTAAGAGGTATTTTTGGAGCTACTTGAAGAGATTTTGGGAGTCTTTAGAGCTAGGAACTTCCATCTTCATCCTCTTTATTGTCTCCTCTTCAAACCATAAGGTAGGGTCTTGCTCTTCCTAAAGATTTCAAGGTTTCTAGATGTGGAAAACATGTAGGATGCATCCTAGATGATACTTAATGCCAAAAGTAAAGTTATTTGATGAAAATATTATTGTCTTGCAAATGAATTTTTAACAAAACAAACCCTATATGGGTCTTTTATAAATAAACGACATTTTTACCTTGAAAATGGAATAAAGATTGTGAAAATACAAACCCATTATTATTGTCTAGTCTACGTGCATTTTGAGGAATTTCCAGGCTCGAAATCCTCTTTCACATTTCTAGAATCATGTAGTAGGATAGACAAAGATATTTTAGACTTGTCAAATCATGTTATAATGGATTTGATGAAGAAATGGGTAAATATAAAAAAAAACATCCCTAATATGTGTTAAATATTGTTAGAATGAAGAAAATGATATTTGGGAGTCACACGTGATAATAGGGCAAAGTAATGGACATTTGGTTAAAAACGGTCTTGAATGAATAATTATTTTTTATGTGGTAAAACATAAAATAATAAATATGGTTTTGACATAAAATCATAGGAAGGATGTTTTGAAAGAAAAAGTTGAGTTTTAGTGCCATAATGAGATTAAATATGTTTTTCACAAAACTATGATAAAAAGGGCAAATTGGTAATTTTGACAAAATTGAGGGTCCTAGTGGTTGGACTTCCTCTCTAGACCTTATCGGTATTTTTTTGGTGAAAACTGGTAAAATGAATAAATGGCACATTGATAAAGTGAAATAATGGCATAAACCGTAGAATGGGGAAAATGGTAATTGGCAAAAAATGTTAAAACACATTATTATGGACTTGGATAACACCAGGATAATTAAGGAGGACCCGGAGCCCTAGGGTGAAAGACCCAAAATTACTGGTCAGAGCATATGGTAGCATAGCCGGCGGTGGGGAGCCAATTAAAGTACACGAATATTGGACGATTCAGAGAAAAGATAATGAAAAGGGGATGATATTGGTTGTACTTGTAATTTAATTAAAGCAACCTGATGAAATGAGACTGAAGAGTAAAATACGAATAAGTAATCTCCGGAATCGGTAAAGGGTGATGAAAATGGCTAAGTGTGAGTATGAGAACATAGCTCAGATGCATTGCATGGTAGTTGCATTAATACTAGCTAAATGATTAAACGTTTTCGAAATTGATTAAAATACATGTTATATCTATAGTATTTTTATAGAAAACGTATAGCTTAGTATTACCCATCCTGTTGAATGTTCGCTCACCCCTTATTTATTTATTTTTTGTTAAAACCCCCACCCCAGGTACTTCCAGTTGGGATGTCGAAAAGGATGCGAGTTTGTCCCCAGAGCGTAATCAACATCTTTAGTGCTCTATCTCTTTTATGAAACTACATTTTGGAACTTTGGTGAGTTCGAAACTTTAAACATTTATTCGGGCCTTTGGTCATGGTTTGTAATAGTATAGGGATGAATGTGATTTATTTCTTATTTAAATTAGCATTGTGAATTAAACCGGGTTTTTATAAATAAATCTTGTAAATTGACTTCGTTACTTAAAGTGGTCACTCTTTCCCTAACCTAAAACCGGTAAATTAACTTTTATAAATGAGGTAATAAAAGGAGTTTTTCTTAAATATTAAAATTATACTTTCCCCTTTGGTTGGGGCATTACAGTGCTCTTAGGGGATGTACTAGGAGGGATTTAATGTGGCGCATACGACGATGACCATGCTCATACCTTGCTGATAGAGACGGGATTTATCTTGGTCCTTTTACCCTGATCCTATGACTGACGTACTTATATCCTGAGGGAAAATAAACGAGGTAGTTATAGTGTATAGCCTTGGGTATGGAGATCGTGCATTATGATGGGAAAGCATTGATAAAGCAAGAAAAGTAGGGTGTGTAAAGACGCTAATCGTTGTTTTCGTTTCGCCAACTAAACACAAAAACCTAAGTTACTACTACACTTTCGAGGAAAGCACATCGGTAAGTCGGGTATATAGAATCCACTGGAATGAGTTGCTAGAATTCAAGTGATTTAATACTCCAAAATAAAAGTGTAAAAGATGATTACAAACTAAAAAGTAAAAGATGTATAAAAGGAAATGTTAATCTAGGCAAGGGTATTGAAACTAGATTGTGAAAGCAAGTAAAACTATAGGTTGCATCGAATATCCCTCACCCTAGATAATTTGTATAAAATAGTTACATGGGTTGAAGAGTTATTTAGAATGCGTCTCGTTTCGATAGTTAATTGAACCAAGGGTTGTCACGCCCCTAAATCCGCATAAAAGCCTAATATGATTTTATCGTCAACAAATATCCCAGAAATTATGCACGAAAGGTCATAAGCACGGGACATACATGATATGCCCCGTCAAATCTCCTAGGCATAATAACTAGGACAACGCACCTGAAATAGACCTTCAAACACTATCACCAAGCCAAGCAACGCGTTAACCCGAGTGAGTTTCATTCAAACACAACCTAATTTAAATTACCTAGAAAGCATGTTAAAAACGCAGTAAATAAAGCGAGTAAATAAACGCAGTAAATCTAAACTGGAAAGCGTGTAAATCAAAGCATGTAAACTAATTAACAAATCATGTAAACCTAATTAACAATGTAATAAACAATGAAAAACAACTATATTAATGGAGAGGGTAATGAATAGTCAACTTACAAACCCAAAAGTGTGTCAATCCAAGAGGAAATGAATAAGAACTAAGAAAAAACCCAAACCTTAAGCAAAATTATCTTCTAAAACTACCTAAAACCGTTCACCTCTGTTTATTAAATCAAAATTTCTTTATATAGTAAGTTCAAATTAAATTAGAAACGAAAAGAGAAAAGAAAAGAAGTGCCAAAATATCTCCTGAAAACAGCGGGTCGATCGATCGACAAAGAGGGTCGATCGATCGATGAAGGCCAAATTTTGGCAATACAGAAGGATCGATCGATCGACCAAAATCGTCGATCGATCAATCAAGTAGGGGTGAGCCAAGCAGTAGCTTCTGCATTCTTTTCTTCCCTTTTCCTCCTCCTCTTTTGGTTCGTTATTTTTCCCTCCACTGAAATCGTCGTAACTTCTTCATACGGAGTCGGAATCACGCACCATATGTGGCCACACAAATCTAGCGAGGAGGGCTACAACTTTCATGAGATGTTGGGCCAGATGCCCAAGCTGTGAAATGACTAAAATGCCCTTGAACATGCGATTACGTACGAAACTTCACCGGAATGCGTCTGAACTTCATACTTAGTACCTAAATACCTATAAAAGCCCAATTATACCTCATATAGCATGTTAACAATATAAGCCGAGGTTGTCTGGTTAACGGGCTTAAATATAGAGATTAAGGCACCCGAGGGGGCTAAAATGCGTAGGTTCGGAGGATGAAATACGCAATATTTACGTATTATCACACCCCCTAACTTACACATTGCTAGTCCCTAGCAATGAAATAGGATGCAACAAGAACTATGAGAAGACCAAAAGCTAGAGATAGTACAAAAGGATGATATAAAAGAAAAAGAAAGATAAGGCCACTTTCGCGGGCGATTCGATTGCATTTAGCGTATGCAATAAGCCATTAAACCCCTAGGTCACCCTAGTGGACGAGTGTCGTCTCGTGAGGGTTTTCAGGGATGGTACCCACAAACATCACACGGTTTCCTAAAAATATTACCAAACCAACATGCGACAGGCCCAACAATAGCGAAAAGGATTTCATACGCATTATTACCAAATTGAATGAATTCAAACAAAAGTCCAAATCATTAACATTATAGAATGCACCTCATAGAACTGAAACCTTAAAATGTGGGAGGGGAGCGAGCAGATACAAAGTATGGTTTGGCAAAAACTTAAATAAATCGGATAAATATTAAAGCAAGCATACATTCAATCCTCACGGGCATTACACTTATCAAGCGAAATCACTCGAAACAGGGAGGAAACACACGAAACATGCGGGCTAAAGAGTAAATGTAAATGGAAACTAGGCCACACATGTCACAAAAGAAGAACGCTATATATAAATTGAAAACTTGTAATCTCAATGAAAGATACCTCACATTAAAAGAGGCAAAATGCATTTTCACAGATTATCAAAACTATTATGACTTTTGAATTACATGCACCTAAGATCACATAGGACTTTAATAGGGTTGTAATGTAGGATAGGCTAGGGTACAGAATGAAGGAACGTATGTATGGATTCAAAGTGTTCGTAATGAAAACTCAGGATAATGGGAGAATGTGGCAATAATAAAAAATTGGAAAACAAGTTCCCAAAAGGCATTAAATATATCATCGGGGAGAGTAATCAAAGCTTATGGAACTATATACAACATATTTACATCTTTCTCTTTCTTCTCTTTTCTTCCTTTTCCATTTTTCTTTTGTTTTTGTTTTTGTTTTTTCTTTCTCTTTCTCTTCACTTTTTTCACTACTTTATTTTCTTTACTTTTCAAACTCTCATATGCCTAAATTGCAACCAACATCATAACAACATCATTCAATCCCAAGTAACATTCCAAACCAAGGTATGGAAAGTGTATGGTTTATAACTCCAATTTGGAGTTGGTTATGGGATTGGGGTTATGAAATGAAAGGCTATATTTAAGCTCAAAGGGGTTAATGAGGGTAAACATATAAGGGTGAGGTCAAGGCTAATATGGGTGATATAACAAATAATGCCTATGATCATTTCCAAAAGTTTACGCAATTCTCGAGTCAAAACAATATATGAAAATCATGATCAAGTAACACATTTCAAGTATGAACTCAATTAATGAACGATCAAATGAAAGAATAGTGAGATTACCAAAAAATTCAACATTTTCATTGAGAAAAGAATAGTGTATACACTCACAAATGACGAAAGGTACAAAGCTTACTCGATGTAAGTATATACAATGCAACAAAAGATTACCGAGTTATAAAAATCTTATACCAAATCAATATAACCATAAAAGTGCATGTGCTCATGGGATTAAAGTTTGATTCATGAAGTTATTCATAATATCAATAATGGAGACTAAAGTCTAATAACTTCTAAAATCGAGAACGTGCATCATTGGGTTGTCTATTAGATCAGGCAATTATTGAAATTTATCATCGAAAACAAAGGCAAAATGCCCAATAAAGGAGAAAGAAAAAGAAAATATTTTTGAAATTTTTCTAAGAAAAGCATACTAAGTAACTAACATGTGAGCAAAACCGTGGACTAAAATAAACAAATGGATATAATATCCCATACACCCTATCTTAAAACTTGACATTGTCCTCAATGTTAATTAAGAACCAAGTTAAGAGAGGAAAAGAGCGATATTACCCAAAAGTGGAACGATCCCCGTAAGAACAAGTCCAAAGAATCTATAAACGAGTTAGTACCGAGCATAGCAAAAACAAGTAATAAAAAGTTAACTAATTACACTAGACTAAAAATAAAAACAAAGAAATAATAAAAAGCTAACTATATACAACCTACTATTTAGGCCTCACACTAACTGTACACTAGAAGTGTAAATAGCTGAGGGTCCATCGTGAAAACGATTTGACTTTGGAGGATAACCGGTGTACCCTCACATACAAGCATGCCTTCCGAAAAATATGTATTCCCTTTTAACAATGGAAGGCATGTGTAAGGTGGAAGACATGAACCATCGCCAATTAAAATTTTTGGTGGGACGATGGGGGGTTTGGATTGAACGGGTGACAAAAACATGTGGGGACCGATAAAAGCTCAATAACCTCCGAATGATTTTGAAATTGGAATGGGAGGTGGCGCACACAAAGGCACGAATGCGATCATGGAAGGCGAATCGAGCAAGTACTCCTCATCGGCGAAAAGGTTTAAAACGTTAAAGTTTGAAACCGAATCATTGGGTACTTGGGACGGTGTGATGGTAGAGAATGAAAATGGTGATGAAAGAAATTCAATCTCATGAGATGAATCATCATCTCATGAAGATTGAGTTTCGAATGAAATAATATCAGTTTCAATGAAATTTTCTTCTTTAGGAGCCAAAGAAGAAATCATTTCATTGCAAATAGATATTACATCATTATCATCCTCACTTTCAATATCTATTACGCAATGGGCAAAGTCTAGAATGGCTTGTTCCAAAGTAGGCACAAGTACCTCATTTGGTTCAAAACATTCCTCGACCTCGAAAGTCTCAGAAGCAAAATCATCGTCGGACTCAAATAATAAATCCAATTCCTTGCGTATGTATGAGAAAATTGAAAATTGGAATAAGACATGCTTACCACAAAGATGGCTCGAAGTGGCGGATTCCACAAAGTAAGTGCACACGGGAAAAATTTGAGCGTTTCTAAGTGCTCAAATGTGGAAGTCCTGCAAAAATGTTGGCAAATAATACAAATAGAAAGAAAACACTATGAAATACTAAATCAAATAAAGTCTAAAACAAACTAGTCCCCGACAACGGCGCCATTTTGATAAAGCGCAAAAAGTAGCGCGTGTAAAGACGCTAATCGTTGTTTTCATTTCTCCAACTTAATACAAAAACCTAAGTTACTACTACACTTGCGAGGCAAGCACAGCGGTAAGTCGGGTATCGAGAATCCACTGGGACGAGTTGCTAGAATTCAAGTGATTTAATATTCCAAAATAAAAGTATAAAAGATGATTACATACTAAAAAGTAAAAGATGCATAAAAGGAAATGTTAATCTAGGCAAGGGTATTGAAACTAGATTATGAAAGCGAGTAGAACTATAGGTTGCGTTGAATATCCCTCACCCGAGTTAATTTGTATAAAATTGTTACATGGGTCGATGAGTTATTTAGAATGTGTCTCGTTTCGATAGTCTAATGAACTAAGGGTTGTCACGCCCCTAAATCGGCATAAAAGCCTAATATGATTTTAGCGTCAACAAATATCCCAGAAATTACGCGCGAAAGGTCGTAAGCACGGGACATACATGATATGCCACGTCAAATCTCCTAGGCATAATAACTAGGACAACGCACCTGAAATAGACCTACAAACACTATCGCCAAGCCAAGCAATGCCTTAACCCGAGTGAGTTCCATTCAAACACAACCTAATTTAAATTACTTAGAAAGCATGTTAAAAATGAGATAAATAAAGCGAGTAAATAAACGCGGTAAATCTAAACTGGAAAGAGTGTAAATCAAAGCATGTAAACTAATTAACAAATAATGTAAACCTAATTAACAAATCAAGAATCAATGAAAAACAACTATATTAATGGAGAGGGTAATGAATATTCAACTTACAAACCCAAAAGTGTGTCAATCCAATAGGAAATGAAGAAGAACTAAGCAAAAACCCAAACCCTATGCTAAACTATCTTCTAAAACTAGCTAAAATCGCTCACCTTTGTTTATTACATCAAAATTGATTTATATAGTAAGTTGGAATTAAATTAGAAAAGAAAAGAGAAAAGAAAAGAAATGCCAAAATATCTCCTGAAAATAGGGGATCGATCGATCGACAAAAAGGGTCGATCGATCGATCAAGGCCAAATTTTGGCAATATAGAAGGATCGATAGATCAACCAAAATCGTCGATCGATTGATCAAGTAGGGGTGAGCCAAGCAGCAGCTTCTGCATTCTTTTCTTCCCTTTTCCTCCTCCTCTTTTGGTTCATTATTTTTCCCTCCGTAGAAATCATCGTAACTTCTTCATACAGACTCGGAATCACGCACTGTTCACGGCCACGCGAAGCTAGTGAGGAGGGATACAACTTCCATGAGATGTCGATCCAGATACCCAAGCTATTAAATGACTAAAATGCCCTTAAATGTGCGATTGCGTACGGAACTTCACCGGAATGTGTCCGAACTTCATACTTAGTACCTATATACCTATAAAAGGCCAATTATACCTCATATAGCATGTTAACATGATAAACCGAGGTTGTCTAGTTAACAGGCTTAAAAATAGAGATTAAGGCACCCGAGGGGGCTAAAATGCTTAGGTTCGGATGATGAAATACGCAATATTTCCGTATTATCATCCATATTGATTATCCCTTGTTGAGGCTTTGAGGTTATAGGTTAGAGATATGCCTAGTACGCATGAGTGATCCCCAAAGGAGATAGGGATAATAATCATTGGGTTCACTTAGGATTAGGATTAGAATGCATGTTATATATAGGGTTGTTTAGGCCGGGTTAACTAAAAGAAATCTAAAATATAAGAGGAGGGTGTGTGGTTATTATTATAGACCAAATTCCATTAAATTCTTATACTTTGTATACTTGCTATTTATGTTGTTGTTGAATTCTATTTTAAGGTCCTAGATCGTAGTTGTAGCCTCAGCCATGATTCACACTTGACTTCCTTTACGGTTGTTGATCTTATAGGATTAGGTGTCGAGCATGCTTGATCGTTATTTTACTTCTATTTACATTCCCACCGTGTAAGATATTGTAGTAGTTAGTATTTCAGTGTGATTTGGTTTTTTATTTTAGGAAGTTATACTTCCCATGATGGATTTTGTTATTGTTGGTTATTTTGGTATCAGAGTTTATGTTGTCTCATTCACCTTATTTTATTGAGTTATTTATGTTACATATATTAGTTTATTTATGTCATTCTTCTAATGGTATTCAATTGTTCAGACTCCTGCATTGTTTATTTTTAGACCTGATGAATCTACTTTTAGATTTTATGGGATTTCATAGGGTAATCAAAGATTATTTTGAATTTTGGGGTTTTTGACATGGAATAGACAAAGGGGGGATTGAAAATGTAAAATTTTGTATTGTATATGTTGTATATAAATTTTTGTTAAATTTTGTGACAAAACATTTGAGTTGTTGAGTCATGCAAGTTACACAGACTTGATACCATTGAGTGAGGCATGTTCATTTCTTTAGATGAACCTTTTTAAGTTGAAGATCATACAAGCCTCTCAGCAATCACAAGACTTCTGTGCACACATGAATTGAAGATTATATCTTTTCGGTAGTTTTGTGAATTGACATATGGCTACACATATGTGCACAATATTTTTCATAATGAGTGTGTTTTAAAAATTGGATGGAATAGTGTATATTTTACTCAGAGGTATTGTGAAAACTTGTTTCGGGAGTTAACCTTTAGTTTTGGTGCAAGTCAAAGGCATTTTGAGCAAAACAACCTCTAATTGTTCACATGATCCCAAATAGACCCATGTGCACGGTCCACTGGCATGACTGACATTTGCCCAGTATGCACGATAATGGCTCGATTTCAGCACTATATGAAATTGTGCACACGAAAAAAGTCAACCATGAGTATTGTAAAGATGAATTTTAAAAATTACCTATAAATAGGTCATTTTCCTTTTAATTTGTAAATATCTGAAAAACTCACAATTGAAAAACATCTTAGAGTCTATTTCCCTAAATTCACTCGTTCCATCCAAAACTATTCAACCTTAGATCTATGTCTTCATCTTTGGTTTTTGTGAGTGAATTGTGTGTATTTTGCTTTTCAAATCTTCATTATCCTATTCAATTAAATCTACTATATTTTGAAGTTGCATGATCTATTACTCCTAGATCTAAAATCGACGACGCTTTAACTCATTGGAGGAGTTAAGGTGTGGCGTGATTTAAAAGAGAATATTAGAGTTTCTTATTCACATCGTGGAGCTAAGTGTGGATTTCTATTCCTCAAGGGGGGAAGTTAAAGGTCCATAGGTAACTATATGGGAGTGCTTGTTTGAGTGTTACCTTTTTCCCTTGTGTAAAAACTATTTTCAAGTTGAAATAGAAATTAGAGTGCGTTGACCTTTTTTTTCCTAGGTGGGGGGTTTTCTACATAAAATTTGTCTTATAGATGTTTGTGATTGTTATTCCCTCAATTGAACACTTTTGCTCTTACACTACACGTAGATCACACTTAAATCTATTGTAACGGCTTAAAATTTGAATTATGTGTTTAGATATAGTTATTTCCCCTAGATTTACCCAATTGACTTATGTATTTATGACTTGTTGTGTATTTAATTCAAGACATTTTTCATATCACCTACTGGAATCATGTATTAGGAGAATTGAACATGGAAACAAAATTATTTAAATGCAAATATTGAACATGTTATGCGATCAAACCTATTCACCTACCCCTCTAGATTTGTTTTAGGTTAAATACTCTATCGATATTATGACGGATTTTCTGTGTGTATTTCTAGCCTAGATACTCACATGCAACCTGTCCTTGTGGGGGTGATTTTTTTTAATTAGAATTAATGTTTTAAAAAAATAGTGATAACATAGTTAGATGTGACCAATGATATAATTTTCCACCACTAATCCACTTACAATGGGAAAAACACCACCTAAAGATAGACCAAATATCCACAAACCCAAAAAATTATCTAAAGACAATAAGGGAAAAAGGAATTTTCTTGAAAGGTTTACAAGACGCAGACCATAGTGATGTCGTAAATTTCATTTTTTTATCAAACCCATTCATTGTCTTATCTTTTGTATTTACAAGTTCTTTTTTTCCACTCCAACGTAACAACCAACTACACGCAAGGGATTATATAGAAAGCCAAAACACAAAACTAATTTTTAATTTTTTTCAAATTTGATAACCTGATTAAAATTTGGATAAATCAAACCAAGTGTTGTGAAAACAGTTATCCAAATTTTATCTTACCTAAGCATGTATCTAGGTGATAGCAAGCATAAAATAAAGGCAACAAACCAAAACACCCCAATATATGATGAAGACCCACAATGGGAAAAACCTCGGATGACCCAACCAAACAAATTCACTATGATAAGGAATTACTCAAGGATGAAAAATGACTTACACAACTCGACTCGACTCCTTGAATATTTGACGCATCATTTTTTCCTTCAACATTCTCTTTAAAATAACACATAGGAGTCCACCTACGCATTGCCATAATGTGTGTTCCTCACATGCCTCTATTTCCACCGATCTAGGATCTGTAACCATCAACGAATTTCACATGGAGTCCACCGATTCAAACCACCACACTCACAGAGTCAACTATATGTAAACAACATACAGTCACGGAGTCCACCGTATGAAACTTTTCTCAATCAAGATGATGAGAAAAATAAACTTAGTGCCAAATATGATATCTCAATCTAGCATATTAGGTTGAAAGCGGGATCTCAAAACACTTGGGTGAAATTAGGGTTTGGAGGCTCTTGGGTTTCTGTTTGGAAATTAATTTTTGCAAAATCCCTCTTAAAAATTTGATGCCATCACTCCTTTAAAAATATAGCACAAATTTCTAGGCGATGGAGTTTCGTTCGAATGAAAATAATAGGCTTCTTCGAACGAAGTGTGTAATCTCATTCGAATGAAGTTACAGATCTCGTTCGAACTGACTTCTAATGATCTTTCACTGTAAAGCAAAAAAAATCGTTTGAACTTTATTTGAAGGTCGTTTTAATGACATTCATGAACTCGTTCGAACCAACTAAAAAAATTATTTGAATGAATGATGAGATTTCATTTGAATAGGTTAAACTATTGTTTAGATGACTTTGTTCAAAAAAATATTTTTCTTTAAAAATCATTGAATGCAAAATGGCCTTAAAGATTATTTAAAAAAAAATAAAGAATCGAATGATCAAAACTAAATACGGATTCATATCTTCGAAGACCCATGGATATTGAAGATGAAATGGGGAAAGAAACATGACACGATGATGTAGACGCTCTAACTTGGCTGTTATGGTCTTCAATTACACATTTCATGGGATTTGAAGGATAAACCAACTCAATACTAACGTTGAATAACTTTGATCTTGTGAAACTTTGCCGCATTATTTGTCACATCTTATATTTTATATATGGAGGTAAATAAACATAGAATAATAATCATAATAATGAATAAAGTTTCAAGAAAAAAATTAACTTTGCTAAAAACATGGTGCAAAACGAACCTTATTACAAAACGTTTAAAGTCTCACATAACAAAATTAAAAGGGAGAATATTAAGGTTTACATAAGTTGATAAGTTATAGTAAATATATTCTAGTCTAACTTATCTTCGTTGTTAACCATCGCCTATATATATGTGATGGAATATGTTTTCTCGATCATTATTGATATAAAATCTAAGGGGGTGGGGGATATTTGTCCTTTTTCGAGCTTGCTGTCCATATGGAAGGGGAAAGAATAACCAAAGCTTTTCCAAGTAGATAATTTCAAATCTACAGTTGATTAGTACATTTTAGAGTTGTAATAGCATATGAATACGAGAATTTATAATCAATTGTACATAAAGATATATAGAACAATTTGAATTATCAATGGTAATGAACAATGGTATAATTGAATCAGTTGAAACGAAGGAAATTAGGATGATCATAACTAGATAAATTATATCAACTCATAAGGATAAAAGTTCAAATATTTCTATAACTAGATAACCCATAGTTATTAGTTATAATGGCCTTATGGAATAGCAATACACATATAATGACATCAATCTAAAAATATTTGGAGATAAGTAATAGTGCTAAGCCTAAATCTAAAGAGTGGCATCCATATGGTACATAACGACTAGGCCCACAACCCTGAGTCCTACAGGACAAACAACAATGTCGTAGGTAAAATGCTAGTCTATTCCTTGTGTATATTGTATGCTATTATGGTATTACGATCTCCATCTCGTGTTTACGAAATCATTGATTTTATTAAAATCATCAGTTTAGGCTTGGCTTAGATAAGGGCAACGTAGGGTTACTAAGTGTTAAATTTGAATCAATATTCAATGGATTTCTTTACTACACAAAAGACTTCATAAATGAGAACAAGAGTTCTGGAACTATCACATAGTGATATAAACAATTGCAGTAATTTAAGGTATAAGCTCAAAATAATATTGAAATAGAATTCACCTACTTTTCAATTTTGAGATTTTAGTTTCACTTCTTGAGTAGGGGTTAGGTATTGGGAATGTTTGAGATCATGTATATAATGAACTATCTAGTGAGTGGTATTTAAATAAGGATGAAAAAAATTGGGGGTTTGTACATAATAAAAAATGAAAATGAAAAAAGAATGGGTTATATGTGTAATAACTTAAAATATGTTTGACGTAATTCATGAGTTTGTATTCATATTTAGAATTTGTGGTAAGAGATAATTTTGTTGGTTTTTATGTAAAGGAATAAGGTTTTAAGTTTTGGCATAAAATTCAAGTGTTTTCTAGAAAATTCAAATAAACTTTCAAACTCATTTTTCTAGAAATTTTTTTCTAGTTGACCAAACAGGATGAGGTAATTGTGATACCCCGCCTAATTAAATACCGGGCGATCAATCCTTTATTACATTAAAATCAAGGTGAACAGTTGGTTCATTCTTAGCATTTACATTTGAAGAGTCACACATTAAGTATAAGAATAAAAATGAACATTCAAGAGTTTAACCATCAATAACAAATCCCAACTCTAAAACTGTAAAGGAAAATATCCTGACAGCAATAAATTCCGATGTAAAGATACGGAAAGTAAAAGAATTACAAGCTCTGAAAAAACCAACTAAATAATGGAAAAGGCGACACATGCCCCACTGGATAAAACTAAACTAGAAGTGGAGTCAACAATGAAGTCGTCTAAGCAATGGCCTGCAACTCCCACAAAAGCTACAGCACGTTCCATCCAAAGAATCCTAAGCATGACGCCCCTGTGACTGGGCACCTGTAATACATACATATATATATATATATATATATATACACACACACACACACACAAGAGAGCAGAGGTAACAGCAAACAGGTCAGAGCCCGATTGTAAAACAATTTTAAAATAGGTTAGCAAGTATTTAAATTGCTTACCGGCTAATGCAACAGTCATATTAGTATGCGACACTCTCTTTAGAATTCTCACCTCTCATCTAGTGTGCACGTCTACTGTACTAATGAATCTCATATATCTCTCTAACTTGTTCTCCATAAGTTTTAACACGTGAAATTTAGGTTATGATATTCACTTTGGAAAGTCTATCTCTTCAAGATTTCTTACGTTATTTAGAATAATTTCGTACCGTTATAATGTTTTCGAATACTTATAGTGAAGTGAAACATTTATTCATTTCTTAACTACTTATACGAATAGTATAAAGTTCCCATATAGATATTGTAAAACCGAATAGGTTCGGTGTGTGATAATTGATTTAAATTAAATTAAATTAGCAAGATTCCAAGTAACCCTTATTTAATTTGAGTCTATTTAGAAACAACCCATAAATAAACAACTACGTGTGTGTGTGTGTGTGTCAAACCATAAATAAAGCATGCGACACAAAGTTAAGGAAAAATCCCCGCAGGGCAAAACCTTTTATTTCACTATAATAAGTAAATCGCAACTTACACAGATTACAATGAAATACAGTGACACACGAATACCCGCAGGCGTCGGTCGGTGTCGTCAACAATGAATCCACACGCAGCGAACCCACATGAACCTCAGTCCAATCAACAAAGGAAGAACCGCAACACTCCTTAATGACACGCAGCCATAAAACTTTGTAGAGACTCCCTCAGCAATGACACGCAGCTCTCGGTTGCAAAGATCTCTCCACAAAGGTTTGAACAAACACAAGGTTGTGTTCTTGGGTTACCAAAAAGATTCACAAAGGATTGGCAATTGTGTGAATCAAAACATGAGACTTGGAACTCAAAAAATATGAAGACTAGAGGTATTTGGACTCTCAAAAACGTCTTCCAAAGTCTTGCAAAACTGCTCCCCCGAAGGTGGTTTAAATAGCAAAACATATGAAGAGTTTTGCAAAATAAAAACACTGAAATTCTATCCAGCGTACAGGTACCCCGAACCGATTTGGGGTACCTTATGCGGTTTGGGGTACATCGGTTTGGGGTACCTTTCTAGTTTGGGGTTAAAAAAAAAACAGCATTCTTCAAGGAATTTTCTCCAACTTCAAAAGGTCATAACTCCTTCACCGTATCTCGGATGGAGGTGCCGTTTCTTCCAGTATCTTCGTTGCGGCGAGCTCTTCAACTTTATAGTTGACCAGACCTCCAAACTATGGATGTGAAATTACGAAAATGCCCTTGAACACTCCTATCGTGCCTTTTTTCACTGTTTTGACTTCCCTTGCGTACCACTTGCATTAAGTCCCTAAAATCTTGGAACGTGAAGTCGTTGAGGCAGATGTGGGACACATTAATGGAGATGTTGAATGCTTGATTCCCGGAATTCGAATAGAGGCCGTCATGTGAGATCGTGAGGTGACGTGCCAAATGTAGCGGCGTACGACATACACAAATGTAACATGTTGGACATGAGAAAAATGTCCTTACAAATCTCCCCCTATGTCTATGCCGGTACATACAAAAAAATCCGAATTATCAAATATGAAATTGCCTATACAAATCTACCCTCCCATGAACCCAAAACTGAAAAAGGTACAAATGAATAGTCTTCATCGTTTGTTCTTCAAATCTTTAGGAATCTCAAATCTTTTCTCATCAGGGTGTGCAATTCAGAGATCATCAATGTAGTACCTACACACATGAGATAAAGAAAAATACCAAGTGACGTATTGAGTTTGAAATGAGATAAACATAGATACCAATATATGATAAGCATAAGTCAAATCTCAAAAACTCCCCCAAAATTCAAACTCCCCCATAAAATGATAATTCTTTCTCCCCCTTTTTATGATGTCCCAAAATAGACAAATAAGAAGAATGAATCAAACAAGCAAAATCGGGGTGTCACGGTATACAAAAAATACACAAACAATTTTTTATTTTTCAAATTTTTCGAACAAAAATAAGATACCAATATGAACAAAAATGATACAAAAATCACACCATGGATTTAGACTCAAACAACCAAGTCATGGAAATGGAATGAATGGGTTTGAATACATTCGATAGGTAAATCAACTCAATCAATCATATGTTCACGATGCATATGTGTACCCCTAACGAATGAGCATCAAAAGTATCCTTAGGTGTAAAAATTTGTTGAATTTAGATGACATCGTCTTATAAAAATCAACAAATCAAAGTCAAATGATTTCCACACCAATAACGTCCAAAACTATGTAGCGCATTTTCTCAAGCATTTCAAGGACGTGCAAACCCGTTTTAAATTCTCCAACCAAACTCCCTCGTATATATTTTCTTGTAGAGGTAATCTAAATTCTCAAACTTTGGAGAATTTGTGCAAAAACCTAAATGGCCCCCTTTTGGCATGAATATCTTTTTATTGGCTTTCAATTTTTTCGGGCTCTTTTAACCTCTTTGGACCTCGGATAATAAAATTCCTCAATTTTTTAGGTCCTTTTTAACGGTGGCTTTTGCGCAAAGGATAGATGATTACCTTTCGCAGCCCCTCCCCGTTTTTTCAAACAAAGCACACAAACTCACAACACGGTTTTTATATGCACAATTTCCTTATCAAAATTTATCGCGCTTGGTTCGTTTTAAGGACAGGATTGAAGTGAAAACACCCAACCAACATGTGATAAGACAAGCACAATAATCAAACAAATCCGTGCATGTGTGCAATAAAGGAAACATGAGTCAAACATGTAGGAAGTAACACTTAATTACATCTTAATGACTCCAAACATTATAAAGCACATGGATGAATTGACCTATTGTCTCAAAACACTATCAAATAGTCACATGAAAATGGAATGATGTTGTGACTTGGTCATCCAAAGTGTTCATCCATAAACGGTGCAAACAAAATACAAAAAATCTTTTTGGATTTTTCAAAATTTTTTTGTCAAAATAAAATCTTTTTGTATTTTTCAAAAAAAAAAAATACAAAAAGTACATGTCACAACGCTAGCAAAAATATATCAAAAAGCATAACTAGCGTATGACAAACATGCAAACACAATCATCTATATGATATGGCAAGAGAAGAATCATGTGCAAGCAAACGGGACTCAACTTGTCTAAAATCTAGTGCCTCTAAGAGTGATTTTCTAACCCAAATAGATGTGAAACATCGTGTGGGGGCTTTGGAAACCACGAGAACACTAGACATAAACTTCCTAGGACTTTTTCCAAGATCAAAACAAAAACGCCTAAGGTGACCTTTCCTACCACAATGTGAACATGTGTAAACGGGAGGAATGTTACCTAAAGTGGGATCTTTTCTAACATCCTTGGAATTAGTTGACCCTCTAAAACAAATAATGTTTTTGGCTTTAGCATTAGAAGCATGCGAACACGATGAGCCACTACCATCACTATCAAACCTACATGAGTCTGTCACATCATTTTTTAACTTCAAAATTTTTGACTCAAGCAAAGAATTAGACTCTTCCAAAGACAGGGATTTCTTTTTCAAATTATCAATTAAACTTAACAGTGTATCACGCTCCCCCTCAATAAAAACAAACTTATCTCTAAGAGTCTTTTTACGTGCCGTAAAATCGTCGATTAATTTTTTATCCTCGACGGCACAAATAGGAACCCTAGAATTTTTTAAGTCCTCCAATTCCTTCTCTATAACTAGGACTCTCTCATCACTCTTCTTTTTGGCAATTTTCAAAGAATCAAAATCTGTACACAAATTACCAAAGTGCTCACGACAAATATCACTTTGAGTTTGAAACGCTTGCAAATATTCTATCTTACTTTTAAAGAGAGAATTTTCTTTTTCAAAAACTTTAATTCTTTTGCAAAGTTTCAAATTCAAACTTTTTAATTTTTCAGCACGGTCGCGAACTTTTTCAAAAATAGGCTCCTCATTAAATGGGCGTTCCATTGAAAAATTGCGATTTTTCACAAAACTGATTGAAAAAAAATCAATATCACACAAATTTTTGCGAAAAATAGGAACACACAATAAATTAGCGTAACCCGCTCTGATACCAATTTGACGACGTGAGAAGTCAAATTGTATCAAAAAAAATAAATCCTTGAAAAATCAAGATCACCCGATAAATTAGCGTAACCCGCTCTGATACCAATTTGTAAAACCGAATAGGTTTGGTGTGTGATAATTGATTTAAATTAAATTAAATTCGCAAGATTCCAAGTAACCCTTATTTAATTCAGGTCTATTTAGAAACAGCCCATAAATAAACAACTACGTGTGTGTGTGTGTGTGTGTGTTAAACCATAAATAAAGCATGCGACACAAAGTTAAGGAAAAATCCCCGCAGGGCAAAACCTTTTATTTCACTATAATAAGTAAATCGCAACTTACACAGATTACAATGAAATACAGTGACACACGAATACCCGCAGGCATCGGTCGGTGTCGTCAGCAATGAATCCACACGCACCGAACCCACATGAACCTCAGTCCAATCAACAAAGGAAGAACCGCAGCACTCCTCAATGACACGCAGCCATAAAACTTTGTAGAGACTCCCTCAGCAATGACACGCAGCCCTCGGTTGCAAAGATCTCTCCACAAAGGTTTGAACAAACACAAGGTTGTGTTCTTGGGTTACCAAAAAGATTCCCAAAGGATTGGCAATTGTGTGAATCAAAACATGAGTCTTGGGACTCAAAAAATATGAAGACTAGAGGTATTCGGACTCTCAAAAACGTCTTCCAAAGTCTTGCAAAACTGCTCCCCCGAAGGTGGTTTAAATAGCAAAACATATGAAGAGTTTTGAAAAATAAAAACACTGAAATTCTATCCAGCGTACAGGTACCCCGAACCGGTTTGGGGTACCTTATGCGGTTTGGGGTACATCGGTTTGGGGTACCTTTCTGGTTTGGGGTTAAAAAAAAACAGCATTCTTCAAGGAATTTTCTCCAACTTCAAAAGGTCATAACTCCTTCACCGTAGCTCGGATTGAGGTGCCATTTCTTCCAGTATCTTCGTTGCGGCGAGATCTTCAACTTTTTAATTGACCAGACCTCCAAACTATGGATGTGAAATTACGAAAATGCCATTGAACACTCCTATCGTGCCTTTTTTCACTGTTTTGACTTCCCTTGCGTACCACTTGCATTAAGTCCCTAAAATCTTGGAACGTGAAGTCGTTGAGGCAGATGTGGGACACATTAATGGAGATGCTGAATGCTTGATTCCCGGAATTCGGATAGAGGCCGTCATGTGAAATCGCGAGGTGACGTGCCAAATGTAGCGGCGTACGACATACACAAATGTAACATGTTGAACATGAGAAAAATGTCCTTACAGATATACGTATATATATTAGTTACACATATAATATATATACAAACAGCACCCCACATAAAATCTATGGTGCAAAGTTTCCATAAATAAGTATATATATACCAATAACTCACATAATATATATATACTAACGACACCGCACATAAAAACTATGGTGCTGGCATACTATGCTATCAGGTCCCCGTATCACTCGTACTAAGGGAATACTAGTTCGGAATCACTCTCGAACTGTATTAACACAAAACATATACAAATGGAGGCAAAACATAGTTCCCATTCCTAAGAGGTCAGCACATACCCTCACGTCTCTTAGGACCATCTGACTATCACTCAGATAGCCTGTAATCGGGGATACTATGTTCTAGAGTACAATTCAATATCCCCCATAAAGGTCCCATCGAGATAAGGCTGTCCCTGCACGGAAAACCCCGTGATAGCAAGTTGCCCGGGTACGATTTTTACACAGAAATAATATATGCACAATCACATCGTCATATATATATGTATTCACATCCACATTATTAAATTAGGTGCGCTCACGACCCAAAATTTAATTATCCGTTATTACACATTTTACTCGATTATCTCGTATAACGGACTCGTTCATTTTATTCTCGTAATTAAGTTATTCTAAACTCACTTCTCGTCTCTCAAAGTATTCTCTTTACCTAAGTACAATTTCAGTAGGCCCTCACTCACCTTCTAATCCAACTTCCTAGATATTTCGATTATTTAATCAACGCACGTATGATTTCTTAAGTATGAATGTCTCCCCGTTTACCATTTATTTCTCTTCACATTAAACTCCCACTTAATGGGGTTTATCTTGACCCTACTGGTCCTTTTTATGTTCCATTATGTTCTAGCAGCCCTAATCAATGTTTATTACTACTAAAATCGGATTAAGCTAACACGAGCAAAAATGCAGTTTTCCTGGAGGGGTCGATCGATCGATAAAATGGGGTCGATCGATCGATCAAGCAATTATGGCGAAACTGCCGAAAACCCAGCTACGGAAATCTTACCCCGAACTCATCCAAATCATCATGTTTCAGTCCCAAACTCCCAACCACTTATACTACAAGTGTTGTATACCCATATAAACAATATCCTACGTAAAACATGCGAATTTTCATCAACTATAACAAGATAAAAGGGTAAAAATCTTTATAAATCTCAAGAACCCTAATATTTTTCTTTAACTTAGTTTCTTCCATTCTTTTTCCAGATTTTCTATCACTAATACCATGGAAATTTGTGGTTCAACCTCTACATGTGAAATGGATTTCCAGAATATGATCTTTACCTCTACAACATGTAATTTTTGTCTCCAATTAAGGTTTTCTTTCAAAAACACTAATTCTAATCAACCCTAGACTAATATAAAAGAGCATTAAATTGATTAAAGCAAAATAGATACTTGCCTGAAATTCAAAGTTCTGATTTGTGGAAGAATTTGGTGTGGTTGTGATCCTCGTTGTGCGATCTACCATTTGGCGGTGACGGCGGTGCAACCGGAGGAGTTCTTGGCCTAGAACTCCTTGGAAAGTTTCTCCTCTTCCTCTCCAATGGCCGTCATTAGTTTTTGGTTATGCTAACCCTAGAAGACAATAATTACCATTTGATATAACCCTAGCTAATTCGTGGGTTTAATTACCCAAAATTATGAAATGTCCAAAATGCCCTCCCGGGGTACTAATTAAGCCTAGAAACGCCCCGAGACCCAAACTAAACCCCCGAGTACATTATTTTGACTATCTCGACCCTTTCGGACACTTTGGCACACTCGAAATGACCATACGGGTAACTTATAATTTATTCACTTTATATAATAATAATTTAGTCCTGACACGACACAGGCGCGTCCCGACTTAATTTCCATAATTGTCATTTTTTTCACACGTGACAATTTTTATAAAATAAATCTCATATATTATTGTACTCATCCAGTAACATTAAACGAATTTCCAATAATTACTAACTTTCTTCACGCTAGTAAATATTTAAAACAACTTTCCGGATTCAAATTAAATTAATTTATCTCAATTAAATTTAATAAATCCCTAAATTTAAAAGGCATAAAAATACGGGGTATTACATACTTCCCCCTAATAACGGAATTTCATCCCGAAATTCGGAAAATAAGGCCTACCTGGTAGAACAATTTTGGATATCTTTTCCGTACGCAGACTATCTAAATAGTAAGGCGCTTAATCACTATAGCCCCCGCCTCATAGAAAACTTGATTAACATTCTCATTGGAGACACTTCACATGGTGCTCCTAACCGACAACATTCGCATAGGTTATGCCTATACATTATAAATTTCCATTATCTCACTATTATTGGGAGGCTGCACCTCACTACATGACAACTACGCGGATTTATTTATATACAAAACTCCCATTCTGAGAAAAACCATACGAACATCTGACCACTCTTGTTTGCCTAAAACAGTCGTGGAATTCCACCATAGTTATCGGGTTATTCTCAACCGATCCAAAATTATGATTATCCACTCACCTCTAAACATACAGAAGGATAATAGTAGAGGTTCTTCCACACCAAAACCTTAATAAGCACCTCGTACGCGACAAAAAGGTACAAGTTCTTCTACAGAGCACTCCTGAAATCAATGTACCAAGATTCTGAAATTTTCTTCACGTGGCTCCACTAATCTTTAATCACTGTGCGCCTATTCCCTGGCTAAGGGTGATACGTCCTACTCGAAATGAAACCTTATCTCCGTTGGTTCCTGAAATCCCATATCAAAGGTGGGATTCAAAAATCTCATCCCGATTCAGAAATTAATACTGTTCCGGACCATGTACTGGCGCGATCCTTCCTTTCATAGGAAGTCTGGGGCACACTAGTTAATATTGTAAATCACCCCAAAGGAATATTAATCACCTCCTTCTTAGGTGACTTAATTCATATGTTCGGATGATCCCTTGATCTTTTTTTGAGGATGGTAACCCATCCAAGAACTTTATCGGCTTCCAATTATTGGAATTGTCGATAAACACAAAACTCTCTGGTAATCTCTCCTCTTCCACCCGAACCCTACCTATGGGTGGTGCATGTATAGACTACTCACTACGTCCCGCTAAACATCGATTTTTCCTTGAAATGTCTCACATTAAGTGACATTTAATACTCCCCTTCCTTCCTTAGTGTATGCTGAAAGTTCCGACCCGTGCTCTTTTCTACACGAAGCGCACTTCTGGATCTTTTATACCATACTAACATCATCACTCTTTGTATGCGCAAGTCGCTCTCACACTTGACTAATAATAACTCCGCTCCGAGTGTTCTTTATAATGATTACATTCTACTCTATTAAAGGAATACCCCTTCTTAAATGGCTTCCCACAGCCTTCCAATCAAATTAGGGTGTGCTATTCTAATTGCACACTTTTGTATAGATTATCGCCCCTCATGTGACGTTTAATCTACTCTATCACTTCCACTTCATTATGCTAGTCCCACAAACATATATTTCACACGTCTATTACCACGTCCCTTCAACTCGGACGATTTTAACATCAGTTAACCAAGATGCCCACATTTTATAACACCCCGACCGCCCTGGGAGAGCGAACAGCACGCTACTATCGAATAACTGAATTAATTCCATGAATCACATGGTATAGAGCATATAATTCCCACAATAAAATAAGAGAAACAACTAATCTCAAATCTCTTCAAATAAGTACAATAATTTTTCCAAATAGGTACAACAACCAAAATAAATCACTAACGCTCTATTCATCAAAATAAATACAGGTCATCTCTTTTGTATAATAAAAATTCTTTCCAGACCATCCATGCTAAAAAAATCATCCCAACTCTTTATTTACCTTGTGTTCTGAACGCAGTTACAACACTTGGGTACTCTCAATCACCCAAGAAATCGAAATTTTTAAATCCTCCTTATCATCGTTCCACCCCTCAACTCGTGGGGATAACTTTCAATGCTTTCTTACCACATAACCGGCTCCACTGGCCTTAAATCATGATTCAACTTCTAACTTATAGATATAATTACCTACCCCTAGTACGACCGAGGTATCGAACTTCCGGACATTGACCAAACGTCTCCCTAATTCCAACCTTACGTTAAGTTTCATGCATGGGATGTCTCGCAAAGCGAAATCCAAACAAGGAACCCCCCCGATACAATACTACCTAGTATTATCGATTTTTGAAATCCATTAGGTCCTCCGTCCATAGCATGTACCCCTTTATTCCGCCTCTTGACAGAAAAGTTATATTTCCTCCCGTAATTACACTTAACAAAGAACATTTTACCAATTCCACTATCGTTCAATATTGGTTGGTGGTAATTGCATTCCATAAACCTCGAATGCATACAATCGGAATTCTCGAAATCCCTTTCCCTAATAATAAGGGTATAACTCTTAACTCCCACATCTCTAGAGGATAGATATAACAATGCACTTTTCCTATCACCAATGCTTGAGTGCTAAATATAATACTGAGTTAAATCTTTTAGCTCAACAGTAAACCCGATACATACTGAATCATAATGATAAAGTCCATACATACATCGGTATCGAATATCTCGAGCCCACTCTTGTGACACCCCGCCTAATTAAATACCGGGCGATCACTCCTTTATTAAATTAAAATCAAGGTGAACAGTTGGTTCATTCTTAGCATCATTATCGTAAAAATAACTTTTCAAAATTTAACACCCTATTTCATTAAGCTAAGTGTCAAAACCATTTTTTAACATTACTTTCCAAATTTTATTTTGAAAATAAAGATTTAATTATCTACAACAATTCAATATTTAAAGAATCATACCATAATAATCCTGGAACATATAATCCAATTAATTTAAACATTCAACAACTAAATCCCAGCATTTAAAACTTAAAGTAAAACATACATGCTGAATAAATTCCAAAGTAACAGTACTAGAAATAACTGAAATACAAATGTCCCAATAAAACAGATAAATAGTGGAAAGGGCGACACATGCCCAATAAGGAGAATGATAGAAGTGGAATCAAGTAAATGAAATCGTCTAAACAAGTGGCCTGCAACTCCCACTTAAGCTGCAGCACGTTCCTTCCAAGGGATCCTAAACAAGACGCCCCTGTGGCTGGGCACCTGTAATATATACATATATATACAAGAGAGAAAGAGGAATAGAAACGGGTCAGAGCCCCATAGTATATATGATTTAAAAATTTGTTTAGCAAGTATTTAAATTGATACAGGCCAATGCAACAACATAGTAGTGCAACACTCTCTTGAGAAATTCTCGCCTCTCTTCTAATGTGCACTCCTATCGCACTAACCTTCCCAATGGTTTATCTCATCATATATCACACTATCCTTCCCCAAGGATTTAACTTATCTTAGGTGACTCTCAAAATTTAAGATTTAACAACATCATGGTTTAAAAAGGATAATTTCATTTAGTACAAAACGCTCATTTTAACTTTATTAATTCATAAAGTTTTTCAATATCATATTATACTTTTCAAAACAAGTATTTCCAATTTGAGTCATTATACATGAATTACTTACAAAAACACAGTAGGCAGTTTCCCATATTTCAGAAGTTCATATATATATATTAAATACTCGTATAATATATATATTCTAACAGCACCCCACATAAAAATTTTATGGTGCGGGCATACTCTGCTATCCAATCCCCGTATCAATCGTACTAAAGGGAATACAAGTTCGGAATCACTCTCGAACTGTATAAATACATACACAAACAATATTGAGGCGAAGCATAGTTTCCAAGTCCAAGAAGTCAGTACATGCCCTCACGTCTCTTAGGACCGTGACTACCGATTCGATAGCCTGTACCTAGGATTTCTATCTTCCAGGGTACGAGTCAATATCCCCCATAAGGCACACGAGATAAGATCGTCCCAGCGCGGAAACCTCAGGGATAGCAAGTAGCGCGGGCATGATTTTCACAAGTATATAATATATGCATACACAATCATATAAATATACTACTTTTATTATATCAATTTAGGTTTATCCAATAACCCACATTCACAACATTTATCCTTATTATCCCATTATTATTTATCAAGTATAATGGTTCGTTTCTAACTTTAATTCCAAGGGTTTTTCCAACTTACTACGTAACCCTCATGGACTCTATTCTTTCAAATGTACAATTCAGTAGATATCCATTTATGTTCCAACGTAACTCTCTCTTACGTGCCTCTCCCCTTTAATATATACTTACATTGTCCCTTATGCAAAATATACCAAAAATATAGATTTCGCCTTACATTAAAGGATTTTGAATTTTATTTTTAAAGATGAGAATTTCAAACGGTTTCGAAATCGGAATTAAAATGGAGTTTTAATTGAATTTTTATTATCTAGAAGATTCCTCGAAACATAAAACTCTATAGCAAAAAATATATTTAATAATATTGAACGTTCCGATCGAGCTGAATTTTTTTCTGTAGCTTCCTCTCGTCTTCAGCTAATTCTCTGTAAAATTTCATCCAATTCCAACGGTCCGATCGTTCGGAATAAATTTTTTTTTTAGTGTTTGTATCTGATTAGAACTCTTTTCTTAATCAAACTCTTAATCCTTTACATGACAAAGGGTTTCCAAAATATCATATAAATCATCACTACATGAAAATTTCCCATCTCAAATTGGATTTTTCTTCCATAAATCTCATCCTAATAACTCCTAAACTAATATGGATGATGCATCAACGAAATAAGCAAGATAAACACTTGCCTGGGATTTTCCAAAATCTGGTTTGGTGTTGAATTTGGTGTGGTTGTGTTCCGCATCTCGCGATCTACGCGTTGGCGGCGGTGCAAACGGGTGAGTTTTGAGCCTTGGAATGCCTTGAGAGCTCTCTCCTCTCCTCTCCAATGGCCGTTCTAGTGTTTTGAGTTATCTAACCCTAGGAGATAACCTAAACATCTGATATAACCCCTTTAATTTTCGTGGGTTTAATTACCCAAAAATACAAAATGACTAAAATGCCCTCCTGGGGTACTAATTAGGCCTAAAAATGCCCCGAGACCCAAATCAAACTCCCGGGTATACTTTTCTTACTATCTCGACCCTTCCGGACGCGTTGGCGCACTCAAAATGACCATACGAAGAACTTATAAAATATTTACTTTTATTTATCAATATTTAGTCCCGACGCGACACGGGCGCGTCCCGACTCAAATTTCTAAAATTGTCATTTTATTCACTCGTGACATTTAATATGGCCACTATTATATATTACTTTTCTCATTAGTAATATTCAACAAATTTTCCCATAATTACTAACTCTCATCACATTAATAATTATAACATAATTAATTTCCGGATTTTTATTAAATAATTAATTCACATTAAATTTAATAAATTCCCAAATTAATATAGCATAAAAATACGGGGTATTACATACTTCCCCCCTAATAACGGAATTTCGTCACGAAATTCGAAAAATAAGGCATACCTGGTAAGAACAAATCTGGATATCTCTCGCGCATATCGGCCTCGCGTTCCCAAGTGGATTCCTCCACGTTATGATGCTCCCACTGGACCCGTATAAGTGGAACTATCTTCGACCTCAATCTCCTCTCACTATAGTCTAGGATAGCCACCGGTCTCTCCTCGTAAGAGTTGTCAGGCTGTAAGTCTATCTCATCTATCACGATGTGAGTATGGGCCATATCATCCCAAAGATACCGTCTCAACGACGATATGTGGAATACATCGTGAATGCGATGTAAATGCTCTGGTAGTTCCAATCTATATGCTACCGGCCTAATCCTCTCGATAATGGGAAATGGTCCTACGTACCTCGGGGCCAATTTCCCTTTCTTCCCGAACCTCATCACTCCTTTCATAGGAGATACACGCAGTAACACTTGGTCCCCCACATTAAACTCCCGAAAGAACCGTTTCGCATCGGCGTAGCTCTTCTGTCTGTCCTGGGCTACTCGAATGCGACTCCTAATCATCTCAATCCTTGCGGAGGTTTCCTGAATTACCTCTGGTCCTAGCAACTTATTATCCCCCACCTCGAGCCAACAAGTTGGAGAACGACAAGGCCGGCCATACAAAGCCTCAAATGGAGCCATACCAATCGTAAACTGATAAGAGTTATTATAAGCAAACTCTACCAGTGTAAGATGTGGTTCCTAACCTCCTCCAAAATCAAGAACACACATGCGTAGCATATACTCTAACATCTGATTAGTACGCTCTGTCTGTCCATATGTCTGTGGGTGATAAGCTGAACTCAGCCTCAACTCAGTACCCATAGCCTCCTGAAAGCTTTCCCAGAAACGTGACACGAAAATCTTGTCTCTATCTGACACAATATTCAGGGGCACCCATGTAATCTGACAATCTCAGAAATGAACAACTGAGCATACTGGCCCGTGGTATAATCTGTCCGCACCGGCAGAAAATGAGCCACCTTGGTCAAACGGTCTATAATCACCCAGATAGAGTCGTGGCCTCGCTGTGATGTCGGCAACCCTGTAATAAAATCCATGGAAATACTCTCCCACTTGCACGCGGGTACTTCCAATGGCTGAAGCAATCCTGACGGTTTCTGATGGTCCACCTTCACCAGCTGGCAGGTAGAACACTTGGACATGAACTCAGCAATGTCCGTCTTCATCCCACTCCACCAGTATTGCCTCCTCATATCCTGGTACATCTTATCTCCTCCAGGATATACCGAAAATCGGGACCCGTGAGATTGGGTCATCACTGCATGATGCAATTCTGACCCTTCTGGAACCACTAACCTCCCATTAAACCTCAAACCCCCATCAGAACTAACAGAATAGGACTCAGCACCCTCGGCTAAAAGTTGTACAATCTGCTCTTGGAAAAATGGGTCTGTGGTTTGGGCCTATATTACCCTCATAACAATCTCGGGTGTGACTATCATAACAGATATGAAGGAATGGGCTACTGCGTCCTGGTGACCCAACTCCTTCCACTTCGCTTTCCAGACGTCCGCTACCTCATTTATCGGTCTTCGGCTCAACGCATCAGCAACTACGTTGGCTTTCCCCGGATGATATTGTATGTCGAACTGATAGTCCTTCACAAACTCTAACCATCTGCGCTGACGCATATTCAGCTGTCGCTGAGTGAACAGGTACTGCAGTGATTTGTGATCTGTGAACAAACGAAACTTCTCCCCCAATAAATAGTGTCTCCATATCCTCAATGCAAAGACGACCGCTGCTAACTCCAGGTCATGGGTGGGGTAATTCTTCTCATGCGGCTTAAGCTTGCGGGAGGCAAAAGCTATAGCCTTCTCTTCCTGCTAAAGTACTCCCCCAAGTCCCCGTAAAGAAGCATCGGTGTAAACCAGGTACTCCACACCCGGCTTCGGTAAAGCAAGGACTGGTGCTGAAGTAAGCTTGTCTTTCAGCTCATCGAAAGCTAATTGACAAGATTCATCCCAAACATATGGTACCCCTTTGCGAGTCAGGTTCGTCAATGGACCCGCTATTTTGGAGAATCCCCGAATGAATGTCCTATAGTATCCGGCTAACCCCAAGAAACTATGCACTTCCGTCGGTGTCGTGGGTTGTCCCCACTCCCTCACCACTGACACTTTACTCGGGTCAACGGCTATCCCCTGTTCAGAAACAACATGCCCCAAGAACTGTACCTCTTGCAACCAGAATCCACACTTCTCGTACTTAGCATACAACTGATGCTCTCGTAAAGTCTGAAGAACCTGCCTCAAGTGCTCGGCATGCTCCTCCTCGGAGTATGAATATATCAAAAGGTCATCTATGAAGACAATGACAAAGTGATCCAAGAACTCTCTGAACACTCGGTTCATTAAGTCCATGAATACGGCTGGAGCATTTGTGAGACCAAATGGAATCACTCTGAACTCGTAAGACCCATATCTCGTCAAGAAGGCAGTCTTTGAAATATTCTGCTCTCTAATACGTAGCTGATGGTACCCCGACCTCAGATCTATCTTCGAAAAGAAAGTTGCTCCCCTCAGTTGGTCGAACAGATCATCGATTCGAGGCAACGGATACTTATTCCGTATCGTGACCTTGTTCAACTCCTGGTAGTCCACACATAACCTCAGTGAACCATATCTCTTCTTCACAAACAAGACTGGAGCGCCCCAAGGTGAGGTACTCCTGCGAATGAAGCCCTGACCTAACAGCTGCTCTATCTGATCTCGTAACTCTCGCATCTCCGCCGGAGCCATACGGTATGGAGCGCGTGCTATAGGTCTCGTATCTAGCAATAAATCTATGACAAAGTCTATCTCTTGACTGGGGGTAGGCCTGGTATCTCCTGGAATACATCGGAATACTCACGAACGACTGGGATCGAGTCTAAAGGAATCACAACCTCCTTAGAGGCATCCTCTTCTATATAATACAAATGAGCGGTCGAACCTCCCTCTGGGCGAGGCATCGCCACTACAAACATCTCTTGCCCCGGAATGGCAAAAACAATGCTCCCACCGAAGCAATCAATCATGGATCTATAAGCTGCGAGCCAATCCATACCGATAATAACATCATGCTCATGCATATCTAAGACTAACTTGTCTGCAGGTAATACCAAACTACCAATCTCTACCCCCACTCCCCGGCATATAAAGAAGATAAGCGACCCACTCCCCAGTGGTGAGTCTACACACGTCACTGTACTCTCTGCTATGGCCAACAACCCTAAGGCCTTCACAAAATGCGTAGCTATAAAATAATGCGTCGCCCCAGTATCAAACAAAACCCGACCCATAGTACCATGGATAGGAAACATACCCTCAATCGCGGGTGGTGCCTGTTGAGCTGCTTCCTGGTGGACGTTATAGACACGTCCGTATTGTAACTGGCCCTGCTGCACTAGAGCTGCTGGAATGGCTGGTAGGGCTGGTACCTGGGCTGGAGCTGGGAGGGCAGCTGGAAAAAGTGGTCTCTGTGGCTCATTATGGGCACCCTACTGCTGTGGGGCCCTATTACCCTCAGGGCAATCCTGGCGCTTATGACCATGCTTGCCGCATACAAAACATCGGCCTCTGAAGTTACCTCCCCTCTGACCCTGCTGACCACGGCCCTGCTGGCCGTTACCTCCCCGCCACTGGCCCTGTTGGCCCTGATTAGCACGTTATTGGCCCTGTTGGCCCTGTTGATTAGGCTGGCCCTGCCTATAACCCCCAAATCCTAGCCTGGAATCACCTGAACATAATCGCTTAGCAGGGTCCCCCTGATGGGAACTCTGCTCGTGTTGACGAGTCTATCCATGAGATGGTGCCCCACTAGCACTACTACCCCCGGTCCTGCCCTGCCGGCTGGACTCTCCTGCTCTCCTGCTCTCCTGCTTCCCTGCAGATGGAAGCGGTGATCCTGGCAATGTAGTAACGCAGCATTGAGTACATCAGTGAAAGTACTCAGAGATAGATTCCCTATAAGATGCTAACAGATCCTCCAAGCTAACCCGTCCACAAACAACATTATCTTCTTACTATTAGTAGGTGCCTCATCTGGCACTATGGTGAGAAGTCTCGTGAACTCCTCCTCATACTCAGCAACGGTAGAGTTCTCCTGTTTCAAATTCAGTAATTTCCGCCTCATCTCAGTCTGCACGGCGGGTGGAAAGTACTTGCGGTCAAACCGCTCCCAAAACGACTGAATAGGGACCGTGTCCCTCTCCTCCAAGGTGGTAGTGGAGTCCCACCACTGCAAAGCGGCCCCCACCAGCTTAAAGGAAGCCAATAACTTCCTTTGCACGTCGTTGCACTCATACATACGAAGATGCCGATGGATGTCTTTCTTCCATTGGCTGACTGTGACGATATCTGAGCTACCAGAGAACTCAGGGGGATGCGCCTTCTGAAAAGCATCCCTATTCCTCTCCCATGCAGATGGAAGATGTGCTGGTACTGGTGCCACTTCCTGAATCTGGGGTGGAGCCTGCTGAACCACCGCTAGCATGGCATTCACCGCCTGAGCAACAATGGCGGCTACTTCACTAGCATTCATAGTGCCTTGTGCCGGAGCTGATGGATGCTCGGCCTGGGCAAGCCTATCCTTCGGTGCACGTCTCGAAGGCATCTGAAACGTGAAGTAGTTTATTAGTCTACAGTCATTATCAAATCTCAAATAGCTGAAGACGTAACGTAAAAGCCGAAATACAACAATCCTAAAAATAGGGCTCTATAACAAAAACGTTAAGCTGAAAGAGAAAATAAGCCGTACAGATCCTATGGACACTAGAACCTGATGCTCTGATACCACCTGTCACACCCCGCCTAATTAAATACCGGGCGATCACTCCTTTATTAAATTAAAATCAAGGTGAACAGTTGGTTCATTCTTAGCATCACTGTCGTAAAAATAACTTTTCCAAATTTAACACCCTATTTAATTAAGCTAAGTGTCAAAACCATTTTTTAACATTACTTTCCAAATTTTATTTTGAAAATAAAGATTTAATTATCTACAACAATTCAATATTTAAAGAATCATACCATAATAATCCTGGAACATATAATCCAATTAATTTAAACATTCAACAACTAAACCCCAGCAATTAAAACTTAAAGTAAAACATACATGCTGAATAAATCCCAAAGTAACAGTACTAGAAATAACTGAAATACAAATGTCCCAATAAAATAGATAAATAGTGGAAAGGGCGACACATGCCCAATAACGAGAATGATAGAAGTGGAATCAAGTAAATGAAATCGTCTAAGCAAGTGGCCTGCAACTCCCACCTAAGCTGCAGCACGTTCCTTCCAAGGGATCCTAAACAAGATGCCCCTGTGGCTGGGCACCTGTAATATATACATATATATACAAGAGAGAAAGAGGAATAGAAACGGGTCAGATCCCGATAGTATATATGATTTAAAAATTCGTTTAGCAAGTATTTAAATTGATACAGGCCAATGCAAGAACATATTAGTGCGACACTCTCTTGAGAAATTCTCGCCTCTCTTCTAATGTGCACTCCTATCGCACTAACCTTCCCAATGGTTTATCTCATCATATATCACACTATCCTTCCCAAAGGATTTAACTTATCTTAGGTGACTCTCAAAATTTAAGATTTAACAACATTATGGTTTAAAAAGGAGAATTTCATTTAGTACAAAACGCTCATTTTAACTTTATTGATTCATAAAGTTTTTCAATATCATATTATACTTTTCAAAACAAGTATTTCCAATTTGAGTCATTATACATGTCTTACTTACCATAACACAGTAGGCACTTTCCCATATATCAGAAGTTCATATATATATTAAATACTCGTATAATATATATATTCTAACAGCACCCCACATAAATTTTTTATGGTGCGGGCATACTCTGCTATCCAATCCCCGTATCAATCGTACTAAAGGGAATACATGTTCGGAATCACTCTCGAAGTGTATAAATACATACACAAACAATATTGAGGCAAAGCATAGTTTCCAAGTCCAAGAGGTCAGTACATACCCTCACGTCTCTTAGGACCGTGACTACCGATTCGATAGCCTATACCTAGGATTTCTATCTTCTAGGGTACGAGTCAATATCCCCCATAAGGCACACGAGATAAGATCGTCCCAGCGCGAAAACCTCAGGGATAGCAAGTAGCGCGGGCATGATTTTCACAAGTGTATAATATATGCATACACAATCATATAAATATGCCACTTTTATTATATCAATTTAGGTTTATCCAATAACCCACATTCACAACATTTATCCTTATTTTCCCATTATTATTTATCAAGTATAATGGTTCGTTTCTAACTTTAATTCGAAGAGTTTTTCCAACTTACTACGTCACCCTCATGGACTCTATTCTTCCAAATGTACAATTCAGTAGATATCCATTTATGTTCCAACGTAACTCTCTCTTACGTGTCTCTCCCCTTTATTATAAGTACATTTTTCCTTATGCAAAATATCCCAAAAATATAGATTTCGCCTTACATTAAAGGATTTTGAATTTTATTTTTAAAGATGAGAATTTCAAACGGTTTCGAAATCGGAATTAAAATGGAGTTTTAATTGAATTTTTATTATCTAGAAGATTCCTCGAAACATAAAACTCTATAGCAAAAAATATATTTAATAATATTGAACGTTCCGATCGAGCTGATTTTTTTTTCTGTAGCTTCCTCTCGTCTTCAGCTAATTCTCTATAAAATTTTATCCAATTCCAACGGTCCGATCGTCCGGAATAATTTTTTTTTAGTGTTTGTATCTGATTAGAACTCTTTTCTTAATCAAACTCTTAATCCTTTACATGACAAAGGGTTTCCAGAATATCATATAAATCATCACTACATGAAAATTTCCCATCTCAAATTGAGTTTTTCTTCCATAAATCTCATCCTAATAACTCCTAAACTAATATGGATGATGCATCAACGAAATAAGCAAGATAAACACTTTTCTAGGATTTTCAGAAATCTGGTTTGGTGTTGAATTTGGTGTGGTTGCGTTCCCCGTCTCGCGATCTACGCGTTGGCGGTGGCGGCGGTGCAAACGGGTGAGTTTTGAGCCTTGGAATGCCTTGAGAGCTCTCTCCTCTCCTCTCCAATGACCATTCTAGTGTTTTGAGTTATCTAACCCTAGGAGATAACCTAAACATCTGATATAACCCCTTTAATTTTCGTGGGTTTAATTACCCAAAATAAAAAATGACTAAAATTCCCTCCCGGGGTACTAATTAGGCCTAAAAATGCCCCGAGACCCAAATCAAACTCCCGGGTATACTTTTCTGACTATCTCGACCCTTCCGGACGCGTTGGCGCACTCAAAACGACCATACGAACAACTTATAAAATATTTACTTTTATTTATCAATATTTAGTCCCGACGCGACACGGGCGCGTCCCGACTCAAATTTCTAAAATTGTCATATTATTCACTCGTGACATTTAAAATGGCCACTATTATATATTACTTTGCTCATTAGTAATATTCAACAAATTTTTCCATAATTACTAACTCTCATCACATTAATAATTATAACATAATTAATTTCCGGATATTTATTAAATAATTAATTCACATTAAATTTAATAAATCCGCAAATTAATATAGCATAAAAATACGTGGTATTACAACTATCCCCTCCGAAGTCTCTAGGATAGATAATATAAGTGGGCGTCCGACCTTCTTGCAGTTGAAGTCTCGCCAAAATAAAAACATGTTGCACTGATGCAACCACTCCGATAGCCTTGCAATAATTGTCCACTATCGTACTAACCATTTCTATAACGTTATAACAAAGATAATATCATACTCGCATATCACGTCACTACAACGAGTAACCTCAATAGAGTACATAACACTATTAATATACTCATTCATCCTCCGCGGATAGCACTAAAGAAAAATCCCACTACACTAGGGAAAAATATTCACATAATAATAACGTTTATAATTATACGCATTAAACTCGTCTCACATGCTAATCTAGAAATGAACAAAATATAGTGACTCACTCGTGTCACCTAAATACGCCTCATCCTCTGAGGACACAACTTATACTTCCACCTTGCCAATCGTCTTGACTGAACAAATGGTCTCCGGACGTAACACGTCTGCCCAAACCAAAACAAAACTACCTTAATCGTTGTCTTTTTCTAGGCACCGTATTCTTGTCCCTTTACTCACTTCGGAAAATATTATCGCGTGCTATTTCACTCCCCACAAAATACCTCAACACATAATCCACTTATCATTAGTCCTACTAACCATTTTAGGATTGACCTTCTCTCGGACTTTAGTAGACTCGATTCCTGTTGGCTACCCCGGTTATTCCCTAGCCTTTTAGGCCCTAAATAACATGTCACTGTCTATAATAGTCCTTACCGAATTTACCATCACTTGGTAAGAATTCAACTATCTGAATCATTTAAATGGGTCCCCTGATGTGTATCCACACCCCTTGTGGTGCTACACCACAACCGTTGTATTCAGTCTTATTCTTGACTAAATTCTTTGATTCTTTTAGCTTCCCACACCAAGAAGAATTATCATCTTCATTGACAAAGTACGATCTTGTCAACCCCTGAATCGAACGTCCAGCAGAATTCCCTTTTCAAGTGTTATCAACTATTATTACGAGTCGATCTCCCACTTAGAGTTCTTTCCTCCCTTTGTATATACATCTTTCGATACAAGATTCGCTAATGGTTTAGACTCATATTCACAAATGGACCTCTGTCAGGTCATCCTATGATGGGTTCAGAACATCATTCACTTCTCATCCTGAACATCTGATGAAGGAACTTGCGGTCAAATTTTACTTAAGATTCTCCTATAGGCATAGCATTCCCCTTCTAAAAGTAGTGGCTGACTCCCACCATGATAACCTAATTCCGACAAGTCAAGAAAATTTATCTCCAAATTTTCACTTTCAGTTAGCCACACTCCGTCCTATATCTAAACCTTTGGATACTTTACCTCCTTTGGTAAACACATACAATTCCCGCAATTCTAGAATTTCCACTGACAATTTTCTACAATGCTTTGTCTGACTTTTCCCAGTCGTACCATGTTGGTTGAGTCTACTCTCGCACCTCTTTCGACTATAGAAACACTGGGAAATCCTAGGCTGCGTTCTAGTCGTCTTTACAGTCCTGGCTTCCCGTGCCATAATAAGGGTGACCTCGACTACGGTCATCATCCTCGAATATATTTTACAACCTCAACTGAGCCCTGTCTCCTGATGTCTGCTTAACGGCCCTCTTCTGACATCCCTCATCGCTCGGCACACGCACACATCCGAACGAAATTAGAATTCACTAATGTATATACGTTATAGCAGGAGAACGAAATCTCATCAAAGAAATCGACAATCCTAAACATAGGGCCCTATATCAAACAAAGCAACGCTGAAAGCATAATAAGCCGCACAGATCCTAAAGGACACTAGAACCTGATGCTCTGATACCACCTGTGACACCCCGTCTAATTAAATACCGGGCGATCAATCCTTTATTAAATTAAAATCAAGGTGAACAGTTGGTTCATTCTTAGCATCACTGTCGCAAATTACAATTCTCAAATTGAAACACCCTAATTAATTAAGCTAAGTGTCAAAAATATTTAAAACCTTATTTCCATTTTATTAAATCCAATTATAAAACCTTTAACCATTTACATTTTAAGAGTCACACATTAAGTATAAGAATAAAAATGAACATTCAAGAGTTTAACCATCAATAACAAATCCCAACTCTAAAACACTAAAGGAAAACATCCTGACAGCAATAAATTTCGAAGTAAAGATATTGAAAGTAAAAGAATTACAATCTCTGACAAAACCAACTAAATAATGGAAAAGGCGACGCATGCCCCACTGGATAAAACTAAACTAGAATTGGAGTCAACAATGAAGTCGTCTAAGCAATGGCCTGCAACTCCCACAAAAGCTACATCACGTTCCATCCAAAGAATCCTAAGCATGATGCCCCTGTGGCTGGGCACCTGTAATACATATATATATATATATATATATATATATATATATATATATATATATATATATATACACACAAGAGAGCAGAGGTAACAGCAAACGGGTCAGAGCCCGATTGTAAAACAGTTTTAAAATAGTTTAGCAAGTATTTAAATTTCTTACCGGCTAATGCAATAGTCATATTAGTATGCGACACTCTCTTGAGAATTCTCACCTCTCATCTAGTGTGCACGTCTACTGAACTAATGAATCTCATATATCTCTCTAACTTATTCTCCATAAGTCTTAACACGTGAAATTTAGGTTACGATATTCACTTTGGAAAGTCTATCTCTTCAAGATTTCTTACGTTATTTATAATAATTCCGTATCGTTATAATGTTTCCGAATACTTATAGTGAAGTGAAACATTTATTCATTTCTTAACTACTTATACGAATAGTATAAAGTTCCCATATAGATATACGTATATATATTAGTTACACATATAATATATATACAAACAGCACCCCACATAAAATCTATGGTGCAAAGTTGACATAAATAAGTATATATATACCAATCACTCATATAATATATATATACTAACGGCACCCCACATTATGGTGCTGGCGTACTCTGCTATCAAGTCCCCATATCACTCGTACTAAGGGAATACTAGTTCGGAATCACTCTCGAACTGTATTAACACAAAACACATACAAATGGAGGCGAAGCATAGTTCCCAGTCCTAAGAGGTCAGCACATACCCTCACGTCTCTTAGGACCATCTCACTATCACTCAGATAGCCTATAATCAAGGATACTATGTTCTAGGGTACAAGTCAATATCCCCCATAAAGGTCCCATCGAGATAAGACTGTCCCGGCGCGGAAACCCCCGTGATAGCAAGTAGACCGGGTACGATTTTTACATAGAAATAATATATGTACAATCACATCGTCATATATATATGTATTCACATCCACATTATTAAATTAGGTGCGCTCACGACCCAAAATTTAATTATCCGTTATTACACATTTTACTCGATTATCTCGTATAACGGACTCGTTCATTTTATTCTCGTAATTAAGTTATTCTAAACTCACTTCTCGTCTCTCGAAGTATTCTCTTTACTTAAGTACAATTTCAGTAGGCCCTCACTCACCTTCTAATCCAACTTCCTAGATATTTCGATTATTTAATCAACGTACGTATGATTTCTTAAGTATGAATGTCTCCCCGTTTACCCTTTATTTCCATTCACATTAAAGTCCCACTTAACGGGGTTTATCTTGACCCTACTGGTCCTTTTTATGTTCCATTATGTTCTAGCAAGCCTAATCAAGGTTTATTACACCTAAAATCGGATTAAGCTAACACGAGTAAAAATGCAGTTTTCCAGGAGGGGTCGATCGATCGATGAAATGGGGTCGATCGATCGATAAAGCAGTTATGGCGAAACTGCCGAAAACCCAGCTACGGAAATCTTACCCCAAACTCATCCAAATCATCATGGTTCAGTCCCAAACTCCCAACCACTTATACTACAAGTGTTGTATACCCATATAAATAATATCCTTTGTAAAACATGCGAATTTTCATCAACTATAACAAGATAAAAGGGTAACAATCTTTATAAATCTCAAGAACCCTAATATTTTTCTTTAACTTAGTTTCTTCCATTCTTTTTCCAGATTTTCTGTCACTAATACCATGGAAATTCATGGTTCAACCTCTACATGTGAAATGGATTTCCAAAATATGATCTTTACCTCTACAATATGTAATTTTTGTCTCCAATTAAGGTTTTCTTTCAAGAACACTAATTCTAATTAACCCTAAACTAACATAAAAGAGCATTAACTTGATTAAAGCAAGATAGATACTTGCTTGAAATTCAAAGTTCTTATTTGTGAAAGAATTTGGTGTGGTTGTGATCCTCGTTGCGCAATCTACCATTTGGCGGTGACGGCGGTGCAACTGGAGGAGTTCTTGGCCTAGAACTCCTTGGAAAGCTTCTCCTCTTTCTCTCCAATGGAAGTCATTAGTTTTTGGTTATGCTAACCCTAGAAGAAAACACTTACCATGTGATATAACCCCAGAAAATTCGTGGGTTTAATTACCCAAAATTACCAAATGTCCAAAATGCCCTCCCGGTGTACTAATTAAGCCTAAAAACACCCCGATAGCCAAACTAAACCCCCGGGTACTTTATTTTGACTATCTCGACCCTTTTGGACACTTTGGCGCACTCGAAATGACCATACGGGCAACTTATAATTTATTCACTTTATATAATAATTATTTAGTCCTGACACGACACAGGCGCGTCCCGACTTAATTTCCATAATTGTCATTTTATTCACACGTGACAATTTTTATAAAATAAATCTCATATATTACTATACTCATCCAGTAACATTCAACAAATTTCCAATAATTACTAACTCTCGTCACGCTAGTAAATATTTAAAATAACTTTCCGGATTAAAATTAAATTAATTTATCTCAATTAAATTTAATAAATTCCTAAATTTAAAAGCCTTAAAAATAAGGGGTATTACAGTAATACACTATTTTGATCATAAAAATAAAATAATTTTTTGAAAAAATCTCAGAATTATTTGATTGGAGATGCGCCATCACGCACTTGGTCAAAGTCCAGACACATTGGCTTTGACTTCACACGCAACGCATGGACTATTGTTCATCGTCTTCCTTCAATTGTTGACCTAGGGTTTTGACAAGAACTTTGAGTGTGAAGAACTCCTTCTTCAATTGTTGACCTAAAATATTATCTATAATTATGAACCGATCTAAGAAAGGTTGAAACATTCGATGAATTAAGTTCACGAAAGTTAGGGCGCATTGGTTAGTCCAAAAGACATTACCAAAAATTCAAAATTGTTGTATTGGGTTCAGAAAGAAGTTTTAGGTATATCTTCTTCTCTAACATGAAGTTGATGATAACTGGATCTTAAATCAATTTTGGAAAATACTCGAGATTATCGTAACCAATCGAACAAATCTCATATTCTAGGTAATCGATATTTATTCTTAATATTCACTTGATTTAACTTCCAATAATCAATGCGTAATAAAAATGTTCAATCTTTATTTTTCATGAAGAATATTGGTGCTCCCCAAAGAGATATATTAGGTTGTATAAAACCTTTTACTAACAACGCATTGAGTTGGGTTCGCAGTTTTTTCAATTATAAAGGCAACATTCGATACAAAGGTATAGAAGTAGGAGAAGTGTTTGACACTAAGTAGATGGTAAATTCTAGTTCTCTTGATGGAGTTATCCCATGAAAATCTTCACTAAATACATCATTTAATTTATTTAAAATAGTAAGAGGTGTTAATGAAGAGTTTTCTTGAAGTCAAGAAAATGATGAATTAGAACGAGTTGTACCTTGGAAGTAAAAGGAAGCTTTCTGAGTATTTTGAAACATCACTGGTTTCTTATGAAAATTTCTATGGGCAAAGTTTGATGACAAAACGTCCATTCTGATTATTAAGTTGAATATTTTGATTTCTAAACCTACCAAATCTACAATGAGATTTCTCGTTCCAATTCTAATAGTGCTATGTTTGAAACTCGGTAATCACACTGGTCCCCTTGTTGTTATTCCTATTGACAATGAGTATTTTAAGTGACTACTAAACTTCTTAATCATAGTAATGAAGTCGTAACTAATAAAGGAATGCATTGTTCCAGAATCAAATAATATGAGAATCGGGAAATTGTGAAAAGATATGTTAACTTCAACCACGTCATGATTGTTTGGATTGCTTATCGTAAAAGTCATGAAATTTAATCCTTGAGTCTTAGTCATCCTCCCTTGTCCTTTCTTAGTTCCATTAAACCTTTGACAAGAATGCTCGTTATCATTCCCATTTGGTACAATAAACGGAGGTTTGATAAACTTGGTGGGTTTTTTCAGTAAAAAGACTTTGTTTAGAAAAAATAATTTGTTGATATTATATTATTGTAAATTTGGACACTGCGGATGTATATGACATGATTCGTTACATTCATGACATCATATCACAGGCCCACCAGTAGTATGATTAATTTGACTAAAATATTATCCATTCTTTGGTCTTGAATATGGATAATCCCTTTTCATTTGGTTGCGTCCTTGCCACATATGGATTCTTGGAAACTGGGATTACGTTTCTAGTAAATCCACCAGATGATGGTTTTCATTCAATGAGAGAGGCTAAATCTACCATTTGAATAAAATCAAGAGGTTGTAATGGTATAATGTCTTAATACTAGTTCGAAGTCTGCGGTCAAAGTGTTTGCATTTCTTTCTTTTGTATCTATGTAAACCTGAGCGTAATGAGAAAGTTAGATACATATAGCCTCATATTATGCAATTATCATTTGCTGTTATTTGAATACTAATAAATCTACTACCTTTTTGTCTCTTTTTGCTTAAGAAAAATACATCTTTACAAAAAATTCTTTAAATTGGTCCTAAGCTAACCTTCGACATTTCTGGACTGAATAATTGATTTCCACCTAAAATCTTCTTCTCTTTAAAACAAATATGTTTCTAACATCACCCCAAGGTTAGGTGCGATCCCTACTCCATTCAATACTTTCGGTGTTTGCGTAGGCATTTTTTTGACACATTTGCACCAGGTTTTCCATAAAAGATAGGTGGTCTTTGTCGAAGGAATTCATTGAGTGAGTTCATTCTTCATATTTCATCAATAGTATTGTTATTAATTGGACATGGAGGTACATTGTTCTATAGTCATTTTAATTCTTGCAGAAACCGTAGTATATTATCGGTGGTAGCTGAAGGAATCAAAATATTTGGAGCATTATGTTGCTCTTCTTGGTGTTGGACTCCACTGCTAGATGCTCGTGGGTTTACCATCCTATATAAAGCATAACTAAAGATATAAAAAGAGTTTTGTAATTTTAACAAAATAATATTTTATATAACTAATTTATATGTGTTCCAAGATATGATACAATCAAAATTTTGTAGAAACTAAAAATTAACACATAGTACATAATTTCTACACACGCATACAAACCTACTACACAAATAAATCTCTTTTTCCACACACAAGACAAAATTTTACTTCGATGCTTCGTTTCTTTATTTAGATACACTTGATATTACATTGATCATTTGTTTCTTTATTTAGATATACTCAGACTCTTCTTCATGTTACCTCTTACATAAGTTGTAGCACGATTTGGTCAAGTGCAACATCAGATTCTCTAAAAGTAGAATTTGATGGCGAGGAGCTAAAAATGAAGAAACTCAAGGATGATTCACCGATCCATAGTTGATAGGGGAGTATGGTAGAGTAGCTATAAGTTCTTTTATGGAGCCATGTCCCATACTAAGTGAATGTCTTGTTGAAGCATTCTGGGGTCCACGGCATATATTTGATCTTATTTTGCAGACTGTTCCTCATAATCAGTCTTCCAATCAAAAGAGCATGTTTGATTTTTGGAGTCACAATAGCCCATTTACGATAGATGTTTCAGATGCTTTTACACACCTTTGCATCACCTTGATCTTTGACTGTCTGAGTGAAACTTTCATTACTCACACCATGGATGTCTAAATACATCTCATCCTAGACGTTCATAACAGTAAGACATAATCGTTTATATGATGTAACAAAGAAGTTACAAAATGAAAATATCTAATATGCTATCCTAAGTCCCGTATTGGCCTAATAAACTTGGTGATCGCTCTGATACCATGTTATCGCACCCAATATTAGGTATATGCAGCTAAATTACCATATAATAATAATTGCAATAATGAATAAAGTTTCACATGAAAAATTGACTTTGTTAAAAACATGGCGCAAAACTCACCTTATTACATAACGTTTAAAGTCACACACAACAGAATTAAAAGGGGACATAAGTTGATAAGTTGTAGTCAATATATTCCACTCTAGCTTGTCTTTTTTGTTAACCACCACCCACTTGAATGTGACAGAATGTGTTTTCTCGAGCATAATGGATAGAAAATCCATAGGGTGGCGGGTATTTCTCCTTCTTTGAGCTCATTGTCCATCTGGAAGGAGAAAGAATCAGAAAAACTTTGTCAAGTTGATAATTCTAATTTTATAATTGATTGGTAAATTTCAGGGTTATAATAGCATATGAATATAAGAATTTATGATCAATTGTACGCAAAATAATGTAGAAAAATTAGAATTATCAATGCTAATGAACAATGGTATAATTGAATCGGTTAAAACGAACGAAACTGGGATGACTATAACTAGATAAGTGATATCAAGTCATAAGGATAAAGCTTTAGATAATTTTATAACCAAATAACCCATAATTATGAGTTATAGTAGTTTTATGGTGTATCGATACACATATAATGACATCAAACCAAAAATATTTGGAGAAAAATAACACTTCGAAGCCTAACTCTGATGAGTGGCATCCATATGGTAACTAGGTCCTCAGACCCTAAATCATACAAGACAAATAACACTATTGTGGGTAGAACGTTAGTCTATTTTCTGATTATATTGTATTCTATTAGGGTTTAATGAATTTCGTCTCATGTTTATGAAACCATTTATTGTAGTTAAATCATTAGTTTAAGTATGTCTTAGATAAGGGCAACATAGGGTTACTTTGTTTTAAATTTGAATCAATATTCAATGGGACTTCTGAAGTTCAAAACGAGTTCATAAATGAGAATAATAGTTTGGGGACTATCACATAATGATAGAAGTAATTGTAGTAATTCAAGGTATGAGCTCAAATAATATTGAAATATAATTCACCCACATAATGATAGAAGTAATTGTAGTAATTCAAGGTATGAGCTCAAATAATATTGAAATATAATTCACCTACTTTTCAATTTTGGGCTTTTAGTTTCACTTCTTGAGTAAGGGTTGGGTAGAAAAATTTCCGAAATCATGTATTTAATGAAATATTTAGGGTATAGTATTTAAGTAAGGATGAAAATAAAACTCGGGATTTGTACATAATGCGAACTGGAAGTAGAAAAAATATGAGGTTATTTATGTAATTACTTATAATTGGTTTAAAGTAATTCATAAGTTTGTATTCATAGTTACGATTTATGGTAAGAGACAATTTTGTTGGTTTTGATGTAAAGGACTTAGGTTTCAAGTTTGGGGTAGAATTCAAATGTTTGAGAATTAAGGGGTTTACATCTAATAAAAATTTCTTATTTTTAAGTTTGAAACTGATTTTCTTGGAAAACGATTCTTAGTCGATCACACAAGATGAGGTAACATACTATTTTGACCATAAAAATAAAGTAAAATTTTTGAAAAAAAATCTCAGAATTATTTAATTGGAGACATGCCCTCATGCATTTGGTCAAAGTCCAAACGTGTTGGTTTTGATTTCCTTTGATTGTTATCCTAGGGTTTTGACAAGAACGTCAACTGTGAATAAATCCTTTTAAAAAGTGTGTTTTAAGTTGATTCCAAAATGAAAGTTGCCTAATTTTTCAAGAAGAATCCATAATTATTTGTTTGAGACATTGAGGTTCACAATAGTGAGCTATTGGTTTTCCGTAAAATGACATAAATTTGACCATAATATTCATGGTTTTAGGTTATAATTTAGGTCACGACAAGTTTATTATTTTTTGTGATAAAAACTAAATTCAATCGTTTTCTGTTTCACTGATTGAGATGCATTATAACACCTGAATTTCATCTCTAAAAATTTTGATACAGTAACGGAAACTCTTTGATTTAGGGCAAAAAGTCTAATGAAAATAAAATTAAACTATGCACCTAGGATTCTTAGACCTAGGGCTTGATATCTCCTACTTTGAAACTGGTTCAAAGTCACAATTATAGATTTCACCATTGAATCTCAAGCTTTAATGATGATTTCTGATATTCAAGCCTTTTAATTGTTATTCTAATAATAGAACTTCAATATAAAAGCACAAATTAAAGCTATATAAGTGCAGAAACTCAACTGAAAATAACAAAAATTCTTCATAAAATGATAAAAAAAAAAGTTTCTTGTTTTTGGTTTGTGTTTTCCACTGTTAAGAAGGGAGTTTTAACTTAGGAGAGGTGGGGTTTTATACTATTGGTGAGGGGAGTTAACAGGTGGAAATGGTGGTAGATGAAATTCAAGGTTTCTTTAGCTTTTGAGTTTTGGTTCATGTGATATTTTGTGGGTAAAATGTGATTTGATGTGCCCTAAGCTAAACTCACGGCTTTCAGATGTCTAGTCTTGATAAGGGTCGTATGTGTAAATTTTGAGGTTTTAGTTTTTAGTCCTTAGGGTTATTTTATGGTACTTTATAATTTTTTTGAAAGTTTAGGTTTGCAATTTGCAATTTTTCAAACTTTAAAGGATGGTTTTCTGAAACATATGTTATTTTGAAGTCTCATGGTGATTTCTGTGATAAGGTTTTGATCCTAATGGTTTTTAATAGTTTTATACAGGGTTTTGAAGTCTGTAGGGGCTTTTGTGTAATTTTATAAAATTGGAGGTTTAGTAGTGTAGTTGGAATGGGTTTAAGGTTCATTTTGAAGTATATAACTCATATTTGAGTTTATAAAGGGTTTTAAGTTCGACTAGATGCCTTATGAGTCTTTTAAAGTAAAGGTTTTGAAGTGATGGTTTTTCAATAGTTTAGGGGTTTTAGGGTAGGGATGATATATTCTTACGGGAATTCTACGGGTTATTATATCGTTGCAAAACTGCACACTAAAACACCCCTTTAAAATGAAAAGATAATATAAAAATATAGATCCTCATATGAAAAAAACCTCCCCCTTTGTCTAACAATATCCACCTAAGATAAGATGTCTCCCTCTAAGGTAAAAATTCCTCCCTTTGAATTAAAGAGTTAGATACCATTTATCCCTCTTTTTCTTCCGTAATAGATAAATAATAAGGTACACACTATAAACAAACTTCACTCCTAAATGTAACACATGTGAACATAAATAAAAATAAATATATCATGAAATGATGTGAAGTGAAACGTGAAACAATAAACAACACGTCAACACAAGTATAAATAATCCAAACAATGAACACATGATACCAATTTTGATGCATAACTGAGATACCAATGTAAAAAAAGCAAAACATGATATCAATATTATCACAAAACATTCCATTTTTGAATCTAAGATAAAATATATGTCAAACATAAATTAAGTGAAAACACAAAGACTCTAAAATAAACATACCATATATATATAACTGGACATGTACTAATGACGCATATAAATACATATAGGTATAAACACCACAAAAGACACAAAACACATAAGTTTTTCATACTTGTATAGTATGTATAGTATTAGTGTATAGTATTAGTGTGTCTAAAAAAGTGGTACAGAGTGAATGGGCATGAACTAGAAACAAAAGAAATATGACCTAATCACTCAAAATATGTCCAAGAATTTCTATTTGATTGCAAAAACTTATCAACTTCGGTTTAGCTTCAAGTGAAAACTAAATAACTCATAAACAACAAACATACACACTGCACAATAGCCTAAAAATCTTGATTATTCTCAAATGAATAGTGCTAAAATAATTAAGTTTAACTAGAACTCATTATGAAAACCCATTGGTCTTCAACTTTAACACCCTTATAATAAACATATATAATTTTCACTCTATTTTTCTTTTGAAGATATACTTTTTGAAGCATCAATAAAAACTTGGCCTTATAAATATTATATTTTCTTTTAGGCTCTTTCCAGTGGTGGCCTTTCTGGAAAGGAAGATTTCTCCCTTCATAGCCCTTTGCCCATTACTCACACATATTTTTCAAACAAAACAAACTCTCGGGCAATGTCTCTTACATGAACAAATCCCCTATAGTAAAAAAGATATATAAATTACAAGATTGAAAAGATAACACCTCACTTATGCAGAGGGATACGCAAACTGAATCCAATAAGCAAACTAATTTGGAACAACTCCATCCAAGTATGATTAAGAACAATCCTAAACATTGAATATCATAATCAAGTGTCCTAGACTAAATATCATAATCAATTGTCCTAGACACATGGAAACATGGAACGAATGGGATTCAATCACACTGCCATGCCACATATAATGTGTAAGACTAAACTACACAAACAAACAAAAATCTTTTTGAGTTTTTCAAACATTTTTCCAAAAAAATGACTCCAATTTCAAAAGAAAAAAAAATCTTTTTGCATTTTTGCAATAAGACCCAATATAAAGGAAAATCAAAAGACAAAAGACAAACATCATACAATTAGTAATAACATACAATATGAAGCTCAAAAGCTAGTGTATGAAAACATGCAAACACAATGAACCATTAGATTTAGCATGAGAATAATCATGTGCAAGTTGGCAAGAATCAACAAGTATAATGTTTAAGGCCTCCAAATCGGATTTCCTAACCCAAATACATGTAACTTGATGATCTTGGGTTTAGGGAACCTTGCTAACTCTAGACTTAGACTTTCTAGGACATTTTCTAAGATTAAAGATAAAATGTCTAAGGTGAGATTTCCTGCCACAATGTGTGGACGTGTAGACACGACGAGGAATTTTACCTAGGGTTGACGTTTCTAAACATCCTTGGTAGTGGTTGATCATCTCAAAATGTTGTTATTTTCTTTAGTATCGGAAGCAACGGGATCGTCGAAGACAATTCCTAAAATTGTTGTTTTTTATTTGGATGGTGCATAACATCTTATCCAACTTTTTAGGCCTAGATTCCAAATCAAATTTGACATGACTCAAATCTCTAAATATCTTTTCTAATTCCTCAATCCTAGACTCGAGAAAATGAAGAGACTCATTAAAAACTAGGTAGTCCTCTTCAAAATCTCCATTAAACCACAAAGGTTATCTCTCTCCCCCTCAACTAAAGTGAGCTTGTCCCTAAGGGTCTTCTTACATGCCCCAAGATCTTCAATCAATTTTGGATCATCATTGTTTATAACACATTCCTTCAACTTATCTTCAAAATTCACATTATTCTTATTCAACTCTAACGACTCTGCGTATAACTCCTAAAAGGAAACCTAAATCCCACTATCCTCCTCTTTTTCTTCTTCTTCTTCTTCTTCTTCTTCTTCTTCTTCTTCTTCTTCTTCTTCTTCTTCTTCTTCTTCTTCCTCATTATCTTCACCACTCACTTGGGATTCACACGATTTGGCCTCAATATTGTTATGAATAAAATTATCTTTGTAAGAAGACTTTTCATTTAGGAACATATGACTGATCGTGAACACTGTGTAATTACACTTAACAGGAGAATTGGGTTCCTCTTTCGATTCACTATCGCTAAGGTAGCATTGCACGAATTCGACTTCTTGCATTCTCTCCTTATCTTGGTGGGACATCCATCTGCCCTATGGCCATAACCCTCACACCCAATACATCTATCTGATTAATCATTTTTAAAATTTTCATTACGATTCTTAGGGAAGTTTATGACCTTTGTTAAACTTTTTCTCATCAAAGTTCTTTCCATTAAATTTAGAGTTTTGTTTGTTAAAGTTGAGAAACTTCATAAACTTCTTTGCAAACATGTCCACATCATTAGAATTGATGTTAGACTCATCAAAAATCGGTGTTTCATCCTTTTGAAATTTCAATTCAACACTCTTATCTTTTTTTGTCGTTTTGGAAGGAAACATGTCGAGTTCATACATTTGAAGATCAACCATAAGCTCTTCCAGTTTCATTAGTCCCACAATTCCCAAAGAGTTTAGAACACTAACTTTCGGGTAATGACCTTAAGATTTTCTTTACAACCTTGTTATTGGGTATTCTATATCCAAACTTAAAAGATAAGTTAAAAATATTAGATAATATCGCATAAAACTCAACGAATGTTTCACTATCCTCCATCCAAATGGTCTCAAACTGAGAGGGTAAGATTTTGGAGTTTGGAAGATTTAATTACAATCGTTCCCTCATGGGTATGTTGGAGTATATCCCAAGCCTCTTTGTACATCTCATATGTCAAAACATGACGGCACTCCTCAGGTGAGACCGCTCAAAACAAAGCATTTAGACCTCAAGAATTCTAGTTACATAACTTATGCTCATCCTTACTCCAACTCTCTATTGATTTAAGCACAAGAACTTTGCCTACAAGAGTTACGGTTGGAGACCACCCCTTAACAATAACTAACTATAACCGCTTGTCAATTGACTTAAGTGTCGATTTCATACACGCTTCTAGTACGCGTAATTAGACACATCAAACAGTGATGACCTATAAAATGATTGGTCCTCCATATAAAAACCACTCATATTCGTGCCTAAATAGATTATAAACACGTTCTCTGATACCAAATTGAAAACGCAACTACATGTAAGGGATTATATGGAAAACCAAAACACAAAACCAATTTTTATTTTTTTAAATTAATAACCCAATCAAAGTTAACACTAATTAAATCGGGTGTTGTGAAAATAGTTAGTAAAATTTTATATTACCTAAGCATGCACCTAGGTGATAGCAAGCATAAAATAATGGCAACAAACCATACCACGCTGATGTATGAGGAAAACTCATAATGGGAAAAACCTCGAAGGGACTAACCATGCAAATTCACTTTGATAAGGAATTACACAAGGACGAAAAATGAATTACATAACTTGATTCGACTCCTTTTAGCCTTGATGCATCGTATTTCTTTCGACATTCTCTTCTCAATAACAAGTAGGAGTCCACTACACACTACGACAATGTTTACTCCTCACACACCTCGATTTTTACTGATCCAGGCTCAGTAACCGTCAATGGATTGAACACAAAGTCCATCGATTTAAACTGCCACACACACGAAGTATACTATATGTAAACAACAAATGTGCACAGAGTCCATCATACAAAACTTTTCTCAATAAGGATGATGAGGAAAATAAACTTGGTGCCAAACTTGAGATCTCAAACTGGCATGTTAGGTTGAAACTAGGATCTCAAAACACTTGGTTGAAACTAAGGTTTGGAAGTCCTTGGGTTTATACATAGAAATCAATTTTCGCAAAATCTCTCTAAAAAATATGATGTTAGCATTCCTTAAATAGAGAACATGAATTTTGAGGCAGCATAATTTTGTTCGAACAAAAAAATAGGAACATTCTAACCAAAAAATAGGCTCGTTCGAACAAAGTGGTTGCTCTCGTTTGAAGAGCTTAGAACTAATTTCCCTTTCAAAGAAGAAAAGATTTGTTTGAGGATCATTTTTACGAAATTCATGAACTATGAGATTTCGTTTAACTAGGGTAATTTCTTGTTCGAACGACTTTGTTCAAGAACACATTTTTCTTTAAAAATCATTTTATGAAAAATGGCGTCAAACATTATTTAAAAAATAACACCTAAAGAATACAATGATCAAAACTAAATACGCATTCATACCTTCAGAGGTCCATGGACGTTCAAAGTGAGACATGGCATGATACATGACACGATGATGTAAATGCTTTAAATTAGCCGATATGGCCTTCAATCACAAATGCCATAGGCTTTGATGGATAAACCAACTCAATATCTAACCTATTCCTCAAACGGTTTTCTCCAAACGGAATTAAGCTAATTACATACAAATTTACTCTATTTGAAATTTATCCTTACACTAACTAGATATGATAACAAAATGCTAAAATCGCACATCTCAGAAGACTATTGAACTTCGATGAGTCCCCCAAGCCCTCCCATTTCTAAAATAATATGTCATTTGGTTTTTGAGGCAATTCCCAATCAAGTTTAGTTCTAAACATATTTTTTCTCATAAGAAGGTGACAAAAGGACAATGTCCTCATTACTATTTTTACAAAGGTAACAACAATTTAGAATTAACTTAAGGTCTTATTCTCTCTTGAGGGAGTTCTTAAGTATTTGTTTTTAAGAATGAGTTGTGATTGTGATGCTTTTTCCTTGTGATTACGTTTTGAGATTTATATTATGTTAAAACATGATATTGATTACATGAACTATTTCCTACTATGTTTTTGTCTTAAATATGATAAGTTTCATTTTGATTTTATGACAAAGAACTACATGAATGAGTAACAGTTGTGTTCGAAAAATAGTTGTTTAAGGAAATTATAATGTGTTAAAAGAAGAAAGTGAAGGTATATAAGTTTAGAATATATTTTGAAATAAGGTAATTTGCAAAGTGAAAACCCTTAAATGAGACTTTGGATTCAACACATAGATTAGAGGTAAGTGATCTACAAACTTTGTGATAAGATAAGTTAATCGTAAGGAATATAAAACAAACCGAATGGCACCTTCAGGCCATACCTGATTGGTAATGATTAGAGGTAGTAGTACTCTTGATCCCGGAGCCTTCATCTTACATTTCACATGTACATGCATCAGTTCACGGTAATTATATACAGTCAAACGATATCCCAACTTTGTACATTGCATTATATTAGCAGTTCGTGATTCTGCATAAAAAGAATTCTCTTCATGCCTAACATTCCATTATATGCATATTTTACTATTATTCTGGTTGTTTTGAATATATATATATATATATATATATATATATATATATATATATATATATATATATATATATATATATATATATATATATATATATATATATATATATATATATATATATAAAGTCTTAGCTAGACGTCTTGACATTAAATGTCTTTAAAATATATTTGTTGGAAATACGTTTACAAAAAAAGGGGGTTTAATTTTGATTTCTCATCTCCTTTTCAATTTTTGTTGGATTTTTATGGGTTTGATATGATTGTAAAGATTTATTTGAGCTCTATATGACGTTATTTCAAAAAGTGTGGATTCATTTGGAATTATTTAGTACTTTATTTGAGATGATTTTTTAATTTATTTATCTTAAATTTTTTATGAATATTTTTTTAATTATAAATAAAAGAATTCATGAATTTCTTGCATGACGCACCACGATTTTGATACAATTCAATCACCCCAATAAAACACGACACCTTGCGTACTAATCGTAATTTAAAAACATTGTTCATTGGAGTCCCACAAACCCACTATGCTCTTACACTGAACCACCGTAACCATTTATAAACAAACCTTGCCCTAGTAGCACAAACCACTCAAACCCATCACAAACCTCCACCTCCAAACACCCTCGGACTTTGCTAATATTTTAAGACCCTTGTTAATGTGCGGATACCAGGTTCCAAGGATTAATAATGATTTTTTTTTCACTTTACCTTAATAAAATTAGGAAGCTTCTTATTCAAATTGTGAGACATTTACAAACTAGGTACAGAAGCATAATAAAAAGATCATAACCATATATTGACACTAATATCTTGTACTTTTTTTAGAGATAATAAAACATTGATCTCTATGGTTGCAATATGTGGGTTACCACTACGATATCCTGTAACACCCTGTATTTTTAATAATTTTTATACTGGGATTAATTAAATTAAAATTAGAAAATTAATCTGGTTAAAAAAAATATTAATTGGAGTGGCAAGGGTTAATATTGATTTATATTTAGCATTACTTCGTGAATGAGTAATAAATAAATAAGAACATATTATGATTGCCGTGAGTGAAAAATATGACAGTTACGGTAATTTAGTTGGGATGTGCGTGCCAGTCGTGTCGGGACTTAAATTTATGAGACAAAATGTAATTTAAATATGGGTCATATTTTGAGTGTGACAATGTGTCTGGAAGGGTCAAAATAGTCAAAAAGTGTACTCGGGGGTTAGGATTAGGTCATGGGGCATTTTTAGGCAAAACCGACACCCCGAAGGGGTATTTTGGTCTTTTGGATTTTGGGGGAAAAAGGACCAACGAATTTTAGAGGTTTATATAATAACTTATGTTAATGGGTTAGGGTTATAAGTTACCAAAATACAAAGAGGACATTAGAGAAGGAAGGGACGGAATTTCAAGGGTTCCCACCACCAAAGTATAGATCGGGAGGAGAGGAAGGCCGCCCCAACACCTTTTTGGCAGAGAATCAGACCTATAATATCAGGAAAGTGCTTATCTTGATAAATTGAGTGCATATATTAGCCATGTAAGAGTAGAATTGAACAGTACCCATGAATAAATGATTTTGACTTGAATTTGGAGACTTAATGCTTGATCTTTGGTAGGATTTGCATGTAGATTAAAGTCCTATATGATTTGAAGACGAAATCAGAATATGTGGGATAATATAAATGGGGAAAATCTTGATTTAATGATGTATAGGCATGGAAGATCAGAAAACTAGGGTTTTATGAATAACTACGAAATAATCAATTCTTGGGCTGGATTATTGATGGGTTGATGATATATTTACATTGGAAATCACCTTTGTATGTGTATATAATATTTGGTAATCTTGGTTGTAAGTTTGGTGAAGAACCATGAGGTTTTGGGTAAGAAAAATGGAGGAAAATGCAACTGCGTAGGGGATGAAGTAGACAATACCGTTTTCGAATCGATTCGGCCCAAGGGCAAATTGATTCGGTTTCTCAGATTTTGGCAATTTTTCTTATATTTGTCTTGAACTTAAAATCCACGAGTGGGGGAACTTTTGGGATACCTTTAAAACATTGGGAGAGATATTTTGGTTACCAATAGGCTAGTGGTAGTGTATCCACCCCATTCTAATACTCCTTAACCTCTCCTTAGATCCCTAGCACCTCCCATCATCATTGCAAACCTAAGTTACCCCCCGGGTACTGACCTAAAGGCCATCGGGCACTCCCAGGCTTCGTTTGACCAAAATACAAACTCTTTAGCTCAAACGAGACTGAAAGAATCTTCAAAGGCCACTGAAACCCCTTTCCAACGGTCCGTCCCGTGCGTGATTCTGACTTACGGTATGGACGAACGATCCATTTTCCCCCGAAACTCGATCAGGAGGTCACCAGACGCTCCCAGGCTCCATTTGAACAAAGTCAACTCTTCATCTCAATCGATACTGAATGAATATTCAAAGGGAACTCAAACCTCTTTCCAACGGTCCACCCCGTACGTGATTCCGACTTACAGTGAGGATGAACGATCCATTTTACTCCAAAAGGTCACCAAGCGCTTTCAGGCCCTGGTTGACTGAAGTAAACTCCCCAAACCGAGTCAAACTCTTTGGAATTCAAAGTACATCTCCTAACCTTTCCAACGGTCCACCCTGTGCACGATTCTTACTTACCGTGCAGATGAATGATCCGTTTGCGTTCGATAATTCCCCTCCCAAAGGTCCGACGAATGCTTCCGAGCCACATTTGACCCAAAGTCAACTCTCGAACCCGGGAGCTGTCCAAAAGACTTTTGAAGGTCTCTAAAGTACCTTTCCAATGGTTTGCCCCGTGCACAGTTCGAATCAACAGTTCGCGCTCTACGACTAATTTTTCGAAGGAACTTGAAAGAGATTGCCAAACGACAGGTTCCAAACCTTTCATATCGGCAGTGTGCCTAAACACACCTTTCGATTGGCAGGATGAGGGCTATGCTGATGGGCAATGCCTTGGGCCTATAAAATGGAGGGCCTAACCTCGTTTAAAGAAAAATAAGATCTGAAACCTATCACTCTCAGCAAGCTCAGAAAACCCCTCTCGAAGTCATCGTGATTTCCACATCCAAATCCCTTTCCAACCTTCACTTTTCATTATCCTTTTCATCAAACTTGGTGAATTAAGTACCCTCTATCATCACCCAAGTGCAAGGGCTGCTCTCCAACATCCAAGATCAAGCTCAAGAGCTTCAAGAAGGTCCAACCTTTTCAACTCTCTCTTTAAATTCGTCTAAATTCGCATTATTTTTTTTTATTACTTAGCACTTTTATTCTCTCATCTCACATATCCTAATATAATTTTTATTTAGTATTATTGCACATCTCTTTTTTTCATATAAATGAAACCCAAAAAACAAGAAAAGGAGGGTTTGCTCGTAAATTCCAAATGGGAATTCTCACATTTTTCTCATGACTATAACACTTTTTTACACACACACACACACACACACACACACACATATAAGACAAGTGCCCGATTGGATTTATGGGATAAATCCCACCCCTCATTTTGCATACGAACTACATGGACTTTGATGCCTTTATAGGCTACGTAGGCGTCTCGAGGTAAAACCTAAGACTCGAGTCCTTTTCCTACTTTTTTTTTCTATTTTTCCTATATTCTTTAAACTTAACTCTCTTAAACTCTCTATATACATATATTTGTTCTTAGTGGCGTATTATCCCGCATGTGTTATCATTCCCTTATAATGATCAACGCTAGGATAATCGCGTAAATCCTATTTTCTAATATTACTTTTAGGAATATTCCTATGGATGACTCGCTTTATCTCTTCCATGATACAAGTTGATGATTCCTATCTCCGCTACATATAAACACGCATACATATCAGGGGGAAATAAAGGAAAATAACAATAACCCATGAGAGACCGTAAGGGCGGAATGGGTGCCTAACACCTTCCCATTTCGTAACTTAGCCTTGGGAACCTTTTCAAATCATTTTGGTTTCGTATGTATCAGTATGTCTTTGGATGATGTCCTTCGGGATGGCTCCGTTTTCTTTTGTCTGTTTTGAGTAAAATAGATTGTCTACTCCATCTCTCTACATTTTTTACCTCATCACTGACGTCGATCGAAGCACTCCAGAGAGGGATGCGCGGGACCAAGATCCCCTCGAGACGAAGGGGACACCCCCCTCTTCTTCATCTCTCCTGTCGTAAGGATTGGAGGGGATGGACACAGTGGCGACTCCGCTGGGAAAGTCTTATTTTGAGAGCTAGACTCTATTAACATGGGTGTTATAGTTGTTTATATTTTCCCCTATTTTGCATGTTCCCCTTTATTATTCATATGTACCTCATGCTGATGATTCTATTCACACACTTGTAGAAAATTATCCATGTACACTTCACACCACGTGCACCTATGATCACATATATCCCCATGTTGCACGCATCACCCATCCATACTTGGTATACCATTGGTACTCGTACTTTTCTGCCTGTTGGGGATGATCAAGAAAGATACTCTCATAAGATACTAATGTAACAACCCGCGTAATTTTGGGCTATTTTAATTAATTTTTGGAAAATGGAGGAAAATAAAGTTTTTGATAAAATTATTTTTATTGCTCAAATATGTTGAATATTATTTTTAAAGGCGAGAATTTCAAACGGTTTCAAAAACGGAGTTAAAACGGATTTTAAAATGATTTTTAAATGTTTTTAACTCTTGGAGTTGTTTTGACTTCCAACTCTTCATTTCTTTGCCTTATTTAAAGGAGTCTTTTGGATTTCAACTCTTCATTTCTTTGCATTATAAAGGGGAGTCGTAGGCAACCTTTTTAACCTACTTTTTGGCAGCAAATATATTTTATATTCCTCTTCTTTTTATATATACTGTGGCCCTTGAGATTTGTGAGTTCCAACCTTAGATTAGAGGTGTTCTTGGGGATATTTTATTGGAGGTTCTTGGAGGAGCTTTTGTAGATCTTTTGTGTTGATCTTGAGGATGTGATCATTGGTTTCTCATCATGGTTTGAGGTATGGGGTTTTACACAATATGCTCCTTAAATCTCGCGAGTGTCATTCTCTTTGAATTCTTGTTAATTGAACTCATATTTGAATTGATAAATTCTTGGAAATCTGGAAAAATAATTGTTGGAATTATTTTGATTCATATGGAATTATTCATGTTGTAAATGAGCACGTTGTCATGAGATTTTAATATGGCACGGATGTTGGGCACCCGCCAAAATTCCTGTTTCCCGGGCTATGGCTTGATAAAGCATATACGGTTGTGGTGAGGCCTGGTGACCCGGTTAAAGTGTTGTTGAGAAATTATATTGATAAATGGTTTGAGATTTGCATTTCGATTTGAATATTCGTACTCGTGTTGTTACGCTTCGTTCGTCGTTAATATAATTGTTGAGCATCTTTCTTGTCGTATTGTGTACTTCCCCATATTTTCTTGTAGTGGCAGGTTAGCGTGGATTTTGGGGCGCTATGGAGATTGATTTTAGAGAGGATTGTTTGGGAAAGATTTGTACTATTTTGTTGTATAGAGCATTGGAGATTTGTATTTTATTTTTCGAGTTAGATGTTGTATTTATTCGAGAGACTTGTTGTATTTGAAGAATTGAGATTAGTGGATTTATATTATTGTGGGTTACTTAGATGCTCTATACCTTGTTATTTGTGGATTTGGATTTATTTTATCGCACTAGCGCTCCGTTCGCTCTCTCCGGGCGGGCGGGGTGTTACAACTAATAACAGAATCATGCATGATTCACATGATATCACCAAAGAGCATTGTGATTGACCAAATTTTGTCTAGTAACTTAAGGGTCACTTCGTGATGGGCGTTGGTTCGACAGGGTGCAGTTAGCCTAAGCGATATGACTCTCACCTTCCATTGGCCAAGTACCTTCGACGTATATTGAACGGTTCCCCTGCATCGTACTTCTGGACCGAAGTCATGATGGGAGGTATATCGCAGGGAAATCGTTCACGTACGTCGAGTATATCGAATTTGCTCTCACGCGTACCGTCCCCACGAGGTATATAATGAGGCAATTCACGTACATTTAGGTATATCAAATGGCTTGTCCACACGTACCTATTGCCCTAAAAAGCAAGACGTATATCATGGAAGCCACGCTAAAGGGGGGAACCATTTTCGATTCACCCAACCAACTTCATACCCACATATAGGTGTCAAGCCTAGGACAAGCACATTAGATTGTCGATTTCAACCCGACAGTCTACCGAAATTTTGAGCCGTCCGGTCGCCCAAATTTTCGTGCATTTTTAAAATGGGACCCTGCCCGTGAGCCTGGTCACAAGTCCAGCCATAGCTTTGCATATGTTACAAACCCAACTTTTCCAGTCTCGAGTCCCGTCCGACATTTCATTTTGCATTTAGGAGAATTTAATACAAGTGAGAACATAATAATAATAATAATAATAATAATAATAATAATAATAATAATAATAATAATAATAATAATAATAATAATAATAATAATAATAATAATAATAATGCTGAGACCCGTCTCCCAAAATATTTCTCTTTCCTTTATTAAAAATCAAAAAACATTTCTCCTTTCTTTATAAAAAACCCAAAAATACTTCACCCTTCTTTATCAAAAGTCCAAAAATATTTTTCTTTTCTTTATCAAAAATCCAAAAATATTTTGTCTTTCAATCTCAAAGATAAAAAATGTTAAAAATACTTTCCTTCTTTCTTTTAAAAAATAAATCCCATTTTACACCTTCTTGGGTCGATCGCACGCCCTTGTCCTGGCTCCTTATTGGCTTCGATTTTCAGTCAAATCACCCCGGAGCTCCGTTCGTTCCCCTGCTACTTCTTTCGAGTCCGGTATCAATCCCTTTTCCATGGGGAACACAGATCAAGTACCAGTTGTGCAGCCAGATCAGACGGCAGTCTTAGCTCAGCTCGTGTCCAAGATTGACAACCTTCAGACTGAGGTCCGAGAGATGCAATGAAATCAGGTTCATGTTCCTTAAGAGCCCGAGGCCCTATTCCCTTGCGCTATGGGTCCACCCAAGCCAATCTGGGTTCTCTAAGAGTATCAGCACGCTCCACGTTCCCCTCCTGCTAATGGACCTCTGCCTGCCCAGCTTCCTATGCCGAACCTTGCCCAGCCTGGGGCTAACTTGCCTATGATCGTTGATCCGAAAGAGGAAGAATGAAACAAGGTCAAAGAAGGTCTCAAGATGATGACTAAGAAGTTCGACCAAGTCCAAATCTATGGAAATTACATGGACTACACCCACATGTCTCCTTATCCTAAGGCAAGGTTACCCGAGAAGTTTAAGATGCCAAATATCGAGAAATTCAGAGGAAGTGAACCCCCGATTGTTCATCTTCACAGTTATCACTGTTCCATGACTCTCCTAGGGGATTATGAAGAAGTGATAGCCCAATTGTTTCAACAAACTTTGAAGAATAGCGCCCTCCGATGGTTTTTGTCTCTCGAGGAGTCCAGAACTCGTAACTGGAAGAATGTAGCCCGTGAATTCATGTCGCAATACAAATACAACGAAGAGCTTGAGGTCAGCCGTCGTGATTTAGAACTACTTAAATATAACTCTAGGGAATCAGTCAGTAACTTCATAGCCCGATGGAGGGGAAAGGCTGCCACTATGACTAATCGTCCATCTGAGGAAGAACAAATCAACATAGTGAAGAAGAACTTCTTGCCCCATGTCCGAGCAATTATGGGAGGACAATACTATCCCCACCTCCGATCTCTCAGAGAAGTAGATATAAAAATCGAGGAAGGTCTTAATAAAACAGAAATTGAACCAAAGAAAGTGTCCTGACAGTTCACCCCCAGAAAATATGACAAATCTGCCAGTGCTGTAGTCTCAACCATCAACAATATCTCTCAACTAACCACTTTGTGGGCACTAGAAATCTGCCCTGTCCCAGTCCAAAAATAATACACCAAGCTCCAAGATCCCCTCTCTAAATTTTATCAAGCCCTTTTGAGCCGAAACCCCATCAAACCCTTAGACCCCCGTCCATTTCCAAATCCACTTCTAAGAAACTTCAAGGTAGATGCCCATTGTGCCTTTCACCAAACTGTTGGCCATACCACAGACCAATGCTTTCACCTTCGAAACATAATCTAATGTTTAATTGGTCGGGGTACCATTGCCCCACCAGCCAATCCTAAGCCAAACACTACTCACAACCCACTCCCAAATCATAAAAATGTTATCTTCCTAGAAATGAACCCAAAATTTGATCCCTCAACTTAAATCACACCCATACACTCTCCCAAGCCTCTTCAAACTTGCCCATATTTCCTCCTACACCTTGTTAGCCTCGCTGATCAGGCACTGTCACTCCTCACCAAAGCATGCATTACTGTCCGTACCCATTTTGAAAATGGAGGTATGGAATTATCAAAAGTGTTAAAACAACTCTTAGAGTTTGGGATTAAATTTCCCTCACAGATGATCATTGATTGCCATAAGTTCAGTACGTTATTCTTAGAAGCAAGAAAATGGGATCAAGAGTCATATAATTGGGTAGTACCGCTCGATGAAGTCAACCTAGATGACATTGTCCAGATCATAGCAAAATCATTCAGGCAAACCAATTATATTTATAGTTAGATCGAGTTACTTGATACTCTGAAACTATAAGGATGCCTGGTCCCTTCACCCTTACTCATCCCAACAGAATGGGAAGACCTGTATGAAGAAGCCATTGAAGTTATGGAATGCATTGACTTTACATGGAAAGACAAAATTATTGCCACCGAATTGGGGGGGAAGAATTTGGAGATCCGAATGAAGGGAAAGCTTCAGAGAAAACTGGCCCATTAGTCGACATGTGTGGGATGATATCATTTGAGGAGCTCCTTGAAAAAATAAACAAGGTAGGAGAATAACCCGAGATCGATGAAGAAACAGGGTTCATGTTCTTCCCTTCGTTAGTAAATTACATAACTAGATTAGGAAGGCATTACCAGGTCCCAAGCTCACTAACAACCAATGATAAGGGGGGGGGGGGTGTTGAAAACCTTCCTATGCTAGAAATGACCCTCGAGGAAAGAAAGATCCTCGATCAACTGAATAAAAATCAAGCTAACATCACTCTATGGGGGCTTTTCATGTCTTTCCAGCTGCACATAAATGCTTTGATCAAATTGCTCACTAAACCCATAGTTCCTCCTTCTACCACACCAGAAGAAGCGATAAATTTAGTCGGATCCTTGACCTCTACCCTAATGCTATCCTTTTCTGAAGAAGAAATCCTCGAAATTGGGACAAACCGCAATCATGCACTCAATATCTCCGTCAAAGTTATGGGGAAGATCATACCACTCTCTCTTGTCGATAATGGATCCACCTTAAATGCTTGCCCATTAAGAACCTTCAAATGCTTAGGACTGAAGGAAAGTGACCTCTCTCAAACCTACGATGTTGTACGTGCCTATGATAATACTCATCGAGAAGTAATGTGATCCATAAAACTTGTAATAGGGGCTGTCCCTATAAACCATATCGTTGAATTCCAAGTTATTGATGTAATACCCCGTATTTCTGAATATCCCAAATATTCCATTTAATTAGATTGGAGAATTAAATGAGAAAATATCGTCTTGATTTAAATTATGTAAGAGTAGTAATTTAAAGAGTTTGATTTAAAATTGTAATTATGGTATATTAATCGGAAGATAGATACCGGTATATATTGCATCATTTTTATTTACTTAGTGCGAGTGGTAAATAGTTACTTAACGCGTGTAGACCGTGTTGGGATGAGAACGAGTAATATTTTTTTTAAGTGACTCAAATGATAATTTAGAGGTCACCAATGAGTCCGGAAGGGTTAAATTAGTCAAAATAGTATACCCGGGGGTACTAGTTGAGTTCCGAGGCAATTTTGGACTAAACCGAGACCGTTCGGGGGCATTTTGGTCTTTTAACATAAGAGGGTATGGAGACCTACGAAATTTAGAGTCTTATATCAGCCGTATGATAGAGGAATTAGGGTTAGAACACCCATGACAAACACCAATACCATTAGAGAGAAGAGAGGCACAACTTTCTAAAGCAAAAAGAAGATTTGGGAAGGATTCAAAGGGATTTCTACCATCTACTTATTGGGGAAGAAGGATTGAAGGATGAAGATCAACAATCATCAACAAGAACCACGAAATCAGACCCTACTGATCATAAGGCAAGTTGTTTATTGCAAAAATTTATAAAGTTATAATACCCATGTGTAGGGTTTTTGAATAGTTTTGTTTAAATCAATATTTTGATTGGAGAAAGATGATATTTATGCATGTTGGGATAGGAATCGCATGTAGAATGACTTAAACTATGTAGAGGATTAATATTCAGATTAGACTTGATGATTTTCGGAATAAAAATCTGGATTTTGAATGATAATATGGGAAGAACACCATAAATAGGGTTTCAAGAAATTCTGGGTTTTAATTCATTATTTCTTTAAGGTAATTGGAGTTTTGATGTAATTGACACGTTAGAAACTGTCCTAGTATATGTGGAAATATGTTAGGATCATTGGGTAAAAGTTTGGTGGACAATAATGGAGTTTGGAAATTTGTTAATGGAGGAGAGGATCAACGAAGAAGACAGACTGCGTCCGTCCCTGTTCGATCGATCGATCGATCTTGAACTATCGATCGATCGACTATGTCGATCGATCGAACCCAGCCGTCGATCGATCGATGCAAGCTGTTTTCCCGAAAATTTTGTGTTTAATCCTTCGTTGAGTTCGGGAATGAATGGGTATTCTAGGATTTACATTATACTTATATGGGAGTAAGAATAAGACCAGTAGGTATATTGTTGAGGTCCAATAAGGCCATTGGGTGTAGGGCTTGGATTATGGACCGAGGAGAATAATCCGATTTAGTAGAGTATCGGGGACTTGGGAAATTGAGTTACGGGGCGAAGTAAACTCAATTTAAGTAATAGACCAGTAGGGTAAGCAATAACTACTAAAATTATACGTAAGGGGTAACTAGGACCCTTAGAGTTGTGTGAATACTCAAATAAATACGATTAATGAGATAAATCGTAAAGCGAATATTGTACGGTAAATATATGAGATTAAAATATTACGTACGTATATGATTAATAGGTCGGGCGTGTACCTACTGAATTATGTGATCTTTTAGGTAGAGAGATTATACCTAAATTAATTATGTTAGGGTCGATGAGACATTCCGAACTAACATAAAGTTATTATAAGTTTGGGGTCGATGAGAAATACCGAACCAAACTTTGAACTGGTGTCGCGATGAGAGAGTCCCGAACCAGAATATGTGTATATATATTTTTTTAAAATAATTGGGGTCGATGTATAATGCCGAACCAATTCTTACTTGGGGTCGATGAATCATTCCGAACCAAGAGTCCTTTATGTGTATAAAAGGGGCAAAATAGCAGTGACTAATATTTAGTATATATTGTGTGTGAAATATATATACCTGATGATATTCTACTTCCGTGTATTAGTAGATTGATATATTATGTATTTAAAGATACATACTGAATTGGTAAGTTAAGTAGTGAAACTTAATTACGAAATGAACCTTTAGATAGAAAAAAAAATATATTTAGTAATTCAAGTAGCGAAACTTAATTACATAAGTGGGAAAGTCAACAATTGTGAAAATTGTAGTAATTTTAGTAGTGAAGCTAAATGAGAAGTCTTGAAAAATAACATAGATGAAATGTTACTTGAGAATTAATTAACATACGCGAGATGTTAGTAAAATGGTTGTACTGTATGGGCGGTACTGGAACTTGGGTACAGATAAGTTCAGTTTACTACTTTGGTTTTAGTTAGCTTGAGAAGTATGGCTAGACAAACTAAGTGTGGAACGTTAGGTGTGCACCAAAGATGAGGGGTGAGTTAACTCAAGAGAGTGTACGAGAACCTAACATGTGTAATCAATAACCGCATTTTATATTGTGATAAACGCTTGCTAAATATTTTCAAAATGTTTTGAGTACTAACTCTTGCTATAAAATATTTTCAAAACCTTTTAGGTGTCCAGCCACAGGGACGCCATGTGTGATGATTCCATTCCAGACTCGGAGCTGTAGCACAGTGGATGCTTACAGGATTTGACTAGACGATATCTCTCATTCAGATCTAGCACAGGATCTCGCACTCTTCTATGTATGGACTTGTGGTCCTGTATTAGTCTCAGATGTTAGTTTCAGACTAGTGGTTATTCTATTGTTGTTTGGGATTTTTAGCCGATGGTTTATTCGGTAATACTTTTGTTCTGTTGTACTTTTACTTTGATGTTTGAATTATAGTACATGATTATTTGTACTTTGTTCCGCATGGTCGATTTTTCTGTTTTAAGAAAGATAAAATTTGGCACCGGTCTAATTTTACTTAGGGGATTAGTAATTAAAAAGTTTTCGACAGTGATGCTAAGAATGAACCATTTGAGAAACCTGTTTTAATTTAATGAAGGCCTGATCACCCGATGTTTAATTAGGCGGGGTGTCACATATGGTATCAGAGCATCAGGTTCTAGTGTCCATAGGATCTGTACGGCTTACTACGTTTTCAGCGTATCGTTTGATTGATATAGAGCCCTATCTTAGGATGATTGTACTCCTCTATGTACGTAGTTTACGTTCTCCTGTTATTTAATAGACGTAGTGTTATATATACGAGTCCGATTGGGCACGGTACGTCGAATATGGTGGTAGGTCCAGCATTGGCGTTAGCAGGACTACAGGAGGGAGGAGCTCGGCATAAAGCATGGGGTGTTCAAAGATAGAAATCATAGGAGAGATGATCGTGGTCGAGGTCACTCCTAGCGTGTAATGGAAGTAAATGCTGCAAGGGTTGTTGAGGCATAGCAGGCATTTTCCAAGTGTCGCGACAGCAAGAGTAATGCTAGTCTAGACCGCCCAATGTAGTGATAGTGGGAGTAGGTCTGAAGAAAATTTGATGAGAACGAGCCGTAAATGTGATGAAACGGCGACTGTGCATGTTAACCAATGGAAGTAGTATGTCCAGAGGTTTTGACATTTAGGACGGAGTAGAAATACTCAGAAGTGAGAAATTCGAGTAAATTTTCAGGCAACGTGGCGGGGATACCAGTCACTACATTTGGACCGAGGGTTCGTATATATAAATAGAAGAACTTTACGTATAGTTTAACCGCAAAGTTCTCCAATGATGATTCAGAAGCGTAGTGAATGGAAATATATGAACCCCTCACGTGAAAGCCTGGTGGAGGCCAATTGTGAGAGAAAAAATTATCCTGTGAAGTGAACTTGTACCGGTGAGATAGGTATAAGGGAAAAGAGCCCTTGAGAAAATGGACTCCCGAGTCATAGCTCGCAATTTTTGGTAAAACTCTTCTTGAACGACTTATGTATATGAAGACAATATGGTACTTCCTACAAGGTTGAGGTTAATGCTCCTGGGTGGGCGGAGCTAAGGGAGTTAGAGATTTAGTCAAAGAGTAAGACTGAATGTAATGGGGCTGGTGCAAGCCATAAGTGAAAACCCACTAGAGGATTTAATGATTAGATCCTAAGTCGGTACTGTTAAGTCCCATAGTGCGTTCCTCTTGGTCAGCAGAGCTAAGGGAACCAAGATGATAGTGTTCAGGACCGAGACTACCTAGTCCGAGAGGAGGGGTACCCAAACCGGTCAGCATGGCCTGGAGTCAGGAATTTTTGAAAAGATGTCTAGTGTGGATTCTAGGGCCACGCATTTTATTTTTAGCTGGAAGTTATTTGAAGAAATAATAACTCCAATAAGTTTTGCATTCCGGAGAGGACAAGCGTGTTATGTCCGGGAACCATCTAAATCACCAGAGCGATGGATAAGGAAGTATATGAGTTTTAACCTCGAGTGAATGGAGTATATGACGACTCCTCACCTGAAAAAGGGTCGAGTTGTCATTATTCATCAAAATGTGAGAAACTTCGGAGATTATGAACATCTCTTAGTAATTGATTTCGGTGTGTGGGGACCTAAATGATGTGAGTCAATGTTTGTGGTATGACTGCTGAGCGGAGAGATCGAGCTCGCTATTGTAGTTAGTGCTAAAGACTTAGCGATAGTATAAGCACGGTGCCACTTGACTCCTGTAGCAATATTGGAGTATGGTTGCACATATTGTCGAGAAATTGAATTTGAGCATATCGACTACGTGTTGTTCCGATAATGCTCAGTAAGAATACATGGGGAGAAGTTCCTTGTTTAAGTTCGTTTGCGAAAGGGAATACGACTGAATTTTTATGCACGTCAGGAGAAGAGACATTGTTAGATGCTAGGACATCAGTGGAGCCGGTAGTGTTGTGGAGAAACACTGAAAGGCTTACCTCACCACGAAGGGATAAGTGGGACTTTGTGGGCAAAGATTTGATTCTTTGTCTCTAGGGTATTGAGAATACCCACAAGATTGCAGTCACGTCGTGTAGACGAGGCTAGAGTTGAAGAAAAGCATGTTACGGGTGCGACATTTGCAATGTTTTTGCAAATGTACCCGGAGAAAAGGGTGTATGGGAACCCTAGTCAATTGGATTCCTTAGACATCCGAGATAGTGGGATGCGAAATATTTTGTACGACGTTGGGGAAATTAGGAAACAAGTCGTATCGATGAAATGGGTTGAACGTCATGGGAGATTGACGATGATCCAAGATTATATGTGCTGAGAAATCCAGCACACCCTATGGGATGAAAGTCGGTGGGAAACCGTTCAAAGGTTATCTCTTGATATGGGAGACCTAACTGTGGTGAAGAAGTAGCGCAAGGTGCTACTTGACTGAGTATTGTGAGTGACTTACGTGTTACTAAAATGTTGATCCTTATAAAGTAACCAACCCAAAAAGTGCGCCAATTGCGAAGAATGCACGGATTGTAAAGTATAATAAACCCGGAGAGAAAGGGGAATAGAGTACCACTTCAGGAAAGATGACGTAAGTGGGAAGCGATGTTGAGGAGAGACGTAGTGAGATTGTCTCCAGATACACCTCTAGTTAATAGACACGATAGACTCGAAATGACCAACCGTAATGTGGTAGTGAACCCACATTCCCAATGATGGAATGAGGAGACAGACTTATAAATTATTGATGGGTTGTGAACATCATAATTAAGCCAACATTTCGTTGGGGGTAGAGAAATGGGGTGACCGGTATGGATTAGTATGTAGTTGATAAGGGAGAGTGCACAGTGCCGCTCTACATGATTGTGAATCAGGATGAAATCCTAAAATTACACCCTGTGAGAGAAGGTCAGGAAGGAATAGAGATAAAGTTTTATTTTGAGTACGTTGTGCTACCTACGACTCAATGTTAGTGAGAAAGAATGATGATACGCCCTTATGATAGTGGAATTTTGGAGAAGCCCACTGATCAATTCATAGGTTGAATGTATGCCTATAAGAGCATATTTATAGATAGAGTGAGTGCCTATATGGACTGTACATGAGGATTAGGTTCGTGGGTACCGATTACGAACAATACATGTACTTTGGGTATGGTTCGAGGAGACATTTCGAACCTTTAGTCCTTAACGCATGATATGAGGACATTCTATTGGAGTGTGACATTTTAAAGTATATGAAATGTGAAATATATGGCTCACAATTGTCTACTCATGTGCGATGAGATATATATACACATATTGGTGCTCGAGATGTGATCCTGAGACAAGTAATTAAAAACTATTGGTGATCGAGGTGGAATTCCGAGCCAATAACCCCAAAAGTGTTATAGAAGGGGGGTGATTATAAAATAAGTGTTGGTAGTATATGTTATGTGTAAGATATATATACCTATTGATTTTTACTACTTATGTGCGATAGTAAGTGTGCTTAATCTTTGTATTGGGGTCGATGATGTTCCGGACCAATACATGGGGGATCAATTTGGGGCCGATATTTTTTGAACCAAATCAATGATAAATATTGGGATCGATGGAAGGTCAGAACCGACATGTGCATTACATTTACCTTGGGGTCGAGGAATTCCCGAACCAATGTAAATGATAAGATTATTGGGGCCGATGATTTTTTTTGCCGGACCAATTTTTCCTTTATATATAGTGTGTGAAATATATACCTTATAATATTCTACTTATGAGTGATAGTAGACACTTAGATGTTACATAGAGATATACATCAAATGGGTAAATTAAGTAGGGAGAAACTTAATTTCAAGAATTAACGTTGGATTGGGAAAATCTATGGAGAAATTAAGTAGTGGGACTTAATTATAATATGTGCGGCATGGGTAACGTGCGATAAGAAATTATGATGAAATGGTCATGTGCTTGGGATGACCGTTAGGATATTATGATTTGGTATTGGGTATTAGAGGGTGCAATTATATTTAAGGTCCTTAGCCTTAATACCAGCCTTATCTTAATTTCGAGGACGAAATTCCTTTTGCAAGGGGGGAAGTATATAATACCCCGTATTTCTGAATATCCCAAATATTCCATTTAATTTGATTGGAGAATTAAATGAGAAAATATCATCTTGATTTAAATTACGTAAGAGTAGTAATTTAAAGAGTTTGATTTAAAATTGTAATTATGGTATATTAATCGGAAGATAGATACCGGTATATATTGCATCATTTTTATTTACTTAGTGTGAGTGGTAAATAGTTACTTAACGCGTGTAGACCGTGTTGGGGTGAGAACGAGTAATATTTTTTTTAAGTGACTCAAATGATAATTTAGAGGTCACCAATGAGTCTGGAAGGGTCAAATTAGTCAAAATAGTATACCCGGGGGTACTAGTTGAGTCCCGGGGCAATTTTGGACTAAACCGAGACCGTTCGGGGGCGTTTTGGTCTTTTAACATAAGAGGGTATGGAGACCTACGAAATTTAGAGTCTTATATCAGCCGTATGATAGAGGAATTAGGGTTAGAACACCCATGACAAACACCAATACCATTAGAGAGAAGAGAGGCACAACTTTCTAAAGCAAAAAGAAGATTTGGGAAGGATTCAAAGGGATTTCTACCATCTACTTGTTGGGGAAGAAGGATTGAAGGATGAAGATCATCAATCATCAACAAGAACCACGAAATCAGACCCTACTGATCATAAGGCAAGTTGTTTATTGCAAAAAATTATAAAGTTATAATACCCATGTGTAGGGTTTTTGAATAGTTTTGTTTAAATCAATATTTTGATTGGAGAAAGATGATATTTATGCATGTTGGGATAGGAATCGCATGTAGAATGATTTAAACTATGTAGAGGATTAATATTCAGATTAGACTTGATGATTTTCGGAATAAAAATCTGGATTTTGAATGATAATATGGGAAGAACACCATAACTAGGGTTTCAAGAAATTCTGGGTTTTAATTCATTATTTCTTTAAAGTAATTGGAGTTTTGATGTAATTGACACGTTAGAAACTGTCCTAGTATATGTGGAAATATGTTAGAATCATTGGGTAAAAGTTTGGTGGACAATAATGGAGTTTAGAAATTTGTTAATGGAGGAGAGGATCAACGAAGAAGACAGACTGCGTCTGTCCCTGTTCGATCGATCGATCGATCTTGAACTATCGATCGATCGACTATGTCGATCGATCGAACCCAGCCGTCGATCGATCGACGCAAGCTGTTTTCCCAAAAATTTTGTGTTTAATCCTTCGTTGAGTTCGGTAATGAATGGGTATTCTAGGATTTACATTATACTTATATGGGAGTAAGAATAAGACCAGTAGGTATATTGTTGAGGTCCAATAAGGCCATTGGGTGTAGGGCTTGGATTATGGACCGAGGAGAATAATCCGATTTAGTAGAGTATCGGGGACTTCGAAAATTGAGTTACCGGGCAAAGTAAATTCAATTTAAGTAATAGACCAGTAGGGTAAGCAATAACTACTAAAATTATACGTAAGGGGTAACTAGGACCCTTAGAGTTGTGTGAATACTCAAATAAATACGATTAATGAGATAAATCATAAAGCGAATATTGTACGATAAATATATGAGATTAAAATATTACGTACGTATATGATTAATAGGTCGGGCGTGTACCTATTGAATTATGTGATCTTTTAGGTAGAGAGATTATACCTAAATTAATTATGTTAGGGTCGATGAGACATTCTGAACTAACATAAAGTTATTATAAGTTTGGGGTCGATGAGAAATACCGAACCAAACTTTGAACTGGTGTCGCGATGAGAGAGTCCCGAACCAGAATATGTGTATATATATATTTTTAAAATAATTGGGGTCGATGTATCATGACGAACCAATTCTTACTTGGGGTCGACGAATCATTCTGAACCAAGAGTCCTTTATGTGTATAAAAGGGGCAAAATAGCAGTGACTAATATTTAGTATATATTGTGTGTGAAATATATATACCTGATGATATTCTACTTCCGTGTATTAGTAGATTGATATATTATGTATTTAAAGATACATACTGAATTGGTAAGTTAAGTAGTGAAACTTAATTACGAAATGAACCTTTAGATAGAAAAAAAAATCTATTTAGTAATTCAAGTAGCGAAACTTAATTACATAAGTGGGAAAGTCAACAATTGTGAAAATTGTAGTAATTTTAGTAGTGAAGCTAAATGAGAAGTCTTGAAAAATAACATAGATGAAATGTTACTTGAGAATTAATTAACATACGCGAGATGTTAGTAAAACGGTTGTACTGTATGGGCGTTACTGGAACTTGGGTACAGATAAGTTCAGTTTACTACTTTGGTTTTAGTTAGCTTGAGAAGTATGGCTAGACAAACTGAGTGTGGAACGTTAGGTGTGCACCAAAGATTAGGGGTGAGTTAACTCCAGAGAGTGTACGAGAACCTAACATGTGTAATCAATAACCGCATTTTATATTGTGATAAACGCTTGCTAAATATTTTCAAAATGTTTTGATTACTAACTCTTGCTATAAAATATTTTCAAAACCTTTTAGGTGTTCAGCCACAGGGACGCCATGTGTGATGATTCCATTCCAGAATCGGAGCTGTAGCACAGTGGATGCTTACAGGATTTGACTAGACGATATCTCTCATTCAGATCTAGCACATGATCTCGCACTCTTCTATGTATGGACTTGTGGTCCGGTATTAGTCTCAGATGTTAGTTTCAGACTAGTGGTTATTCTATTGTTGTTTGGGATTTTTAGCCGATGGTTTATTCGGTAATACTTTTGTTCTGTTGTACTTTTACTTTGATGTTTGAATTATAGTACATGATTATTTGTACTTTGTTCCGCATGGTCAATTTTTCTGTTTTAAGAAAGATAAAATTTGGCACCGGCCTAATTTTACTTAGGGGATTAGTAATTAAAAAGTTTTCGACAATGATGCTAAGAATGAACCATTTGAGAAACCTGTTTTAATTTAATGAAGGCCTGATCACCCGATGTTTAATTAGGCGGGGTGTCACAATTGACATCCTAGCTTGTTTCAACCTGTTGCTCGGACGACCATAGCTACATAGTATCAAGGGTGTATCTTACTCACTCCATCAGAAATTAAAATTCTTTGCCGATGAATAAATCATCACCATTTTGGGCGATGACAATAATACCGAGGGTGCAAGCACCAATAACCCAATCCTTGAGATACATCACGGGTCAAATGATATGTTCCTATCGGGATTCTGAGTTGAACCACTTCTACTCCCGGTAGGGAACGATTTTGTAAGGACACAAATTTCCAATTGAGTCCTTTGTTATTTTGGCTCAATTCCGTACAAAAATATTTGAGTCATATGATAGAGTTCTTGACCATCCTTGAAGCCTATGATATACTAAAGTTGCCGAGTTTGTTGTGCCTCGTTTCTACGTCAACAACATGTGTTCCATTTACTCCTAAGGTATGAATGCACTATATATTTATATAGGAGCTTGGAACAATTTGTATTGGATGTAATTTTCGTTTAAACTGTTGTTTATTTTCAGGAATTTTCTTTAAAACTTTAAAATAAAGTTTCTGGGCTAAAATTGAATTTTTGAAAATTTTGGAAAGTCGTTCGATATTGTCGTTTGAACGAGTTTTTCGTTCGAACGAGAATATCGTTCGAACGAGGTTTGCTAACGACCTGCTTCTAAAACTTCATTATAAGTATCGTTCGAACGAGACTTTGTTTGAACAAAAATCTCGTTCGAACGAGATTTCAGGCGGGAAATTTTTCTGGCAGTTTTGAGCAGTTTTTCCCATGTTTCCACTTACCTTTACCCACTAACTTTTGGCAGAAGTTATATGTGCGGGATCCAAGTTTGAAAAACTAACTTTTGACATTTTCTAAACACTTTTTAGAGAGAACATATTTGAGAGAAAAATTCCTAAGTTCAAAAGTTCATGTTTAAGTGTTTGTAGTTCAAGAACATTATTTGAAAAACACTTTCTTACACCCATAGTTTGTTTATTCCAAGTTTCCATATAAATATCTTGCTTGGAGTAGTTGGCATAGGGTTTAATCTACCGAGTTGAAGAGTTCGTTTGGTTTTACTTCTACATCCCATAAAGAAGAAGTTCGTTGGTTTTGCTGCGGCATTCTCACATGGTGAAAGGCACCATGTGTGGTTGACGGTGTTCCTAATGTCTCATTGGGGAAGTCCAAGATTCCGGTGGAGTTCTAGGGTTGTCGACTAGGCGGAGGTGTTTACAAGAAGACGCGTCAAGGCTTGAAAGGAGTCGAGTTGAGGAAGTAAGTCATCTCTCTTATAATTGTAAAACCATACTTAGTGGACTTAAGGCTAGGGCCGTCCGATGTTTTTTCTCGGTTTGGATTTTTCCTCGTACATCGCGGCGTAGTGATTTATTTATTTATTTTATCTTATGCAAAATTCACCTTAGATGCATGCTTAGGTGATATGATAAAATCTGGTTTAAATCACTACTTATTTAATTTGGTGCTAATTTAAATTTGGGTATATGTTAATTTAATTCAAGTCTTCATTTAATTTGTTAAAATTGGTTTGGCCTAATTTGGTAATATTGAAAATATGACTTAGGCAAATTTCTAGCACTTGGGTTAAATTGTTTTAAGTGAAATATGTATTTGTTGATTAATTTAATGTCGCTTGAACTTTGTGTAATTTTAATTTGAAAACGAAATTAAAATTTGATGTTTATGTGTGCTTAATTAAACCATCTATATTCCGCATCTCTTTAAAAAGGAAATTGAAATTGCTTTTTATGTAAAATTTAAAAATTGGAGGCCTCATGTTCCAACAAGTGGTATCAAAGCGGGATCGCTAAAATATTGCGTTTAAGATCTTTTTAAATATTTTTGACAAAAATGGAATTTTTCCCATTTTCAAAATTTACTATTTTTGATGGTTGTAATTACGCGTATTGGAAAGCGCGGATGAAATCGGCACTAAAATATATCGACGAGAGAGTTTGGTTATCTGTTGTTAACGGGTGGTCCTCACCTACACATTTAGTAGATAATGAGCGTGTTCCCAAACTTGTCGATAGTTGGAGTGAGATTGAATTTAAACTATCTAATTTTAATTCCCGAGGTTTAAATGCCTTGTTTAGCACAGTCACACCGGATGAATTCCGTCGCATTATGACGTGTGAAACCGCTAAAGAAGCTTGCGATATTTTACAATTCAGTCATGAAGGAACTAGTGTCGTAAAAGCTTCGAAACTCCAAAACCTCACCACTCAATTTGAAACCATCAAAATGAATGAAAAAGAAACTTTTGATGAATTTTATGCTAGACTTTCCGATATAGTTCATTCATCTTTTAATTTGGGAGAGAAAATACCCGACAACCGAGTAGTAAAGAAAATTTTAAGGTCCTTACCCGATAGATTCATTCCTAAGGTGATCGTGTTAAGTTCTTTACCCACTTTAGCCTCTACGAAATTAGAAGAGCTCGTAGGTGATTTACAAACCTATGAAGTAGACATGTTTTCCTCTAAAACCGAAAAGAAAATTGAGAAGGGTGTTGCTTTGAAAGCCCGAAAGGAGGAAAAACATGTAGTAGAGAGTGAAAGTGATAGTGACTCGGAAAATATGTCTATGTTTGCTAGAAAGTTTCAAAATTTTCTTAAATTTAACAAAGATAAATTTAAAAATGATTTTAAGAAATTTGAAAAATCTACGCATAACAAAGCCGAAAAGATTCCTAAAACTATTAATGAAAATTTAAATAGGTACGAGTCAAATAGGTGTTATGGTTGTGAAGGGTATGGTCATAGGGCAAAAGAATGCCCCACTAAAGTAAGGAGAGATGGTAAGCAACCAATTTCTTTTAATGCAACCCTTAGTGATAGTGATAATGAAAAGGGACCCGATTCCCCCACTGAGCCCAACTTTGTAGCTTTTATGTCTAGTCATGTGAGTGATAGTGAGCATTCTTCTATTGATGAAATTTTAACACATGACACTTCCAAGGTCAAAGTTTATGATTCCCTTATTTTTGATGGTAGTGAGAGTGGAGAAGAAAGATAGAGTGAAAGTGAAAATGAGGTTGATGTGAGTGAACTTCAAAATGCTTTTCAAGAACTTTATGGAGAATCTATTAAATTAAAAAGAGCTAATTTGAAGTTAAAAGCTTGTTTAAAAGAGCGTGTTAAGGTCATTGATGATAGTGCGTTAGTGGAAGACCTTAGGACACGTGAGAGAGCTCTTCGTGAGAAGCTTGAATATATAGAAGGCAAGAGAGATATCCTTAGAGGTTTAATGGAGTCAATGAAGAAGGAGCTTCTCGAGTTTGAAGAGAGAAATGTTTTGTTAGAGTCAAGAATTTTAGAATTAGAAAATAAATTAAAAGACTGTAGTAAAGTCAAATTTGATTTGGAATGTAGGTCCGAAAAACTAGATAAAATCTTAGGCACAGTCCAAATAAAAAATGACACATGTGGTTTAGGCTTTTATACTTGTAATGAATCAACTTATAAAGCCAAAACCAGTGTTTTAGGATAATCACCTAGGAAAGCCTTTAGATATAATTCCTTAGGTAAGTCTTTTCGCCGAGTCTTGAGGTGCTCACATTATGGTCGAAAAGATCATCTTAGGAAATTTTGTTTTGATCTTAAACGAGGTCCTAGAAAATCCCCACATAAGGCAACCGAGGTAGCCAAGATTCCTACACCCCGAGATCGTCATTCGTCATTAGTTTGGGTTAGGATATCCAACTTGGTAGCTTTACAAGATAGGATTTTTTATTCTCATTTACTTTCACATGCTTCCTCCGTTGCAAAAACTAAATGTTGAATGTGTTAGTTGTTTGCATACGTTAGCTTTTGTACTTCATGCTAAATTATCATGATAATTGTATGCTTCTTAATCATTTTCTAGTCTATGCTCCATGCTTAATCACATGCTAGAATTATAATTCTTGTTTATCTTTTGTATTATATTTATTTTAGTTTGCTTGAAATTAAAAATATAAAAAGATTTTTGTTTATCATTTGTGTTTTACCTTTTTAGTAATTTAAGATTAATGAAAAATACAAATGTTTTTTTTTATCTTTTGAATATATATTTTTATTTTTGGTTAACAAATTTAAAAAAAAAAGCTCAAAAAGATTTTTTGTGTGTATTTTAGTTTAACACACTCTATGTGGCATATACTTGTGTTTGAATCCCTACTTTTTCGCTTCTATGTGGATAGAACTTTTGATTTAGATTGTCAATCCTTAAACTGTTCTTTACCATGTTTACATGGAGTAGTTACATTTTGTGTTGATATATTGGATTCTATTTTTATATGCCTCAATTCACACATGCATGAGCTCTCTTGAAATTTTAACTTCACATGTTATATTTGAGCTTTGTGAGGTGTTCTCCTACTAATCTAGTCATCTACATGTTATGTGACCTAGGAGGACTAGTGCATGTTAAAATCCGCTGCACGTGAGATTTGTGTGAGATATAAAAATAATATATATAAATGTGCACGGGGAAGGGATCCGAAAGGAAAAATCATCCTTTGCGACTAAGCCACCATTTGTTTGGACCTAAAAGAAATACGTGGTCCAAAGGCCTAAAAGATTAATGACATTAAATGAAAATATTTGCCAAGGCCTATTTTTGTAGTTGATCTATTCATTCAAAATATTATACTCTATATGCCTAAATTTAGGGAGTTTGGATGGTATATCAATGGTTTATACAATGTCCATTTATCCTAGTTGTACTTTGAATGTCATGACTCTATTGCTTTGTAGAATCATCAAAATTCTAGGCTTGTATGCATTGTGTATGTTTCTTCATTAAGTTTAATCTATATTTTCACATGAGGTTATATTCAAATGTGATGAAGTTTGCAATCAATTGAGAACTCCGTGAACATGTTTTAAGTGATTGGGTCTAAATTTAATTGTTACTAGTTCACACCCAAACACTTCCGTTTCCATATGACACAATTTTTCCATACGAGTGTGAGAATCTTATCTTATTTTGTGTCATTTGTGTGTTTATATCCATATATACGTGCATGTGCATTATTGGTATATTCAGTCTATGTATATATACGATATTGTTTTTCTTTGCCTTGCTTTCTAGTCCATCTATGCTTCTACTTCCTGATTGGTATCTATCTTCTTGCATTCTTTGTTGATATCACATGCTTAATACTTTATGCATCATATTGGTATCATTTTCTTGCATCATAGTTGGTATCCTTTATTCTTGATATGGATTAGTTATGCTTTCGCTGCCTATATGCTTTCATGTTGTATGCACTTTTGTTTTATTAATTCTATCACCTTTGTATATTCCTAAACAAAAGGGGGGGGGGGGGGAGAATGATAAGGGGAGAAATGGTATATAAACCTATTTGACTCGTATCTTATTTTAGGAGATTTATCTTAGGGGGAGATGTCTTTCTAAGTAGGTAATGTGTTTGATAAAGGGGACAATTAGTTTAGGGGGAGTATTTATCTTAATTGCATTTAATATTATTGATATTCCCTATGCGTTTGATAGTTTTCTTAAGTGTGCAATAATTCTTCTAAGTGTCAACTTTCATCATCGTCAAAGATAATGATCATTGGGTTGTTTAAGTCAAGCTATGTATTTTTTATTTTGGGTGGGACATTTTTTTATGTCTAGTAGAGCTTGACTGCCCTTTAGGATTTTTATTGGTTTTTGTCTCGGAATATCCAAAGGGGGAGATTTGTAAGGACAAAAATTTCTAATTGAGTACTTTGTTGTTTTGGCTCAATTTCGGACAAAAACATTTGAGTCATAGGATAGAGATCTTGACCATCCTTCAAGCCTATGACATGCTAAAGTTGCCGAGTTTGTTGTGCCTAGTTTCTACGTCAACAACATGTGTTCAATTACTCCTAAAGTATGAATGCACTACATATTTATATAGGATATTGGAACAATTTGTATTGGGTGTAATTTTTGTTTAAATTGTTGTTTATTTTCAGGAAGTTTCTTTAAAACTTTAAAATAAAGTTTCTGGGCTAAAATTGAATTTTTGAACATTCTGGAACGTCATTCGATATTGTCGTTTGAACGAGTTTTTCGTTCGAACTAGGTTTGCCAACGACCTTCTTCTGGAACTTCGTTAGAAGTATCGTTGAAAAGAGACTTTGTTTGAACGAAAATCTCATTCGAACGAGATTGTAGGCAGGAAATTTTTCTGGTAGTTTTGAGCAGTTTTTTCCATGTTTCCACTTACCTTTAACCACTAACTTTTGGAAGAAGTTATATATGCGGGATCCATGTTTGAAAAACTAACTTTTGACATTTTCTAAACACTTTTTAGAGATAACAATTTTTAGATAAAAATTCCTAAGTTAAAAAGCTCATGTTTAAGTGTTTATAGTTCAAGAACATTATTTGAAAAACACTTTCTTACACCCATAGATTGTTTATTCCAAGTTTCCATATAAATATCTTGCTTGGAGTGGTTGGCACCGTGTTTACTCTACCGAGTTGAAGAGTTCATTTGGGTTTACTTATACATCCCATAAAGAAGAAGTTCATTGGTTTTTCTGCAGCATTCTCACATGGTGAAAGGCACCATGTGTGGTTGACGGTGTTCCTAATGTCTCATTGGGGAAGTCCAAGGTTCTGGTGGAGTTCTAGGGTTGTCGACTAGGCGGAGGTGTTTACAAGAATACGCGTCAAGACTTTAAAGGAGTTGAGTCGAAGAAGTAATTCATCTATCTTGTAATTGTAAAACGATACTTAGTGGACTTAAGGCTAGGGTCGTCTGAGGATTTTTCCCATTGTGGGTTTTTCCTCGTAGATCGCGGCGTAGTGATTTATTTGTTTATTTTATCTTATGAAAAATTCACCTTAGATGCATGCTTAGGTAATATGATAAAATCTGGTTTAAATCACTACTTATTTAATTTGGTGCTAATTTAAATTTGGGTATATGTTAATTTAATTTAAGTCTTCATTTAATTTGTTAAAACTGGTTTGGCCTAATTTGGTAATATTGAAAATATGACTTAGGCAAATTTCTAGGACTTGGGTTGAATTGGTTTAAGTGAAATACGTATTCGTTGATTAATTTAATGTCACTTGAACTTTTCATAATTTTAATTTGAAAAGGAAATTAAATTTTGATGTTTATGTGTGTTTAATTAAATCATCTCTATCTTGCTTCTCTTTAAAAAGGAAATTGAAATTGCTTTTTTTGCAAAATTTAAAAATTGGGGGCCTCGTGTTCCAAGAAGTGGTATGGAAAGGGTTTGTCCAGAATACGACCCTCATGGTAGCATCAATGTGATTCAGATGTTCATAAACATGCACTTCATGCTCGGGCCGAGGCTAGGGCAAGGACAGCAAGGGCTACTTGAGCCCATTGAATTGAAAAAATCTTTCCCTCCTTGTGGTTTGGGATATCAACCATCAGAACAAGAGCTCCAAATGATCCTCCAGTCTTGACTAAAGAGAAGTCTAGACTGCATCCAGACTTCCCCTTTTGTGCTTTTTCGGAACCCTGGTATGACCATACAGACAAGAAGATGAGGCCTGAAATGGAGATCTTTTTACAAGACAGCTACCCATAGGCCAAAAGTTCCCAACACCATGTACAACCGCTCATCAGAGATACCGAAGATTCTGAGGGAAGTGACTCTGAAGATTCCTTCAACTTATAAACACTAGGGCTGATACTCTGAATGGTTCATTCAAGCACTACATTACTGGATCCATCCCACACCTCTCCTCAACTGGCATGCTGTACCTTTTGAAATCCCACCCAACCCAAATGTTTACCCCATTTCTTCTTCTGTTGCCTATCCTTGCTCAAATGTAATCGAGGCCTCCTTTGATGAGGTTCTCAATGTTATTTTTCCTATCAATGAAATAAACGAAGAATTTGAGTATCTTGTTGTGCCTTACATTAATTGTTTAGATTCTAATCAAACTTTTGATGATGATGATTTTGCAAATGAACAATTCTTAACTGATCTAAATAAGGTTAATAACAAACAACATAACCGCGTTCAAGTTAATGAAGAAGAGACTGCTATTGTCAACCTCGATTCTAGTAGCCAACTGCGCGAGATTAGGATAGGGGCTACCCTCGACAAGCACAAGCGCGCACAACTCGAAGAATTATTGAAGGAATTCGTGGATGTCTTCGCGTGGTCCTAAAATGATATGCGCAACATTGATCTTGAAATAGTTCAGCATGAGATCCCCACTCTTTCAGATTACAAGCCAGTTAAACAAAGGATGAGAAAGCTCCGTACCGAATGGTTGCTCAAAGTTAAAGAAGAGTTGGTCAAATAGCTGAACGTGGGTTTCATTCGTGTGAACGAATATCCCACATGGCTAACCAACATAGTGCCTATGCCGAAATATGTAGGGAAAGTTCGGATGTGTGTAGATTACCGGGACTTAAACAAAGCCTCTCCAAAAGATGATTACCCGCTACCGAATATCGACATGATCGTGGACAACACAGCCTATCATGCTCTCAAGTCATTCTTCGATGGGTTTGTCGGATACAACCAAATCAAAATGCACCCATATCATCAAGAAAAAACCGCGTTCTTCACCCTATGGGGAACCATTTTCTACACTGTTATGCCATTTGGTCTCAAGAATGCTGGGAATACCTACCAGAGGGCTACCACAACCATCCTGCACGATCTGATTCATAAAGAAGTCGAGGTTTATGTGTATGATATGATTATCAAATCTAAAACTAGAGAAGGTCATGTTCTCGCTCTCCGAAAGTTCTTCGAACGACTATGATGATATCAGATAAGACTCAATCCACATAAATGTGACTTCGGCGTTACAAAGGGAAAACTCTTGGGATTCATGGTCAGTGAGAAAGGGATAGAAGAAGATCCCGCCAAGCTAAAAGCCATACTTGAGAAGCCACCTCCCCAAACGGAGAAAGAAGTTCGTGGTTTCCTTGGGAAATTGCAATACATCAGTCGGTTCATCATCCAGCTAACCTCCATCTGCGAACTTATTTTCAAACTCCTCTGAAAGGATTCAACCAAAGTTTAGAACGAGGCCTGCCAAGAAGCCTTTCACTAAATCAAATAATATCTGACCCAACCTCTGGTACTCATGCCACCACAGCCTGGTCTCCCCTTACTTCTATACCTAACCATAACTGACACTGCTGCTGGGGCTTTACTAGACCAATACCTTGAGGATTACTGCAAAGAAATAGGCATCTATTATTCCAATCTCAAATTGTCCGGGTACGAAGTCAACGACACTACTTTAGAAAAATCATGCATCGCGCATATTTGGGTCACCCAAAAGTTGCGACACTACATGCTTGCCTTCCCCATTAAACTTGTATCCCGAATGGACCCCATCAAGTACCTACTTAAGAAACCTACCTTATCCAGCTGAATGGCTCGATGGTTGATGCTCCTAGACAAGTTTAATATCATGTACGTCATGCAGAAAGTCATAAAAGTAAGAGCCATCTCTGACTACCTCGCTGACTACCCCATGGAAGAAGTTGATGTCTGGATCTCTGAATTCCCAGATAAAAACATCCTCTGCACTGCTCAAGATGACCTTCGATGGAAAATGTTCTTTGCTGGTGAGGCCAATAAAAGGGGATATAGCATTGGGATACTTCTGATCGCCCCAGATGATTCCCACACTCCCATCGCCATTAAATTGGATTTCCCCTGCACCAACAACATGCTTGAATATGAGGCGGGTACGGTAGGCCTCAAAGTTGCTCTCCAGAAAGGTATCCAATGCCTAGATGTATATGGGGATTTTTACCTCATCATTGGTCAACTGCTCAGAAAATGGAAAGTCAAGGATGAGAAACTCCAACCATTCCATACCCACCTAGAAGAATTAGCCTCCAAATTCCAAGACATCACCTTCCACTACCTACCTCGAGCAAAGAATAACCTAGCCGATGACCTTGCTACCTTAGCCTCCATGGTCTACATGCCCGAAGGAATAACAATAGCCCCCTTTTTAGTCCAAAAGCAAGAAAAACCAACCCATTGCTACCACATTGAGCTCATCACCAAAGAAGATCCCGAGAAAGCCAATTGCTGGTATTATGACATCTGGCACCTTCTCAGGCATGGAAGGTATCCTGAGGGTTCCAATAAGAAAGACTGGATAACCCTCCGAAGACTGACCGCTCAATACATCATCTGTCACAAAGCACTGTTCAAGAGAAACTTCGACGGAACCTATCTACACTGCATCGCAGGGGCTGACATTGAAGAGGTGATGTAAAGAATCCAGAATGAGGAATGTGAAACCCACATGAATGGTCACATGATTGCTAAGAAGATCATTCGATAAGGCTATTACTCACCACCATGATCCAGGATTGCACCGCCTATGTTCGGAGATCCCTCAAATGCCAACAGTTTTCCAACCTTCAACACCTGCCTCCGCGAGAATTATAAAACATGACTTCTCCCTGGTTGTTCTCCACCTAGGGCATCGACATCATAGGGAAAGTTACACCCAAGGCTTCCAATGGGCATGAGTTCATTATAGTTGCCATTGATTACTTCACCAAATAGGTCAAAGCTGTGTCATACGTAGTTCTGAGCGCTAAGAAAGTGGCCAAGTTCATCAAGAAAAACATCATCTGCCGATATGGGGTCCCACACGAGCTAGTGTTAGATAACGGATTGCATTTCAAGGTAGAAGTCACATAAGTTGTCAATGAGTATGGGATCCAGAGACACAAATCTTCTCCCTACCAACCTCAAACCAATGGTGCAGTCGAAGCTACCAACAAGAACCTCAAATCCATCATCAACAAGATGACCGAAAGCTGTCGAGATTGGGATAATCGAATCCTATACGCCCTCTGGGGCTACCGAACCTCAATCCGAACCTCTACTGAGGCTACCCCTTACTCTCTAGTATACGGCATGGAAGAAGTCCTACTCGTGGATCTAGAAATACCCTCGTTACGCCTCATGCTTGAAAGAAAGGTCAGTGAGGAAGACTGGCATCAAAGCCACCTTGACAAGCTGTCACTCTTGGAAGAAAGGAGACTAAAGGCGTTGTATCACACATAAGGGTACCATCGTCGCATAGCGCGTTCATTTAATAAGAGAGTCAAGGACCGAGGTGTTAGAGAAGGGGATTTATCCCTCTAATAAATAGTAGGGCCCATCTGGGATCCCAGCGGAAAATTCAAGACGAAAGTGGCCCATACATTATCAAGAAGATCTTGTCTGGTGGTGCTACCATGCTCACCGACTTACATGGAGAAGAGAAGGCTCGTCCAGTCAACCTGGTCTGTATGAAGAAATTTTACCCCTAGTTCGAAATCTCGATGCGCTACGACTCGTCTCATCTCCCTTCTAATAAAAAAAATCTCTTCATTTCCCTCTACCCAGAACTATGTGGTCTTGATCCTCTATAAAAATCATTCTCAGAAAAATTGAAACTTTAAAAAAAAAAACCAGAGGTATGTAGGTAGCTCATACATCTTACATGAGCACGACCCTTTCTTCTTCATAAAAAAACTATTATTTTCTTATCTCCGAGAACAACAGTTTATTCTAACATAGATTTGAACAAAAGGATTATACATAGCTGGATGATCAAAAACTTATTTATTTCACTAATAAGATATTACAGTACAATTACATAAGAAAAGGAACGGATAACTCCCTTCCCCCTACCTTCCTAAAAAATATAAATATTCCCAAACTTATTCCCCATTACAAAATAAACTCCCCCTAAGAGCCCTACCCACAGCTACTAGAGGAGCCCGCTCCATCATCGTCATCTCCATACTGGGGTCCCCAAGCTTCCCCTGCCTGAATGGAGTTCCACAGACACTCCATAGATCGATAAGCTCGAACCAGTCTAAAAAAAACTACCACACCCACCTCCATGGTATCAGATAAGGCAAGCCACATATTTCCAGACTCCACAACCAACATCTTGATGACTAATTTTCTCTACAACCACTTCATATAATCCCCAGGGATGTGCCAAACTCTCCCAAGCGGATGAGAGGGACGGTTCGATGGACACCAACTCTCCCACAAAGAGCCAAGATGCATGCACAGGCCCTCTATCAAATCTTCTACTGGAAAGAAATTTAGTTTTTAAGTTGGCACGACCTGCTCCCAGCCAAATTGGCACAGAAGCCGCCAAGGGAAATAAAATGATATATGTATGAGACCAACCAGCCGGACATGAGGGTATTCTCCCAGTTCTAGAATAGGCAGCAGTTGTCCCCACTAAGGAACTAACCAGTACAGATTTAGAGTCCCATACTCCAAAAAACCAGTTCTCGCAGCTCTCGATATCCAGACCAACACTAATGCAATGGCACGAAAAGAAGTTGAGTACGGTCGGCAAAGGGTATTTCGGAGGATTCACTAGGCGAAATCTTTCAGACAACCACGTGAACAACATCACATGGATACCCCTCAAAAAGTCAGAACGACCTTCTCGCCAGGCATCCAGGCCATTTAGAGTCTCCGCCAGTATCACCGTCGCAGGATTACAACGGTAGGACATCCATGAAGTAATAACTACAAGTTGTGGGTCCACCAGGAGCCCCCCGATCACCAGTAGAAATTTTGAAACCAACCCTAGAACGATGGCTCCGGCATATCCAGCATCACCAACCTCTTACAAATGCACATATTACAGCACCACCGAAAGGGAGATCATACCCCCAGCCACCAGTGATCTAGCCACCGAGGATGAAATACAAATAAACCTAGCCAATAAATCCCTAGGAGAACGAGAAAACTCCGGTAGAGCCGCAGCAACACTGGGATTTATCCCCAACATGGAAAAAAATACTCGTAGGTAGGACAAATCTCATCCATCCTGAAGCGGAAGAGATGATCCTCGGGATACCAAAACTCGACAGCCGCCATCAGTATATTCCACTTTATGGGTCGATTACGCCATAAAAAAACTCGACGCATGTTGTAAGCATCGTAGTTGACGTTATGGGAGAACATCGCCTCCAAAGTCTCGAGGTAGTTGGCAAACTCAGCACTACCAGGGAGAGCCATCTAACAGAATAAGAAAGTCAGGATGTGAAGGTGCGATGAAAACGCTCCACCCTTACCCCCATAAAAGACATAACCTCTGTCAAAATCGAAAAAATCCTGCCCCACAAGGTACCAAAGGCTGAATAGGGTACCAATCAAAGCTTTGAATTGATGGGACTGGACTGACCTGCCGATAGGCAGGACAAGGTGCTTGCCGATCGGCAACCCCCTACTGTTGAAATTTTCCTTTCTCCTCTTTTGTCAAAATTTAGAAAATCCAATAAAAATAAATTAATATTCTCAACAGAATTTCCAAATCCCCTTTCATCTTTATATAAATCCTCATTATGGATAAAAATTTCCTTTAAAATACTAAAAATATTTCTTTTTACGGTCTCATCAGCAAAGTAAAAAGCACATGTGCATGCATTCATTCATTCATCATTAATAGAAGATAATAAAAAAACTCCATTGCATTACATAGATATGTTTCTGTGTTACCTCATTTTTCCATAAAAATAAAGAAAAGCAAAAAATAATGGGACTCAGCCTGAACCCACATTCATTATATCTTTCTCTCTCTCTCTCTCTCACTTACCTTTCCCCTCTCTCTCCTAAGAGCTTCCACCCCTGCGATGCTCTCTGTTTCCCCTAATGCGAGATGACGCACCACCGCTACCCGAACCAGACTCCTCCCCGGATGAGGCAGACGACACCAAGCAAGAAGGAACAGGAACCGCGTCCCGAATATGGGCAGTCACCGAAGATATCCAGGCCCTAATATCCCTCAGTCAAGTGCTGGACACCCGGACTTGCTGCAAGAAAAGGCAGAATCAGTATCAACCAGAAAAGATCAAAAGAAATAAAAAAGAAACCAAGAGAAGAACATAAAGATATAACAAAGGACAAAGAACCTCCTCTATCAAGCCCAACTCCTTTGGGTCCATCGCATGAGGATGATGAAGCATATGTGCCATCCCTCCATCAGCCCGCCGGGTGTTGTATGTAGGAGTATGCAATCACATAAACGGGAGTCGCTGCCGCAGATGTCGACGGACTGCCACTACTGTGGGAGGACCCCACTGGCCGACTCGAACCCGTAAGAGGGAAGGGAAGTGCATCATATATGTTGGGCACCATCAGTCATCTCATCACAAAGTCTATATAATCATATGGCAGAGTCGTATCAGTGTACAATATGTAGGACTCTCCAATCATCAACGCGATCCTCGCATCCTCTAGCAGCAGCTTTTCCCGCCTCATAGACATAGGGGGCTCGCAGGTGGCACCACCAACTCCTCCTCAGTAATCTCTCAGACCACCCTCTCCCCAAGATACCAAGAATGGCCAAACTCATGCACCAGCAAGCGCCTTATCTGCACATTCACCCCGGTCAACCCCGTGTCCTGAATAGTCGTCCCCAAGTGTAAAAGGTCACCTAAAAAATCCTCAGCAAATTATAAGGAAATATGGAATCAGAGAACCCAAAGGTCTTAGACTGAAGAAGAAAAAAAAGTCTTACCCTACCACTAGTCAGGCCATTCAAGACCTGACGCACCGCCTCTAGAAAGAGAGACTTCCTCGACTACTGATTGGCCTTCTGCCACCGATACAACTGACAAAAGTCCTGAACGGTCTCGTCCTTCAAAGAAATTAGCTGGGTATTACACCCAATCACCTCATAGAACCACATATGCCGAAGACACGAAATACGCAATTAAAAAGAGATTCATAAGGAAAATGCTAATGCATGAAAGAAAATGCGAAAATTAAAGAATACCTCAAGAAGATACATGGCTCCAGTGAAAGACTGTCGGCGGCGCCGGCTGAATGCATCCTGAGAAAAATAAAGGGTCGCCAAATTTAGGTTCCCCCAATCATAGAGAGGGATGTTTGAAAGCATCCTCAGATATGGTAAAAACCATAAGTGGATAACGTCGCCTCTCGACGCCACCAAAAATCCCCCCTAGCACTAGCAAAATAAACAACCGGGCCATCTGTCTCACCTGCAGCCCATCCTCCACATCAATCACCCTGCCCAATAAAATATCCTTCAGCAGCGATAGACTAATGGAATCCCAGACACTATCCTCCCCACATCACGAAGAGCCGCGCGCACCGCCTCCAGCCTCACCCGTAAAGAGCGATCCACCTATATCTTCCCTCCATTGTAATCCATCCCTAGCAGCTATTGCACGTCTATGGCAGTCACAGTCATCTCCTTAAAACCAAAATGAAAGGTGTGGGTAGTGTCCCACCATCTCTCCCCCATAGCCTATAAGACAACCGTCGAATGAGGCATCTCATCTAGCATAAATGCCAGCCTCCCAAAGCCTGTTGAGGATACCACCCAATGCACCACAGGTGGAAAATGCTCCCAGACATCCTTAAGCCCCGTCGTCCCACGAGCACGCATAGTCGACAAAGAGACATCAGACTGCCAAAAGAGAAAAACCTTGTCAAAATCCAAGAAAAAAGGATAACGACAAAAAAAGAATGCCAAAAGTCATTTTACTTACATAACCGCCAGGGTTCACCACCCTTGAAGAGTGATGACGCTACGACTCCCACAGCAAAGTCCGTTCATCCGCAACCGGCTTGAATGCGTCAAAAGAGTTCTCACTCTCCAAATCAAGAGGCGCCCTGGCCCTCCACTCCACATTCTCCCAGTCATTAATATCCAACCACTCCCTGTATACTGCAGTGCTAACAAAAGAGGCCATTTTTTAGATTACGAGATGATAGAATGATTCACAGAAGAAAATTACAGAAAGGGATAAGGCAAGAAGTTGTGAAAAATGAGGGGAAACTGCCCCTTTATATAGGATGCCAAGGGTCATGCCGATCGGCACTGCACCCCCACCGTACGATCGACACTGACCCTTTGCCTTCTCGAGGCAGCTCAAAAGTCCGTGCCACTGCCGAATGGCACCCTCCACACCATGTCGACTGGCACCCCCTTTAATTTTCGTACAAAAAATCCCAAAAAATACCATAAACCCTAAAAAATCCTTAGAAAATTCCTAAAAATACCGAAAAGGATTTAGAACATGTTCACCAAGAAAATTCTTCACTTCCTCAAGTGAAACCCCTATTTCCCTAGTGAAACTCTCAAATGTTAAGTGAATCTATCCCCGACAACGTCCCCAGAGGACCTCCAAAATATCCACAACTTGAGGATCATCTCTATTTCCCAAAGGTCTCAAATTTCCTCGAGAAATACGTCCAAAACCTGGACCACCTAATCACTTACCTAGCATCAATTTGGCAATTTTCCCGATAAAGTCTCCAAAGACACGAGGATTTCCCTAACAATCATATCCCCAGCTCGAATTGAAATCACGAGGTAATTTTGCCAGCGGAGTTCCCCGAGAAAATTTCAACTTAAGCCCTTAGAATTGGCTTTGACCCGTAGAATTGGTTATTTCAAACTTAAGCCCGCAGAATTGGTCATTTCAAATTTAAGCCCGCAGAATTGGTCATCTCATCTTCAGCCTGTAGAATTGGCTTCGACCCATAGAATTGGTCATCCCAACTTAAGCCCTCAGAATTGGCTTCATCCCCCAGAATTGGTCATTTCAAACTTAAGCTCCTAGAATTATCATTGACCCATGGAATTGGTCATCTCAACTTAATCCCTCGGAACTGGCTTCGACCCGTAGAATTGGTCATTTCAAACTTAAGCCCACATAATTGGCTTCGACCCACAAAATTAGCGTCGACACGCAGAATTGGTCATCTTAACTTAAGCCCGCAGAATTGGCTTTGACCCATAGAATTGGTCATCCTAACTTAAGCCCGCAAAATTGGCTTGGACCTGCAGAATTGGTCATTTCAAACTTATGCCCGAATAATTGGCTTCGACCTGTAGAATTAGTCATCTCAACTTAAGCCCATAGAATTGGCTTCAACCCGCAGAATTGGTCATCCCAACTTAAGCCAGTAGAATTATCTTCGACCCACAGAATTGGTCATTTCAAACTTAAACCTGTAGAATTGGCTTTGACCCACAGAATTGGTCATCTCAACTTAAGCCCGGAGAATTGGATTCGACCCCAGAATTGGTCATCTCAACCTAAGCACGCAGAATTATCTTTGACCCACAGAATTGGTCATCCCAACTTAAGCTCGGAGAATTGGCTTCGACCCACATAATTGGTCATTTCAAACTTAAGCCCACAAAAATGGCTTCGACCCGCAAAATTGGTCATCTCAACTTAAGCCCATAGAATTGGCTCCGACTCGCAAAATTGATCATTTCAAATTTAAGCCCGCGGAATTGGCTTCGACCCACATAATTGGCCATCTCATCCCTAAGCCCTCAGAATTGGCTTCGACCCGTAGAATCGGTCACCCTCATCTTAAAAACTTGTAGAATTGGCTTCGACCCGCAGACTTGGTCATCTTAACTTAAGCCCTCAGAATTGGCTTTGATGCGGAGAATCGTTCACCCTCATCTTCAAGCCCTCAGAATTAGCTTCAACCTGCAGAATCGGTCACCCTCATCTTCAAGCCCTGAAAATTGGCTTCGACCCACAGAATCGGTCACCCTCATCCCTAAGCCCTCATAATTGTCTTCGACTCATAGAATCGATCACCCTTATCTTCAAGCCATCAAAATTAGTTTTGACCATCAGAATCGGTCACCCTCATCTTCAATCCCTCAGAATTAGCTTCGACCCATAAAATTGGTCACCCTCATCAAGCCCTCAGAATTGGTTTCGACCCGCAAAATCGATCATCCTCATCCTTAGGCCTTCAGAATCGACCTCAAACCTGTGGTCATCCTCTTTCAAATGTGGTGTCTATTCGACGGCTATCATTTTTTCCAAACTCATTCGTCGAGGGGCTCTGTAGACACCGCACTCTAATACCCCATAACCTCTCCTTAGGTCCCTAGCACCTCCCTTCATCATTGCAAACCTAAGTCACCCCCTGGGTACTGACCTAAAGGCCATCGAGCACTCCCAAGCTACATTTGACCAAAAGTCAAACAATTCAGCTCGAATAAGACTCAATGAATCTTCAAAAGCCACTAAAACCCCTTTTTAACGGTTCATCTCGAGCGTGATTCTGACTTACGATACGGACGAATGATCCATTTTCCCCCGATACTCAATCAGGATGTAATCGTACGCTCCCAGGTCTGTTTGACCAAAGTCAACTCTTTAGCTCAATCGAGACTGAATGAATATTTAAAGGGCACTAAAACTCCTTTCCAATGGTCTACCCCATGCATGATTCTGACTTATGGTACGGACGAACGATTTATTTTACTCCGAAAGGTCACCGAGCGCTTCCAGGCCCTAATTGATCGAAGTCAACTCCCAAACTGAGTCGAACTCTTTCGAATGTTGAAGTACATCTCCTAAACTTTCCAATGGTCTTCCCCGTGCGCGATTCTGACTTACCATGCAGACGAATGATCCGTTTGCATCCGATAATTCCCCGTTCAAAGGACCGACGAATGCTTCCGAGCCACATTTGACCCAAATTTATCTCTCGGACCCGGGATCAGTCCAAAGACTTTTGAAGGACTTTGGTGTACCTTTCTGACGATTCTCCCCGTGCATAATTTGGATCAATGCTTCGCTCTCTACAACTCATTTCTAAAAGAACCTGAAAGAGACTGCCAAACGGCAGGTTCCAAACCCTGCCTATCGGCAGTGTGCACAAACACACGTGTCGATTGGCAGGACGAGGGCTATGTTGATTGGCAATGACCTGGGCCTATAAAAAGAAGGGACTAACCTCAATTAAAAAAAATAAGATCTGAAACCTATCACTCTCAACAAGCTCAGAAAACCCCTCTCGAAGTCAACGTGATTTACACATCCAAATCCCTTTCCAACCTTCACTTTTCATCATCCTTTTCATCAAACTTGGTGAATTAAGTACCCTCCATCATCACCCAAGTTCAAGGGCTGCTCTCCAACATCCAAGATCAAGCTCAAGATCTTCAAGAAGGACCAACTTTCTCAACTCTCTCTTTAAATTCCCCTAAATTAGAATTAATTTATTTTATTACTTAGCACTTTTATTCTCTCATCTCATATATCCTAATATACTTTTTATTTAATATTATTGCACATCTCTTATTTTCATATAAATAAAACCCAAAAAATAAGAAAAAGAGGGCTTGCTTGTAAATTCCAAACGGGAATTCTCACACTTTCTCATGATTATAACACTTTTTTACACACACACACACATATAAGAGAAGTCCCCGATTGGATTTATGGGATAAATCCCAACCCTAATTTTGCATATGAACTACGTGGACTTTGATGCATCTATAGGATACGTAGGCGTTTCGGGGTAAAACTCGAGACTCGAGTCCTTTTCCTACTTTTTTTCTATTTTTCCTATATTCTTTAAACTTAACTCTCTTAGACTCTCTATATACATATATTTGTTCTTAGTGACGTATTATCCCGCATGTATTATCATTCCCTTATAATGATCAACGCTAGGATAATCGCGTAAATCCTATTTTCTAATATTACTTTTAGGAACATTCCTACGGATGACTCGCTTTATCTCTTCCATGATACAAGTTGATGATCCCTCTCTCCTCTACATATACACATGCAAACATATCATGGGGAAATAAAGGAAAATTGCAAAAACCCATGAGAGACCGTAAGGGCGAAATGGGTGCCTCACACATTCCCATTTCATAACTTAGCCTCTGAACCCTTTTCGAATCATTTTGGTTTTGTATGTATCAATACGTCTTTGGATGTTGTCCTTCGGGATGGCTCCCTTTTCTTTTGTCTGTTTTGAGTAAAATGGACTGGTAACTCCATCTCTCTACATTTTTCACCTTATCACCAACGTCGGTCGAAACGCTCCCAAGAAGGATGCGCGGGACCAAGATCCTCTCGAGATGAAGGGGACACCCCCCCACTTCTTCGTCTCTCCCGACGTGAGGATCGGAGGGGATGGCCACAGGTAGGATTGGGACATAGCCATAATTGAGATGAATTAAGGCTAAGATTAATCGGTGTAATTCGTAAGGTAATGAATTTGGGGAATGAGACTGAGTCACGCTAAAGGTGAGTGAACCAATGACTTAGACTAGTAAGGTGTGGGTCAATTACCTACTGATATAATTTAAAGAAAAACTGTCACACTTCGAGTGGTGTGGTGTACTCGAGAATATACGATGAGAACTGTAAAAATAATTTAATAATACGTAATATATTTGGGAGTTATATATACTACATACGGGACATATATTAAAGGTTGCGTGTGCATATATATATATATAGGTGGTGTGAATATCTATTATGTAAATTCTTATGTTAGAACATACCTAGGCTACCTGCTATCATGAGAGGTTGCTCATTGTGGACAGTCTTATCCTAATGAGCCCACTGGGAGATTTTGACTTGTAACTACGAACATATAACTTAGGGATTGATCACTACTTGTGTGAATGAGAATGTGACCGGTATTTGGGTTCCTTAGGTGTGTGCGTAGCCCAGAGGCTTAGAACTATGTTCGCCTCCAAATTTTGTGAATTGTGAATGTATGGTTCGAGAGTGATTCCGAACCAAATGTCTTTTACTTAGTATGTGATGTACCAGGACTTGATAGAAGAGTATGCCCGCATCACAGGTCTCCATCTTGGGATGCCATATCCATATATGTTACAAGTGTGGTGTGTGTGTGTGTGTGTGTGTGTGTGTGTGTGTGTGTGTGTGTGTATGTGGGATTTATTCTACTACGTGTGCATTAGTAGATAAGATAGATCGTGATATCTAATGTAATATAAGTATGTGAGAACTTAATATGAAATTGGTGACTTTTACTGGATAAAATGGGTTTGGAAATTTAGTAACGTATTGTATGGGCAATACGGTTGGGTACAATGAATTACTGTACATGAAGATACTTAATTCAAACTAGTTAGGCAGGGTAGCGTAACTAGGTTGGTTTAGAATTATACGTTAGGCGTGCACATTAGTTTAGAGGGGAGGATCTCAAGTGAGATCACGTTAAGTTAACGTGTATACAATATCTACTCTTTAATGCATTTTAAATACTTGCAAAATATTTTCCAACTGTTTTACTTGGGCTATGACCCGTTTCAAATCCTTTTTTGTAAAAGCCTTATAGGTGCCTAACCATAGGGATACCAGGCTTAGGCATTCCTTCATATTTGACATGTTGCTGCTGCCATGGACGTTGCATAACCTTGGTAGTAGACGCCTCCACTTCTATCAGTTCTTCTTCATCATTTCTCTATCTCAGTTGAGCATGTCACTCATCTCTATCTAGTGGTTATTTCCAATACATTTCACTTTTATTTTATTTCCAGTATTGGATTTGGATTTATATTATGGATTATTGTATTTGGATTTCAATCTGGAGCGTTTATTCCAGGAACATTTATTCATCTCATTGTTATATCATTTATTACTATATTTACTAGAATGGTGAATATTATTATTAGTTTAGTTTATTTTATATTAATAAAAAGATTAAATTTTGACATCGGGCCATTAGGGTATTAGAAAAATAAATTGGATTTCGGTAGTGATGCTTAGAATGAACCCAGTAATGATTCCTATTTAATTTAATAATATACTAATCACATAAGATTAGAATAGGCGGGGTGTCACATATGGTATCAGAGCATCAGGTTCTAGTGTCCTTAGGATCTACGTCTCCAACGTAGCATTCTTTGATATACAACCCTACGATTAGGATTGTTGCATTTATGATTACACATTTACGTCTTGAGCTGTTTTAAGATATATTGAACTTTGAACTTATGGGAATTCTATTTCATTTTGTATGCCTCTTAGACTTGCACCACAAGCCACCCAAGATGCACAGCCTGAGTCGCAGCCAGCTCAGGCACTAGGGACTATGAATGATGTTGAGGTTCGTGCCATTGTTTCACAGGCGGTTAATGAGGCTTATATTACTTTTTCTTAGAAGGCACCACAGGTTCCACCTTAGCCTCAAGTTATGGCTTCAAACCAAACACACTCATTTCCTTCTGCCTGGGAGCGAGTCAGGGATGCCTTTTAGAAGGCACATCCTCCTGAGTTTCAGGGGAGCTCTAATGTCATCGCTGCTTACCAATAGAATAAGGACATCCATTGGAATTTATAAATATATGAGTGTACTGACGTACGAAGATAGATACTAGCTACTTTTAAGCTAGTGAGGGAAGCATTGTAGTGGTGGGAGTCTGTTATCACTACAAATGAAAGAGATAGCATGTCAATTCAGGAGTTCTGGGAGCAGTTTGACCGCAAGTACTTTCCATTCACCATTCAGACAGAGATGAGGCAAAAAATTTTAGACGTTTCTCAGAAAGGGAGGACAGTCGCGGAGTATGAGGAGGAATTTACTAAGTTGGAAAATTTTGTTCCCGATGAGGTGAGAATGGAGGAGAAGAGGATATGGCTGTTTGTGGATGGTTTTACCTGTAGAATCCGACAGTATTTGTTGGGTAATCCTGCTTTGAAGACGTATATAGATGTGTTAATGTCGTTTTACTTCACTCTCATGACCACTGCTTCCACATGAAAGGAAGCAAGCGCTCAAGAGAGTCTAGTTAGCAGGGCAGGACATAGGGTAACAGTGACAGTGGGACACAATCGACTCACACTCAGATGAGACAGGGTAAGTAGGGTTCCCATTAGGGGGATACTGGTAAGCGTTTTCGTCCAGGAGATTTTAGGCAGGGGCAGGGTGGATTCAGGCATAGCCATCAGGGTTAGTAGGGCCAGTAGTATTTTCAACAGGGTTAAGGGAGAGGTGGTAGTGGCCAGTAGGGCCGAGGCCAATGGGGATAAGGCCAACAAAGCCATAGGGGAGGAAATTTCATGGGAAGATCGATCATATGTGGTAATAATGGACACAAGCATCAGGAGTGCCCTGTTAAGGGCAGACTTCCACAGCAACAAGGTACTCACCAGGAGCCCCAGAGACTTATTTTTCCCACTGCCCTCCCAGCACCAACACTGCCTGTCGTCCTAGTCATTCTAGCTGCCCCACCTCAGCAGGGTTAGTTACAGTACGTGAGTGTATATAACATCCATTAGGACATAGTTCCACACGCTCCACCCATAAATGAGGGTATGTTTCTTATACATAGGACTTCAGGGCGTATAATATTTGACATTGGGGCCTCACACTCGTTCATAGCCACTAGATTTTCATGAGTCGCAGGATTGTTAGACACGATCGATAGTATAGTCACGAGTGTAGACTCACCACTGGGTAGCGGGACACTTATCTTCTTTAATTGTCGAGGTGTGAGTATAGATATTGGAACACTTATTTTTCCCTTCGATATACTTGTGTTAGATGTGTCGGAGTATGACTCCATTATTGGTATGGATTGGCTAGCAGCGTATAGAGCCACGATTGATTATTATAGTAGGATCATCATGTTTGAGATTTTGGGCCATGAGATGTTCTCAGTGGCGATGCCCCATCCTGAAGGGGGTTCATCAACTCACTTGTATTATAGTGAGGTGGAGACCTCTCAGGGGGTAGTTATTTCCCTAGATTTGATCCTAGTTGTATACTAGTTCGCCGATATATTTTAGGAGATATCGAGATTACCGCCTAGCAGGGAGATAAATTTTGTCATTTATTTAGCGTCTAGCACTCGGTCGATAGCTCGTGTGCATTATCGTATGACTCCTATGGAGATGAGGGGACTATGGGATCAGATCGAGCATATTTTGGGGTAGGGATTTATTCGTAAGAGTACATCGCCTTGGGGTTCCCCAATGTTGTTCATGAAGAAGAGATATGGATCTCTACGCCTGTGTGTGGATTACAGGGAGTTGAATAAAGTCATGATACGTAATAAATATTCGTTGCCCCGAATCGATGATTTATTTGACCAATTAAGAGGTTTTGCTTACTTCTCTAAGATAGATTTGAGATTAGGGTATCACCAGTTGCGCATCCAGGAGCAAGATGTACCTAAAACTGCCTTTATGATGAGATATGGGCCTTAAGAGTTTTAGGTTATGCCATTAGGGCTAAACAATGCACCAACTGTGTTTATGGACTTGATGAATAGGGTGTTCAGAGAGTTCTTGGATCAGTTTATCATTGTCATTATTGATGACATCCTGGTTTATTCTGAGACTGAGGAGGAGCATGCCAAGCATTTGTGTCGGGTTTTATAAACATTGCACGAGCACCAGTTGTATGCTAAGTTTGAGAAATGTGGATTTTAGCTGTCGAGGGATATCAGTGGATCCGAGTAAGGTGTCAGCGGGGAGGTAATGGGGATAACCCACGATACCGATAGAGGTACGCAGTTTCTTAGGGTTAGCCAGGTACTACAGATAGTTTATTCTGGGATTTTCGAATATTGCGGGTCCGTTGACCAATTTGACTCGCAAAAGGGTACCATTTATCTGGGATGACGCTTGTTAGTTGGCTTTCGATTAGCTGAAGGACATGTTGACTTCAACACCCGTACTTTCACTTCCCAAGGAAGGAGTGGAGTATCTTTTTTTACTGATGCGTCCCTACAAGGACTTGGGGGTGTGCTACAGCAGGAGGACTAGGCTATAGCTTATACTTACTGCAAACTTAAGCATCAAGAGAAGAATTATCCCACTTATGACTTAGAGTTAGCATTAGTCATGTTTGAGGTACGAATTTGGATACATTACCTCTTGGGGAGAGATTTTTCTTATTCATAGATAAGAAGTCACTACAGTATTTGTTCACTCGGAGAGATCAGAATATGCATCAACGTAGGTGGCTGGAATTTATGAAAGATTATAAGTAGGGGATGAGCTGAAGTTTGGAAGATGAAGTGGAAGGAGCTGCGACATCAGGATTCATTTTCCAGATCATTTATGTCAAGTATGACAGTCACCCCCTAGATTGTCATGAGGTGGTACAGGCCCAGATAGAGGATTCATTTTGTTAGGATTGGATTCAATAGCATTTATCCGAGGGAGCAGAGTCGTACTTCGTGAGCTCAGATGGAGGCTTACACTTCAATGTGAGGTTAATTGTCCTAGAGGGGGAGGACTTGTGACACGTGGTGATGGCAGAGTCACACGGTTCACAGTTTGTGGTGCATCCTGAAGGGGATCAAATGTACCAAGATATACATTACAGACTTTGTCTCAGGTGTACCACTTGTCAGCTAGTGAAGGTGGACCATCAGAAATTAACAGGGGCTCTACAGCCATTAAATATTCTGATGTGGAAATGGGAAATCATTTCCATGGATTTCATTACTGGGTTGACTCGATTTCATCCTCATCAAAATCACTAGAGTCGTCCCATGTCTTACACATATTGGCCTTGTTGTTGATATTAAAACTAGTTGGACATTTACTAGCATTGTGACCAAGATACCCACCACGATGACATTTAACATCTTTTATGTCAGGTTTAGGTCTATTGGGGTCATAGTTCCTCCTATTGTCATAAGTGTGTTTGGTATTGTCTTTGTCATGAGGTCTGTGAGATTGATTACCTTGATAATTTAGATTGCCTGGTTTAGAGGCTACAATATTTCTAAATTTCAAAATCTTTTTGAAATGCTTACTCATAACAGCTATTTCATTGTCAAGGTTTTCTAAATCACAGTTTTCAAGACAGTTAGTGTCAAAATCTATAGGGTTCAATTTAGTCACTGGTAATTTGGATGAAAACACAACATTAGAACTAGAGGCTCTACTGATCTGTCTGGTCACTTGTTTTTTAAAGCCTAATTCCAATTCAACAGTCCTAAGTTCACTGCTAAGTAGTTCAGGAGTCATATTAGGGTCATTTATTTCCTCAATAGCATATCTCTTGTTATCAAATTTAGATGGCAATGACCTAAGAATATTTGACACAATTTCCTTTGTACTGTAGGTTATACCATTTGCATGAAGTTTTGTAAAAATATCAGTTAACCTTATGTAGGAATCGTCAAAGGACTAATTGTCATTCATAATAAGGGTGTTATATTACTGAATAAGCACTTGGGTTTTTCCTGCTTTGACACGTTCATCACCCTCGTGAGCATTGACTAAGGTGTCCCATGCCTCTTTAGAAGTAGAACAAATGGATATTCTTTTTAATTCATGTTCATTAATGGACATAAAGATCGCATTCTTTCCTTTGTTATTATCAAGAGACAATTTTTCCTCTTCCTTAGTAAATTCATTGAGACGTTTCTTAATCCTTGTTGGATCAGTTGCAGAGGTAGGTTTAGTAGGATGTTCATACCCTGTTTCAATCATTTCCCAGACTTCATCACCCAGGGTTCCTTGATGAAATCAACATTCGGACTTTCTAGTACAAAAAATTGTTTCCATCAAAGAGTGGTGGTCTAGATAGGTTACCCAACTTCTCAAGTTTTTCTTCCACACTCAGAGATTTTCATAAATAAATTTCGAAAGTAATTTCTCAAATTTCAAGATCACAAAAGGTGTTCCTGCCCTGATACTAGTTGAAAAACAGCTTTAATACTAAAACCCTTTTGTTTACTAGATTAATAACAAATAGTTATAAGTTGAGTAAACTCCGAAGAAACTTATTGGGCATAACTCTTTTTGAAAAACACAAGATGTGTTGTAATATCTATTTCTGAATGTATGGATTAAATTCTATAGTTGATTACCATAAGTTTATTTTTTAATAAACATGTACTATCTTTACCATGCAGTTCCAATCACAATAAAAATTAAGAACATTCACAGAAATAGACACAGGAATTTTTAACGTGGTAAAACCCTTAAACAAGGAAAACATTTACGGCCCTGTAACACCCCGCCCAATTAAATATCGGGTGATCAGTCCTTTATAAAATTTGTAACAGAAAGTTCGGTTGGTTCATTCTTAGCATCACCGTCGAAAACTTAAATCTAATTAATTACCTAAAATTTAATTAAGCTAGTGTCAAAACATTTTCCAATTAACTTGAATCAATTAATTTAATAAATTCTGAACGTTTAAATCTAAACCATACACAAGAATTAAATGCTGACTGAATCAAATACTGAATAGATAAGACTGGATAAAACCTTTTAGTTCATAGTTACAAACCAAAACATAATAAATACTCAAACCAACTGAGAAGAACTACAAAGTAAACTGAGCACAACTCTGCTAATGAGAAGGGGCGACACATGCCCTAACTGAGATACCTGAACTAGGAACTGAATGAAATGAGAGAAGCGTCTAATCTCAAATAACCTGTAACTTCCACAACAGCTGCATCTCGGCAAACCATCCAAGTATCTAGAACCGGTGTCCCTATGGCTGGGCACCTGTAGTAATACATGCATATATAGAAAAAGAGAAGAAATGCAAGAGACAGGTTAGAGCCCGATGTGTAAAAATATTTATTTTAGCAAGTATTTAAAACTGAATTAAAGCAAGTATTATATGCATGTTAGCCCGAACTCTCACATTAGGTTCTCACCTCTCGACTAATGTGCACACCTAACGTACATCTAATCCTACCTAGCCATCTGACACACGTCTAACTAGGTGATACGCTTATCCATCTAATTACCCCTCATAGTAGTGTTTCATAGATGATCTCAATGTTTATCATTTTAAATAAGTGTTAACACACTAAAGTCAAGTATTTACTATTTACGTTACTGAAGATTTCACTATCTTAATAATCTGATACTACCTCATTTTAGTTATACGAAAAGCATACATATATATCTTTCACTATAATATATGTATTAACTAAATCTTAATAGCCTACAAATATCACATTGTAAGTATAACACAAGTATATATAAATTATCACCACTATTTGTATATATACTAACATAGCACCCCAATGCTATACCTCTAGTGCATTCCATACTCTGCTATCATGTCCCGGTACATCTCGTACTCAAACAAGGACTATCGATTTAGAAATATCCCACGAACCATATAAAAAAATCAAACATATTGGAGGGGAACATAGTGCACATACCTATGGGTCACGCACATACCTACGCTCCCATAGTCAGCGACTTATCAACTCACAAATAAGTCTTCACAGTCCTATGTTTTGAGATACAAGTCAATAATCCCCTCAGGATAAGACTTTCTTTACACCACCTACCATGATAGCAAGTAGCTAGGCATGTTATACACATAATATATCAAATATAGGTATGCACACAACCAATCAAATCAAACGGTATACACATAACCAAATGTCATATTCCATACGTAGTATTCTTATCACTAAATACTATCAACGTATTTTTAAATTACGATATTCCTCTCTCGTAATATATTTCTATGTAAAATATGTCACCCAAAAATCCTTAATATAAAATCATAATCAGTCCCATAATTAACCACTAATTCTTATTCTTATAAGTTCCATATCGTTAGAACTAATATCGTCAGTATTTATCACTTAATACTCTCGACGGATTTACAATTACGATTATTTCTCTCTCGAAATCTTTAAAGTAATCTCACCGTCCCAAATATTTAAAGTATTTACCCTCATATCCTCCTTAAAAATCCTGTACTATATTGATTTTCCCAAAATATCATTTTCCCATTCAGATTACTGTGCCACACTAATTTGGACCATTCTGTAATTTCTCAAAAATGTAAATTGTCGCTTGAACCAGACCTGATCTCGTTCAAATGAGATCAAGTTCTCGCTTGAACCACATCACTCGAGACGCCAATATCGCTCGAACCCAACTTTGCGTGACATTCCATTGTCGTTCGAACCACTTCTCGCGAGATACCAATCTCGTTCGAACCACTACGCATGGCATCGCGCGACCTGCACTGTGTCCTCTCCTTCACCAGATTTCTACAATTTCCTCCTTTTTTAAACCTAAAAACCTCTATAGTTTAATACCCATCTTCTCATCATTAATCCCAATCGATAATAAAAAGATTATATATTATTCACAACATCCTAGGATCATTAATCCGTCATAAATCATCAAGATTACATGAAACCCCCAAATTAATTCATAAGAACCCTGGTTTCCAAATTTTCAATTAAAGAAACTGACCAACCCTAATTAATTCATAAATTTTATTTCCAATTTCATGATAAAACCTCAACATACATGAAGGAATGAAACTACTAAACCAATTAACCCATAATCATAAATTAATTCTCCAATTTTCACCCGAATTAACTTTCATAACATAGGTTTATTAACCTAGACTAACATGAACATAATTATCGCTAAAGAAAGCAAGAAATAAACACTTGCCTCGATTTCGAAGGTCTGCTCCATTGATGTTGTTGTTATGGATGTGTTCCTCACGTTCCGATCTACACGATGGTGGTGGTGGTTTTGCAAGGTGGTGAAAATGGCTTCTCCTCCTTTGGAAATTGCTCTACCTCACCCACTGTGGCTCTCTCTTAATTTTGGTGTTACCTAACCCTAACTGTCCCCAATTAGCTGATATAATATATCTCTAATTTTCGTCCATTTAATTCCTTCAAAAATTCAAATTACAAAATTACCCCTACTGGTGTCGACCTGGCCTAAAAATATCCCGGAGTCCAAATAAAATACTCAGGTAGAGTTTGTTTACGATCTCTACCCCTCCAGACTCAACGGCGCACTCGAAATGATCATACGAGTTACTAAAAATAATTTACCTTTTTATTCCACTTAATTAGTCCGGACACGACTCACACGCGCGTCCCCGACTTAATATACCAAACTGTCGTATTTCTCTCTCACGACAAGTTATTTAAATTCGTCATTCCATATTACTTATTCTCACAGTAATATTAATAATTACTAACTTCTCATCATGCTAGTAAATATTCAAATTCAATTCAGATTAATAATTAATTCTCACATTTTACTTTAATTAATCCCACAATAATAATAAATCACATAATTATTTAAGTCTTCGAAAATACGGGGTATTACATACTTCCCCCTAATAACGGAATTTCGTCACGAAATTCGGAAAATAAGGCATTTCTGGTAAGGAAAACTCCGTGTATTTACCTCACATATCATGAATTTACGCAGTATTGCCCATACAGTACATTACCGAATACCCTTAATAATGAACACCTCACTGATTAATTACTCTCCAAGGCTTACCATTTAATTTTCATCACTTAACGTATATATAGTCACTATCTAGCCTCCTACTACTTGCACTAGTAGGTTAATTGATATTTAGATATATACAAATTTGTCTTACACACGATAAATACCATAAATGTTAACACATTTTTGCCATACTGTCTCCGCAAAGGACTATTAAACCTAAGCATGTATGCTACCGACTCAAACTTAACAATAATAAGAAAAGATCCCACATCACTCGGTACCAATTTCCTCATTCCAACATGCAATAATGCAACTCCCAATCATTTCCACTCTGGTTGACAGACCCTAAAATTCCTCTAGACCTAGTAGATTATTGTCCTCCCTTCTATCCAATAAGCACAAGGATAACAATGATTTATATATATAATGCCTCGAATGGAATTCTATCGAAAATAAGTTTAGGGGAATCGTCTTACGCTAACTCCACCAGTGGAAGATATTACACTAAACCTTACCACAATTGGATATACAACATACCTCGCAATGTGCAACTAACACTCTCAGACTTACTGTCTGCCTGCGAGTGTGTTAGGCCGAATATGTTCTCATCTTGATATTTAGGGCCTCCCGAAACTCTTCCCAATAATCGAGTCATAACTCTCTTGACTCTTTCGGACAAAAACTCTATTTGTACTCCCTATAACCGTACTACCCCAGGAATAATGGTTGGGGTTTACTGTTACACCTTACTATTTGTCCCAACTTGGCATAATGTGAGCTATTCTAATTACCAGACCCACTTTCACCCACATAGGGTCGAGATCCCGTTACGAAGTAATTAACTCTATAATTGTGCGTGGATTTACTCTCCCATTACTAGCAAGGAATTCCTAATGCTAAAGGAACTCTATTATTTCCTGATGGTCCACTTCCAATTGGAGCTCAGAAATGTCTTGCTTCGCTTATGCCACCACTATTACGACTTTGTATCATTATGTATTTTACCTTTCTCATAACCACATTCATATCTATTGCTCAGGCGACAGTGTCATCACTGCATGTCGCTAGTCCTTTCCCTTCTCTTTAAACTTCAAATTCTCATGAAACATGTTCTCTCCATGTCCTAACAAGTAAGTTTCAACTTCCTCGAGTTAAATTTTTTTCTATACTATCCTCGTGACCAATCTGGGAATTAGCGATTCTAACTGACCTAAACCATCGAATAGCTAAGTCTTGAAGTCACACTCTTCTACATTCAGTTACCTCCAAAATATGCATTGCCTCATAATCTTTCACTTAAGGGAGAAAAATTTATTACCCAAATATCTAGGGCCCCCATACACCCTATGCTTTGTGCATTGCAGCACCATCGTACTAGACGTGTTATAAATAAAAATTATGCCTCACCTACTTGGCATGACTATATGGTAAGGTCCTACTCATTCACCCTACCTTTCCCACCTAATCATATCTTAGGTTGTCCCACCGATCTGCTCGTGGTGTCAACAATTGGTAACATTATCACATTTATTCTTATACGGCCCCATCAGACTTAATTTGTAATATAACCATTATCTTACAGTTATAACCACGTAGTTTGCAATCACTACGAAAATAAATCCAAGTACTAAAGGCAAACTTCTCCCAACTTCCAACGTTCGCTAAGTTTGATTCGTGGGATGTCTCGCAAAGCGAAATCCAAACAAGGAACCCCCCGATACACTACTACCTAACACTGCTGGTCGTCAGGATCTATTAAGTCTTTAATCCATAACAGATATCCCTGAATTCCTGATTGCGACATAAGAAGTATACTCGTCCATTCTCCTGTTACTAAATACATTATAAAATGCAAGGCTCTCACTATCACGAGTTATTAGCGTTATATAATTTACGAGTTATATCTCTCTGCTCTATAATAATTTAATATACCCTGAATCACATCAGTAAAACATCCCTGCTCATTGGGACCAACATAGTAAGACAGCATACTCACTGAAGTCTATAATACAATACAACACATGTGGAGGCTCAACCGTCTTTCAGGTGATGCCTCGCTAAAACCATATATTTAAAATTTGAAATTTTTAGTACAATAGACTCATCACACAATTTACTACTGTTCAAACCCTCGGTAACTAGTAACTGTACAGTATAATAATAATATTCACTACTATAATAAAGCTCAAAGGAGCACGAATCATCACATAATACCATATACCGATTTCTCTTAGTGTCCACACTTGCTCCTCCCCGCAGGTGGCACGAAAATCTCGGTACCAAATGGTAGTCATTTACATAATAAGGTTGCTGTCATCAGCATATCCACTAAACCGAATGCACACTCAAATTCTTAGTGTTAACTATTCACATATGTTGTGACACCCCCCCGTCACTTGAACTCATCATTTATATACAAGGATGAAACAAAACTCCATTAGTCTATCCTGATCATAGGGTCCTTTTACGCACGCTTTGCGACCCATAAATATCTATAATCATTAAACCTTTCGGGTTCCATTCATTAGATTTTCCCTTCCTTTTTGGTGGGTAAATTATTCTGTGTTACGGCTTACCCGCCTGAAATTGATACATTAGCCCCATATCCCTAGGCCTCAATTATGACCTTACTGGCCCTCCCTTGATTTCCCTGGGCCCCTTCGACCCTGAAATACGGTATGCTACAATTATTGAGGGCCACGCTAGTCCTGTCTAGACCCACTACTCTCAGGTTATTAGTTCCTGGGCCCAATTCTCTTGACCCGATTCCTACTCTGGATATTTTACTTTTCCAACTGGTATGCCTTACAGGCACGGTTTATTATTTCCGATACTTATCAATTTTACTTCTCTGGTGATCACCTTTCATACTGGTAACCCTTACCTCTATATACAAGTTACGTTCCCTTTCACTGGTCCTCCTGGCCTTGTTGGGATGTCCTTCTCTCGGACCTGGCAGTCTTAACTCCCAGTTGTTATTTTCATTGTTCATTGCGCTCTACAAGGCATATGGAACACATGATCGACCCGCTGGTCTTGACTAAATCCATCACCATTACGTTAAGATCTAATAATATCATTTAAATAGGTTTCCTCTCACTGATTATACTTTCTGGTGATGTTCTACTAACACTATTGAATTCAACCTTGCCCTTCGGCTAGGTACTACAACTCGACTGGCTCCCTTTCTTCTGGGACGTTGACATACTCTAGTAAACATATACTTTAATGACGTTGACACTAGTCACCTTATTCACACCTCCCATTCACGCTAGGGCATTCTACCCACCTGTCCATTTCTAAATTACGGACCCTTTTATCTTCTGTGGCTTATACTTCGGTCATGAAGTTAGCTTACCATGTTAACTCATCCTTTACGGTCGGTCTTTACCCGACCTACCGGTGATAAGTTTAACATCTCTTCCATATTTTTGTCTGACCATAAGATGGAAAATTTAAATGGTCAACCCGTACCCAATATCTCAGTCTGATTGACTATTTTTACTCCTTGCTGTTCCTCTGAGCTAAGAGGAAATTTCTCATGAATTTAAAATTCTGAGTGTCACTACATTCTACTTTACATTATTGTCTTTGGATTAGCTACCTCCATTGGCCCATCATACTTAGATATTACAGTTGGTGACTTCTATCGCGATCACTATTCCCCGAATGCTTCACAGCTTCAAATTGTTTTCCTCCTCCTACAGTCCCGCTAATGGGCTTCGTTGGTCATCCCATATTGCTCGGAGTGCGAAGTCCAATCACTCTCTCATATGAATTGAATTCACTAAACTAAATCGCAGAAGAGTGCAATTCGCATACGTAGTGGAATACAACAATCCTAGAATAAGGCTCTACATCAAAGAACGCTAAGATGAAACGTAATAAGCCATACAGATCCTAAAAGACACTAGAACCTGATGCTCTCATACCACCTGTGACACCCCGCCCAATTAAATATCGGGTGATCAGTCCTTTATAGAATTTGTAACAAAATTTTCGGTTGGTTCATTCTTAGCGTCACTATCGAAAACTTAAATCCAATTAATTACATAACATTTAATTAAGCTAGTGTCAAAACATTTTCCAATTAACTTGAATCAATTAATTTTATAAATTCTGAACATGTAAATATAAACCATACACAAGAATTAAATGGTTGCTGAATCAAATACTGAATAGATAAGACTGGATAAAACCTTCCAGTTCAAAGTTACAAACCAAACCATAATAAATACTCAAACCAACTGAGAGAAACTACAAAGTAAACTGAGCACAACTCTGCTAATGAGAATGGGCGACACATGCCCTAACTGAGATATCTGAACTTGGAACTGAATGAAATCAGATAAGCGTATAATCTCAAATAACCCGCAACTTCTACAACAGCTGCAACTCGGCAAACCATCCGAGTATCTAGAACCGGTGTCCCTATGGTTGGGCACCTGTACTAATACATACATATATAGAAAAAGAGAAGAAATACAAGAGACGGGTCAGAGCCCGATGTGTAAAAGTATTTATTTTAGCAAGTATTTAAAACTGCATTAAAGCAAGTATTATATGCATGTTAGTCTGAACTCTCACATTAGGTTCTCACCTCTCGACTAGTGTGCACACCTAACATACATATAATCAAACCAAGCCACCTGAAACACGTCTAACTAGATGATAGGCTTATCCATCTAATTACTCCTCATAGTAGTGTTTCATAGATGATCTCAATGATCGTGGTGGAAACCGAGCGTCCGTGTAACTACGCTAGTCGTTGTTGTCGACTTCCAACCACAATACAAAAACCTAAACTTTAACTACACTCTTGCAGAGTATAGTGGCGAGTCTGGGTATCGAATCCACAGGGAATGTTTGATAGATTTTAATTGATTTATTATTTCAAAAAATAAAGTGTAAAAGATGATGATTGAGTGAGAAAGGAAAAAGGGAAAAATAAAGAAGTTAACTAAAACTAATTGGAAAAATTAAGGTAGAGACACAATCCCCCAACCCTAGTGTATTGATGGTATAAAACTAATCGTAAATTTAACTGATTAATTTGACCCAGAATTTAGTATTCCCAAGCATTACGTATACGAGGTTCAAGCCCGCGTCATACTTAATCTGAGGATGAGTAAATCAGTATCGCGATAGTAGCACTCGAATTGCATTCTAAATCATCACGAGTACCCAGAGGCAAACGAGATATAAAGATCTACAATTGTTGTGTAACTACGCAATACGATCAAAATCAATCATTAAATTCAGAGGACTAATATTATACACATGCAATTAACACATCAGGTTGGGTTCATGTATCCCAACCTTTAAAAGCCTAGCCTAACATGGTAAATAATAATAAAAGTGTTGGAAATAGAAATTACCACGACTGAAGAACAAGAACATGCAAGAAGAAATCAAAGATTGAAGAAAAACCGAAAAAACTCTTGAATTAATGGTGCAAAGTATGTAAATTCCTCTCCTAGATGTTCCTACTTGTTATGGAGCTTTTACATCAATGAAATCCTAAATAATAGAGTCCTAATGACTAAATATATAGGCTAGAGGTCGTTTAGAAGAGTCCCCAAAACATAAAACTCTTTTGGCTAAAAGATAAGCACAAAATAAAAATCTCGTATCTGCCAATTTGTCACACTTAGAAAGTGTGACTAATTTTGTAACGGTTATGGAGCGTGACAAATGGGGGAACCGGTTCGGGTTCTGGGTGTACCGGTTCGGGTGAATTGGCTGGTTTCTGGGCCTCTTTCATTACTTAGAATATTTTCCAACTTTCTTCTTTTCTTCCTTGGATTTTTTCTCAACTTCAAATGATCATAACTCCTTCACCGTAGCTCGGATTTGGGTACCGTTTTGTCCAGTATTCTCATTTTTCCGATCTCTTCAACTTTCCAGAAGACCCCACCCCCGGAATATTGCTGCAGAATTACAAAAATGCCCTTGAACTTGCCTTCCTAGCCTTTCTTCTATGATTTTTCCACAACTTTAAGGGATCCTAACTCTTTCACCGTAGCTCGGATTTGGGTGACGTTTTTTCCAGTGTTCTTCTAATTGAAAGATCTTAAACTTTCCAGTTGGCCCCACCTCCGTACTAAGGCTGAAAAATTATGAAAATGCCCTTCAACTCCCCGATTCTTGGTTTCTTTCACTATTTTGAGTTCTCTTTTCCGTCTTTCTTGCATGAAATACCTGTAAAACACATAAGAGATACACAAAATATGAAATACTTACCAAAAAGGGTTAGTAGCATAGATATGAGATAAATCCAAGCTATTTACACCGCACGGGATCGTAAAAATACCGAAATTAAGGGGATAAATGTGAAGAATTTATGCCTAATCAAACCCCCCTAACTTAGAACTTTGCGCGTCCCGAGCAATGTAAAAGAACGAGAGTATGAGTTAAGGACCCTTCAAAAACTTTATTGGGATAGAATACCTTTTTCGCAGGCAAGCGATTGCATTTAGCGTATGCAACAAGCCTTTAAACCTCTAGGTTACCCTAGTAGGACGAGTGGTGTCTCGTGAGGGTTTGCAGTGAGTATACCCACAAAATTCATTATTGACTCAAAGAAATATCAAAATACTTAAAAATTGTAAAATTTAAACTCCTCAAAAATGGTCACCTTAAAATCTTATTTAGGAGTCTCAAGTCATAGTGTGTGTGTGCGAAGCCAAAAATTGAACCGCTAACTTCCACCGATTGATCATTACGTTACTTTCCAAAAATTCGTTTTGATTCAAATGCTCACGGGATGCTATCTCAAACGAATCTCTCGGAATGTGGCTATTATCTCGGTATGCGTGATTTTATAAAGAGTAAATATAATGGATGCAAAGTCACGCACACAAATTGAAAGACGAAAATTTTTGGGTGAAAAGATCTCTTCATCGGAATACAGTCATAGGGAAATGGGAACCATCATCTCTTTTCACACCATGTAATCTCTTTTATGATCTTTTTGTATTTTAACTCTCCACGCGGTAACCAATTTCGCAATTCGGACTCGGTTAGGACTTTTTCGGGTTTAAGGTGTAATTGGGTAACATGAAATGGTTGGGAAATTCGGAATTGGAAATTTTTCTTATGATGTCCGTTAGTGCTTTTTTTTTTTGGGCTATTGCTCATTTTCTCTTCTTTTTCTATTTTTTTCACACTTTTCTTTTCTTGCTAACTTTTGTTGAGCATTCTTCTATTTTTTTCTTGCCCCTTTTTGTTGCACTTTTCGGACTAAAGTCAACAAACTAAAGTCAAGTATTTTTGTATTTTATACTTACAATGTGACATTTATCATTTTAAATAAGTGTTAACAAACTAAAGTCAAGTATTTACTATTTACGTTACTGAAGATTTCACTATCTTAATAATCTGATACTACCTCATTTTAGTTATACGAAAAGCATACATATATATCTTTCACTATAATATATGTATTAACTAAATCTTAATAGCCTACAAATATCACATTGTAAGTATAACACAAGTATATATAAATTATCACCACTATTTATATATATATACTAACACAGCACCCCAATGCTATACCTCTAGTGCATTGCATACTCTGCTATCATGTCCCGGTACATCTCGTACTCAAACAAGGACTATCGGTTCAGAAATATCCCACGAACCATATAAAAAAATCACACATATTGGAGGGGAACATAGTGCACATACCTATGGGTCACGCACATACCTACGCTCCCATAGTCAGCGACTTATCAACTCACAAATAAGTCTTCACAGTCCTATGTTATGAGATACAAGTCAATAATCCCCTCAGGATAAGACTGTCTTTACACCACCTACCGTGATAGCAAGCAGCTAGGTATGTTATACACATAATATATCAAATATAGGTATGCACACAACCAATCAAATCAAACGATATACACATAACCAAATGTCATATTCCATACGTAGTATTCTTATCACTAAATACTATCAACGTATTTTTAAATTACGATATTCCCTCTCTCGTAATATATTTCTATGGAAAATATGTCACCCGAAAATCCTTAATATAAAATCATAATCAGTCCTATAATTAACCACTAATTCATATTCTTATAAGTTCCATATCGTTAGAACTAATATCGTCAGTATTTATCACTTAATACTCTCGACGCATTTACAATTACGATTATTTCTCTCTCGAAATCTTTAAAGTAATCTCACCGTCCCAAATATTTAAAGTATTTACCCTCATATCCTCCTTAAAAATCATGTACTGTATTGATTTTCCCAAAATATCATTTTCCCATTCAAATTACTGTGACACACTAATTTGGACCATTATGTAATTTCCCAAAAATGTAAATTGTCGCTCGAACCAGACCTGATATTGTTCAAACGAGATCAGGTTGTCGCTTGAACCACATCACGCGAGATGACAATCTCGCTCGAACCCAACTTCGCGGGACATTCCATTGTCGTTCGAACCACTTCTCGCGAGATACCAATCTCGTTCGAACCACTACGTGCGACATCGTACGACCCGCACTGTGTCATCTCCTTCACCAGATTTCTGCGATTTCCTCCTTTTTTAAACCTAAAAACCTCTATAGTTTAATCCCCATCTTCTCATCATTAATCCCAATTGATAATAACTAGATTATATATTATTCACAACATCCTAGGATCATTAATCCGTCATAAATCATCAAGATTAGATGAAACTCCCAAATTAATTCATAAGAATCCTAGTTTCCAAATTTTCAATTAAAGAACCTAACCAACCATAATTCGTTCATCAATTTTATTTCCAATTTCATGATAAAACCTCAACATACATGAAGGAATTAAACTACTAAACCAATCAGCCTATAATCATAAATTTATTCTCCAATTTTCACCCGAATTAACTTTCATAACATAAGTTTATTAACCTAGACTAACATGAACATAATTATCGCTAAAGAAAGAAAGAAATAAACACTTGCCTCGATTTTGAAGGTCTCCTCCGTTGATGTTTTTGGTATGGATGCGTTCCTCGTGTTCCAAACTACACGATGGTGGTGGTGGTTGTGCAAGGTGGTGAAAATGGCTTCTCCTCCTTTGGAAATTGCTCTCCCTCACCCACTGTGGCTCTCTCTTAATTTTGGTGTTACCTAACCCTAACTGTCCCGAATTAGCTGATATAATATATCTCTAATTTTCATCCATTTAATTCCTCCAAAAATCCAAATTACAAAATTACCCCTACCAGGTGTCGGCTTGGCCTAAAAATATCCTGGAGTCCAAATAAAATACCCAAGTAGAGTTTTCTGACTATCTCGACTCCTCCGAACTCAACGACGCACTCGAAATGATCATACGAGTTACGAAAAACAATTTACCTTTTTATTCCACTTAATTAGTCCTGACACGACTCACATGCGCGTCCCCGACTTAATATTCCAAACTGTCGTATTTCTCTCTCACGACAAGTTATTTAAATTCGTCATTCCATATTACTTATTCTCACAGTAATATTAATAATTACTAACTTCTCATGACGCTAGTAAATATTCAAATTTAATTCGGATTAATAATTAATTCCCACATTTTAATTTAATTAATCACACAATAATAATAAATCACATAATTTTGAAGTCTTCGAAAATATGGGGTATTAAAGGCCCCTTCTACGGAGAAAAATAAAAAATCCACTAGAATAAAAATCAAGTTACAACACTTAAGAAAACCACAAATATCCTAACCTAAGTTCAGAATGTACCTACACGAGATTCTCCCCTCCAAAGGTATTCTGACTTGGAACTTGATCCTTTCGTGCTACTTCTTAGTCTTTTCCTTGATATCCTTCTCTTTGAATTAAGATTCTAGAAACTCTTTCAAGTACAAGATTCTCAAACTGAACCACAGTGTCTAAGTGTTCATGTGAGATAGTGTTTGTGATGTGTTACTACATGAAAATAGGCAACTCACCCTCTCAAGATTTATACAAACTTTCCTAACAAATTACAACAGTTCTAATATGAAAGTTATTTTTGAATCTTGATTTCCCAAGCAAAGACTTCTTGATCTTTAATATAACCACAGATCACAAGGATACCTTGCTCAGAAGATGGTTCAAGGTCTTATACAATTTCTGGATTTTGAAAATATTTTTGAAATTGCAAACCTCCAATAGCAGATCCAACTAGACTAGAAGTCTACTTTATCAAATCAGATTCAGACTTAACATGCAAGTACTAGTTCAACAAGTTTTGATCTAAATCGTTATTTTTCAGATCTGAATGCTTTAAAACTTTAGCATGAGTTTGGTTGTGTTCCTGTTATTTTTGTACAATAATATTTCATAATATATGAAATAAAAACTTGGAAACATACACAACTCACTAGATCTGAAAATTATCTTTGAAACTAAAGATTTTATTTCAAAACTACTTGAAACTGATTATATCTAAGAAATCGGATCTCAAACGAAAATAGAAAATATACGTGAGATGTTCTCTTTTAGAAAGACTCGGTTTCAATAATGAAACTTAGAGAATAGTTATGAGAGAATTATTGTATTTGAAGAGGTCTTCAAACGAAGAACACAAAACCAACAACACATAAACCCTATAAAGATCTAACTCTCAAAAGGTGGGTTTTCTGATGTATGGGACTTTTAGGTTTTGGTGTTTGGTTAGGGAGAAATCTCACAAAGGTTTGGGTCTGACAATGAAACTAGGGTTTCCTCTCTCTCTCTCTCTCTTTCTCTCTCTCTCTTTTTTCTTCTATCTTCTCCCTTCTGTCTCTTCTCTCTCTTCACTTTACTTCCTCTTTTTTCTCAAGATTAAGGAAATGGCAAAAGTCTCAAAATACTGAGGCTTAGTCTCCTTTTATACTGAGCGAAGAAGGATCGAGAACATTAGCAACAATCCAACGGCTGAGATCAAGTCTAACTAGTTTGACTTTGATCCAACGTTTTAACTCAGGCGGTGGGTTATAAGGTCATTGATTAGGTAAGCATGGGATCACAAGGATTGAAAATGATCGCATGCAGTAAGTTGATTAAAACAATCCAATGGATGAGATTGAATATGAAAAATGTGAGTATAAGAAAACACAAATCCAGCCGCTTCGAAACCAACACGTGTATGCACAGGATTGAGCTGAGACGCGCGTATAAAACTAATTACAAAGCACAACTCAAAGTCTCTAGCACATTCGGATTCTACCTAAGAAAATAATCAGCAACGAATACAAATTAATGAAATTCCAATTTAACCCACAAAACTTTTAAAACCAATATTTAATTAATTTAAAAATCATTTAAAAATTGTTTAAAATTATGTAAAATGATTTATTTGGAAATAAATTGATTTTAAAATTATTTCAAGTGATGATAAACCATTCAAGCACATATGTAATATGTAGGATGTTGTGCAAGTGTCCTATTTGTGGTTTTAGGATTAGAATTTACTTCCCTTTGAAGATTCTCTTGGACTTGAACTTCTTCTTGTAGCATGTACCTTTGAGTAGATGGAGTTCTCAAACTATACTAACCTATTTTGTCTATATATCCAAACTAGTTGGAACTCCTATATATGCATACTCAAGTGAGTCAATATATAGTGTGTTCTCAATCTCCCCCTTTGGATATTAGAGACAAAATTCCCTCGAGTATTTTGTACTCTTGGGTAAAAAATAAAAAGAAATCCTATGTGTCCTATACACAGATTCTAACTACCCTTTCCCATCCTAGAATCGAAAATGATGTAAAAAATACATTACTCAAGTACATGCAGACCAATACCCTACAAAGTATAAACAAGATGTGCAAAGGGCTGAAATGTCTGAAATACCTGGTTGAGTTAGAATCAGAATAAATGGTAAAAATGCTAAGGAATACTCAAGATATTCTCCCCCAATTTTTCTCAAATATACAAGGGCTATAAATAAAAAAAAATATAGAGATTAATTGAGAGTAATCATGCCTATAAGAGTACGTAAATTCTCAAAACGAATGTTATCTAATGGTTTTGTAAAGAGATCTGTGGGATGTTTTTGAGTGTTCATATATTCAATAAGGAGGTCTTTGGATTCGACAAGGTCACAGATAAAGTGATGTTTAATCTTAATATGCTTAGTTCGTGAGTGAAAAACATGATTTTTAGAGATATTGATAGCACTTTGATTATCACAAAATATGGTTAATTGTTTTTCTGTGAGACCATAATCACTAACCATTTGTCTAATCCATAGTAATTGAGCACAACAACTACCAGCTGCTATATATTCTGATTCAGCACTAGATAATGAAATGAAATTCTATTTCTTACACGACCAGCCAACTAGATTATTTCCTACATAGTAGCAAGCACCAGAAGTGCTCTTACTATCATCAGAACAACCGGCCCAGTCGGCATCGATATATCCAATAATCGAACTAGTTGTATCTTTTGTGTACCAAATACCAAATTTTAGAGTACCCTTAACATATTTAATATTCCTTTTTACACTTAATAAGTGAGAATTTTTAGGGTTACTTTGATATCTAGAACAGATACACACAGCAAAAGATATATCAGGTCGAGATGTGGTAAGATACAGAAAACTACCTATCATACTTCTATAATGAGTGGGATCAACATTTTTCCCATTATCATCCTTAGATAGTTTAATTGAAGTACTCCTGGGGGTTCTAGAAGTTTTAGAATTTTCTAAGCCGAATTTTTTAACCAAGTCTACAGCCTACTTGGATTGAGATATAAAAAGACCATCACCGCATTGTTTTACTTGTAAACCCAAAAAATATTGTAGTTCACCCATTAAAGACATCTGAAATTCGGTATGCATGATATCAGAAAAATTCTCTACTTATTTAGGACAGGTGGAACCGAAAATAATATCGTCCATATATACTTGCGCAATTAAGACATGTTGATTTTCCTTTCTAACAAATAATGTTTGATCATTTCCACCGCGAACAAAATTGTGAGACACTAAGAAGGTCGATAATCTCTCATACCAAGCTCTAGGAGCTTGTTTCAAAACGTATAAAGTTTTCCTAAGCTTAAAGACGTGGTTTAGGTGTACAGGATTTCCAAATGCTTTAGGTTGTTCTACATAAACTTCTTCAGACAAAATTCCATTTAGAAAAGAAGATTTAACATCCATTTGGAATAATTTGAACTGCATATAACACGAAATTACTAGAAGGAGATGGACTGATTCTAGACGAGTAATAAGTGAAAAGGTTTCGTCAAAATCAATTCCCTCAATCTAAGAGTAGCCTTGTGCAACCAACCTATCCTTATTTCTAATGACCTCCCCATTTTCATCAGTTTTGTTTTTAAAAATTCATCTTGTGCCAATAACCTTCGAATCTTTAGGTCTAGGAACAAGATTACAAACATCGTGACTCTTAAATTGGATTATCTCTTCTTGCATAACATTTATCCAAAATGTGTCAGTAACGGCATCATTAACATTTTTAGGTTCCTCAAGAGAAACAAAATAAGAATATTATGCCACTTGCCGAAGTTGGGATCTAGTTCGAACTGGTTTTAAAGGGTTATTAATAATGGTTTCAATGGGATGATCTTTAGAAACCCAGGTGGGTACAAAGGGATCCTTAGGTGGAAGTAAATCAATATCATCTTGAGGATCAGGGGGTAAAATAGGATTTTCCTCATCAAATGTTACTAGTTGACTGTCATAACTCCTAACACTTGTGTCATCTATAATTACACTAATTGATTCCATAATAGTTTTGGTTCTATTATTGAAAACACGCAAAGCCATACTATTTTGGGAATAGCCAAGAAAAAATCCCTTTTCTCCTCGAGTATCAAATTTTGAAAGATGCTCTCTATCTTTGCAGATATAGAAGATACTACAGAAGGTTTTAAAGTATTTTAGATTAGGCTTTTTGTGGAACCATAACTAAGATGTTTCTTTGGAATTTTTTCTGAGGTAGATACGATTGATAATGTGACACACGGTTTGGCAGCTTCTACCCAAAAATATCTAAGGAGATTCTTAGCATGTAATATAACCGTAGCCATTTCTTATAAAGTCCTATTCTTACGTTCAGCTATACCATTCTATTACGGGGTTTTGGGAGCGCTAAACTCATGTTTATAGCCATTAGCTACACAATACTCTGAAATTCCAGAGTGCTTAAACTTTCCACCTCTATCACTCCTAATATGACATACATGGGTATCCTTATCATTCTCAATTTTCAGGAGGATTCTTAAGAATTCATTGAAGGTTTCAGATTTATGCTTCATAAAAGCTACCCATGTATATCTTGTATAGTCGTCTACTATGAATAGGATGTATGAGTTTCCACATAAACTAACAGTTCTAGAGGGACCCATGAGGTTCATGTGGATAAGTTCTAGGGTCTTAGTGGTGAGGACATCTTTAACTTTCTTATGTGGGGATTTACTTATTTGTCCTTTTTGACAAGGTCCACATACAAGATTAAAAGAATTTTTAATTTTTGGTAAGCCTCTAACTATCTCTTGGGAACTCAATCTTCTAAGGTTATCATAATTTGTGTGTCCCAATATATTGTGCCAAAGATCAGAATCCTCTAATCTAGCAATTTTATAAGACTCAGAATTAGGAATTACTGTGTAACAGTTTTTCGGGGTTCTGTTTCCTGTCAAAATACAGTTACCCTTTTCCTCTATAATTTTGCAATCATTTTTAGAAAAGGTAACTGAGTGATTGGAGTCACAAAATTGTGATATACTTAAGAGATTTGTTTTAAGGCCTTTAACTAATAAAACATCATTTAGTTTAGGAAGCCCTTGCTCACTCAATGTTCCCTTACCTATGATCTGAGAAGAAACATCATCTCTAAACATGACACTACCTCCAAGGAAGTCTGTCTTATTTTTCAATTTGGTTTCATCCCCAGTCATATGTTTAGAACATCCAAAGTCTAAATACCATCCAGTTGAAGTGCTTTGTTCCTTTAAAGAAGAAATGACAATGTTGCACTTGAGCTGGGGAAGTAAATCATCTTTTCTAATCCAAATAGGCTTAGTTTTTAAATTTTTGTTGCCTTTTGACTTTGAAAAGATTTGAGGGGTCTTTCTAAATGATTTTTTCTTAGTCTTGGACCCTCCCTTTTTTCTATTTAGAGTTAGAGTTGTTTGTGGTCTGTCTAGGAAGTATATAAGTATTTCTAGATTTCCTAGAATAGTTAAAGTTCTGGTAGGTAGGAGTGTATGTCCTTTTTTGGAAACATTCATCTAGAGTATGTCCAAATATATCGCAATAGGATCAGTATTGTTGGGTATAGGACATGACTTTCTTATTAAAGTCTTCAAAAATAGGCTTGGATCTATTGGGTACAGTAGTACAGTCATCACCAGATTTAGGTTTCTGTCTCTGGTCTCTGGAAAAAGGACAAACATATTTGGTTTGGTGGTTTGGTGGTTTGGTCTCAACTGTTGATTGTACTTACTATGTGTTCTTTGAGAGATATTGAGACTAGGTTCACCTTTTTGAACATTTTGAGAAGTTTGGCCTTGTTTTACAAAAGCAACATTTTCAGGAGAAACTTTGGTCTTACTTGTGTGCACTATTTTTCAAAACCTAGACCCGACTTATCTTTAGAGTCAAATTTACTTCCAGTAACAATTTTTTCATAAGTCTTGGTTTGTGTTTCAAAATGTTGACATTTTTTAAAAACATTTGAAACCTTTTGCTTTGACTCTTCTAGTTCAATAAGGGTTGCCTTGTATTTTTGTTCAAATTCATGGTTCTTTTGAATCAAAGAGTTTATTTTCAAGTTATAATTCTCAATCTCAGTCTCATGAGCAACACATTGGGCAGTATAATCTTCAGTGTTCTTCCCAGTGGGTTGGTTAAGCAATTCGATACGCTCACTGAAGGTTTTTATCATTTTCTCTAGGTGAGCACTCTTCTTAACCGTTTTAGTGTACAGTTCATGTAGATCAGACAGGTCATCATCAGACTCACTATGTGCATCATGTTAATTGTCCCCTACCATTTGGATAGGTTCTTTACTCACGCAGACATTCAATTCATCATCAACACTCTCACTTTGAGTCTCACACAATCTTTCAGCAGTAATAGGAACAAAATCATCATTAATATCATTAATAACATCAACAAGAACAATAGGTTCATGAATAGCTAAGCATGCATCAACATTATATATTATCTTAGAAAATAAAGACATGCAGTTCTCATTCATCTGGGTTAACTCAATTTCATCCTCATCAGATCACTAGAGTCGTCCCATGTCTTACACATATTGGCCTTGTTGTTGTTATTAAAACTAGCTGGACATTTACTAGCATAGTGATAAAGTTTCCGACAACGATGACATTTAACATCTTTTATGTCAGGTTTAGGTCTATTGGCGTCACAGTTCCTCCTATTAGCATAAGTGTGTTTGGTATTGTCTCTGTCATGAAGTCCGGGAGATTGATTACCTTGATAATTTGATTTGCCTTGTTTAGAGGCTACAACATTTCTGAATTTCAAAATCTTTTTGAAATGCATACTCATAAGAGCTATTTCATTGTCAAGGTTTTCTAAATCACAGTTTTCAAGACAGTCAGTGTCAAAATCTATAGGGTTCAATTTAGTCACTGGTAATTTGGATGAAAACACAACATTAGAACTAGAGGCTCTATTGATCTGTCTCGTCAATTATTTTTTAAAGTCCAATTCCAATTCAACAGTCCTAAGTTTACTGCTAAGTAGTTCAAGAGTCATATTAGGGTCATTTATTTCCTCAATAACATATTTCTTATTACCAAATTTAGATGGCAATGACCTAAGAATATTTGACACAATTTCCTTTCTATTGTAGGTTATACCATTTGCATGAAGTTTTGTAAAAGTATCAGTTAACCTTATGTAGAAATCGTCAAAGGATTCATTGTTATTCATAATCAGGGTGTTATATTGATTTATAAGCATTTGGGTTTTTCCATCTTTGACACGTTCATCACCCTCATGAGCAATGACTAAGGTTCCCCATGCCTCTTTTGAATTCATGTTCTTTAATGGATATTCTTTTGAATTCATGTTCATTAATGGACATAAAGATGGCATTCTTTCCTTTGTTATTATCAAGAGACAGTTTTTTCTCTTCCTTAGTAAATTCACAGAGAAGTTTCTTAATCCTTGTTGGATCAGTAGCAGAGGTAGGTTTAGTGGGATGTTCATACCCTGTTTCAATCATTTCCTAGACTTCATTACCCAAGGTTCCTTGAATGAAAGCAGTCATTCACACTTTCCACTACGAAAAATTGTTTCCATCAAAGAGTGGTGGTCTGGAGAGGTTACCCAACTTCTCAAATTTTTCTACCATACTCAGATATTTTTAAAAATAAATTTTGAAAACAATTTCTCAAGTTTCAATATAACAAAAGGTGTTCCTTCTCCGATACTAGTGGAAAAACAGCCTTAATACTGAAAGCCTTTTGTTTACTAGATTAATAATAAATAGTTATAAGTTGACTAAACTCCGAACTAACTTATTGGGCAAAACTCTTTTCAAAAAACAAAAGATGTATTGTAAAATATTTAGCTGAATGTATGGATTAAATTCGACATTTGATTACCTTAAGTTTATTTGGTTAATAAACATCTACTATCTTTACCATGCAGTACGAATCACAATAAAAATTAAGAACATTAACAGAAATAGATACAGGAATTTTGAACGTGGCAAAACCCTTAAACAAGGTAAACATCCACGGCCCCTTCTACGGAGCAAAACAAAAAATCCATTAGAATAAAATCAGGTTGCAACACTTAGGCAAACCACAAAGATTCTAACCTATGTTCAGAATGTACCTACATGAGAATTCTCTACTCCAAAAGTATTCTGACTTAGAACTTTATCCTTTGTTGTTGCTTCTTTGTCTTTTCCTTGATTTCCTTTTCTTCGAATTAAGATTCCAACAACTCTTTCAAGTACAAGATTCTCAAATAGAACCACAGTGTCTAAGTGTTCGTGTGAGATAGTGTTTGTGATGTATTACCACATGCAAACATGCAACTCACCCTCTCAAGATTTATACAAACTTTCCTAACAAATTACAACAGTTCTAACATGAAAGTTATTTCTGAATCTTGATTTCTCAAGCAAAGACTTCTTGATCTTTAATATAACCACAGATCTCAAGGATACCTTGCTCAGAAGACGGTTCAAGGTCTTATATAATTTCTGGATTTTGAAAATATTTTTGAAATTATAAAACTCCAATTGTATATACAACTAGACTAGAAGTCTACTTTATCAAATCAGATTAAGACTTAACATGCAAGTACTGGTTCAAAAAGTTTTGATCGAAACGTTATTTTTCAGATCTGAACGCTTTAAAATTTAGCATGAGTTTGGTTGTGTTCCTATTATTTTTGTACAACAGTATTTCATAAAATATGAAATAAAAACTTGGAAACATACACAACTCACTAGATCTGAAAATTATTTTTGAAACTAAAGATTTATTTCAAAACTGGTTGAAACAGATTAGATCTAAGAAATCGGATCTAAAAAGAAAACATAAAATATACGTGAGATGTTCTCTTTTAGAAAGACTCAGTTTCAATAATGAAACTTAAATCTTCCTTAGAGATGAGCTCTAAGAGAATCAATGTATTTGAAGAGGTCTTCAAACGAGGAACACAAAACCAACAACACATAAACCCTATAAAGATCTAACTCTCAAAAGGTGGGTTTTCTAATGTATGGAACTTTTATGATTTTGTGTTTGGTTAGGGAGAAATAAAATAGTTGTTTGGATCTCATGAAGAAACTAGGGTTTCATATCTCTCTATCTCTCGTTTTTCTTCTCTCTTCTCCATTCTCTCTCTTCTCTTTACTCTCTCTTTTTTCTCAGCTTTAACGAAATGTTGAAATTCTTAAAATGTTGAGGCTTGGTCTCCTTTTATACTAAAAGAAGAAGGATCGAGAACATTAGCATCAATCCAACGATTGACATCAAGTCCAACTAGTTTAACTTTGATCCAACGGTTTAACTCAGGCAGTGGGTTATAAGGTCACTGATTGGGTAAGCCTGGGATTAAAAGGATTGAAAATGATCGCATGCAGTACGTTGATTAAAAAAATCCAAGGGCTGAGATTGAATATGCAAAATGTGAGCATAAGAAAACACAAATCCAGCCGCTTCAAAACAAACACGTGTACGCACAGGATTGAGCTGAGACGCGCGTATGAAACTAATTACAAATCACACCTCAAAGTCTCTAGCGCTTTCGAATTCTACCCAAGAAAATAATCAGCAAAGAATACAAATTTCTAAAATTCCAATTTAACCCACAAAACTTTTAAAACCGATATTTAATTAATTCAAAAATCATTTAAAAATTGTTTAAAATTATATAAAATGATTTGTTTGGAAATAAATTGATTTTAAAATGATTTCAAGTGATGATAAACCATTCAAGCACATATGTAATATGTAGGATGTTGTGCAAGTGTCCTTTTATGGTTTTAGGGTTAGAATTTACTTCCTTTGATGATTCTCTTGGACTTGGACTTCTTCTTGTAGCATGTACCTTTGAAGAGATGGAGTTCTCAAACTATACTAACCTATTTTGTCTATATATCCAAATTAGTTGGAACTCCTATATATGCAGACTCAAGTGGGTCAATATATAATGTGTTCTCAGAGTTAGCTCACACTCACCTTTGATGTCAAAAAATGGAGTTGGTTTAATATTAGAATAACAAGTAAAAAATAGAGTTGTGATAAGATAATTAAAAGAGTAACACATTTTAAAGTGGTTCATCTATGTAAGAAAACCTACGTCCACTGTTAGGGTTTTGATTTCAAATATTACAATAAGCTAGGTATCCTTGTAAATAAGAATATCCTAAAATCTGTTATATGTCGCCTTCGATGAAAGGGATACAATGTATTTATATTGACCCGAAGATCAAGGGTTGGAATGCCTCTATACATTTAAGCATTTACACCCGTATATAATGAATGTGATGGTTGATTATGTGAACCACGTGCAATAAGACCCTTGGTATTATGATGCTTCCTTGGTATTCATGGTTTGCGTTCTTTATGTTGGTTGACATACCCACGGAACTACTGTCTTGTGACTAGGATTCCGGTCATGTAAGAAGACATGCTCACTTCTAATTGGTCCACGTAGGTGGGTAATATATGGTATCAACAGAAGCCCTCAATACTTCATTCTTGATTTATTTTTGCTAAAAGGATGGAGTATAGTTTCGTCAGAGTTGGTCAGCATTTTTTGACGCGTGGGACTTGTACAAAATTTCCATACTTTGATTTTGCAATGGCATATTTGTAAATAATTTGAAATTCAGGAATCCGCCAAAGGGTAAATGGGTATTTTACACGTTTTATATTGCGAAGCCGTCGGAATGTCAATCGTTGATACTGAGTAATCATTTCGTACACGAGTTCCCAGGTAAGCTATAAAAAGTGAGATTTCATCATATTTTCTTTACCAAACTCTTTCAAACTTTTGAAGCCTACTTTTTCCCCAAGTTCTCTATGTTTTAATCTTTTCTTTGCATCCTTCCTTCGCTTCAGTCTTCATTTTTCTGTAAGCTTTCTTCTCCTTTTTATTTCGTTTTCCTTATTTCTTCGATATAGACAAGGGTTATATCGTACATGGGGATTCCTTGTTGTAATTTAGGAGGGAAAAAAATATCCCTGATTGGTTTGATTTAGAGATGCCCTTACCACCTGTGGATGTGTTTTCACTACCTGAGGGGTCACTGGATTCCCTCTCTTTTCATTACGAAGTGTGGCTTCGAATTTCCCCTCAATAGGTTTTGTTTAGAGTTCTGCCAGTATTTTGACGTTGTCCTAGCTAGGATAGCCCCCGATACCTGGAGGGTAGTAAATGGGATTCATAGACTGAATCAAATTTATGGGACTCATATTAGCATCCATGAGTTGATGTTTTGCTACAAATGGGTTTCCAGTGACAATACATATTATTTGAAGACTAGGTTTGTGAATAGGGCCTTAGTTGTTAATTTTTTGAACTCTAATAAGGATTATTTTGATTATGGAGTCATTGTTAAAAATTGTCAACATGCTCCTTTACCAAATAGAGAAGTATATAATGGGCCCAGATGCCCTCAAGTGGGTCATGGCATATGTTGTCAATCTCTATAACTATATTCCTCTATTCAATGTGTACCTACTGTTTAATGATATGTTAATCAATCACTTCTTGTATTTTTTCAATTTTTTACGCAGTTGAGAGTAAGAAGAAGTGTCTTAAGGAAGAGGATGTGAACATTCATGAGTTGAAGTTCCTTTGGAGCATTCACTAGTGAATTGGCGAGAAACACACCAGGGTTGCCTCTTATCTTCTATAATATAGGAGCTCTGTAACTTCTTTTGTTGCTCGACCCACAACTTTAATAGTTGTTGATACCATTAATCTTGAGGAAGATCCCATTCCGACCACCTTTGTTGAAGAATGTGCTCGTGCAGAGAATGATTTAGGAGCCACTATATATTTTAAATCTTTAGACATTTCTTCTATTCCCTCCTCTCCACTTGCTTCCATGGGAAAAAGGAAAATCCCTTACTTGATCACTGGAGCCGTGTCTCCTCCTGTCAAGAAAGATGTCGTGACAACTAAGATGCCAAAGAAAGTGTCCAAGGCTTTTGATAAAGAGAAAGTTCAGCAGGTCATCCTTTCTAAGGAAATAAATACTGATGCTCCTCAATTTAGGAGGTTGAAGAGAGGCTTGCCTGAGAAGCAAGTTGAAAAAATTATGTTGTTAACCAGGAGTTGGTCGAGAATATCCAGGAAGATTTCACAGTTGATGAGTCATCTTCCATTTCTATCCATTCTGGTGTTGCCAGGAAATATATTAAGACTAGAACCCGTGATGCTGACAGAACAGCTCTTGCCCCTCTGCCAAGATTGAAGTTGGCAGAGAATTCTTGCCAAAGTTTGGAAATGGTAATCACTTCTTCTTTATTAGTCACCTCTTGATATCTTTTTATTTTTTATGCTCCTTCTGATTTGATGTTGTTCTTCATCCAGTTTTTAACAAATTTTAATCAAATGCTTGAGAAGGACGAGTAAATATGTTCTTCTGGTTGAGAGGTGGAAGAATCCCTTGAGGGTTTGAGGAAGTTTGTTGAGACTTCCAAATAATTATTGGATTCCAAGAAAAAAGCTTGGGCTGAGGAGATGCAGAAGGCTATAAATAGAGCCTCTCTTGGTAAGGGAAAAATGGTTACTCTAGAGACCATCTTGATAGCTGCTCAAGATAGATTGGCTATAAATGAGGCTAATTTATTATCTATTGAGAAGAAAGTCACGTCGGTTGAGGATTATTTAGCTATAAGTGAGGGTCTCCTGAAAGTTGTCGAGGAGAAAGCAACTGACCTGTCTTCTGAGTTGGTCGCTGAGAGGGCCAAAAATAAGAAGTTTAAGAAGGACTTCTTCAACAAAGGCTAGGATAAAGCATTTTTAGCGACCTCTTCTCAGATTTAGTTTGTGAGAAAGAAGTCCTCTAAGGATGGCTAGTCAGAGGCACTTAAGGAGGTAAGCACCCCGTCTAAGTCTGAGTTATTTTTAAGACATGATCCCGGTTCTCCTCCCAACTTGGAGGAAGAGTTTGATGATGAGGGAAGATATGGGGAATCTTCCCTTCATCCTACTAGGTCTACATTAAAGACCATTAATGAATCTACCCTTTCTGTCGACCAGCCTTCTGGAAGTAGTATTCAGGATAAGGAGAAGGTTTAACTCCTTTGTTCTTTTTCTTATTCTATTTTTTGGTTTTTCTGATATATAATGGGATGGTACAAACAGTTTGCAACAATTTTTTATTAATGAAATCATTTGATCGTTTTTGCCACTTGTGTCATATTTTTTTTATCCTCTTTCTTGGTTGAATGAATTCCAATGTTAGTGTTATAGTTGCTCAGTAATTATACTTGTATACTTAGACTTGTAGTTTTTAGTTTAATACTAGGAAGCAAGTGATAGTTTTTGTTGAATTGGACCTACTCAAGCGGAGTGGAGAGCTTTTGGAAGCTGGACATATTGATTTATCCGAAGAAGACTTGATCGTCATACTTAGTGAAGATGTGTCTGAGAATTCTAGAGAAGCATATATTCATGCCTATGGTTTGCTGAGCAGGGTTGGGGCAAATAATAATGCTTATTACGAGATGATTTCAGACTTACAGGCATACCATAATGAAATCAAATCTTTACTACATGCCGACTATGAAGCTAAGTATAAGGCTTTGAGTGAAGGATGGTATTTTGAGGAGAAGCTGGAAATATATGCTTCTTCATACAGAAAAAAAGAGTTCTTATTGAACCGTGAGGTTGATGAAGCCAAAGAGATCGCCAAGCTCTTGGAGGAAGAGAATAATAAACTCCAGAATGAGTTAGAGACTTTGAAATAATCTTTTGTTAGTGGTACCAATGAAGGTTCCTCCTTTTTAGAGAATAATAATGCCAGGCTGATGGAGGAACTTGAAACTTTGAAGAAATCCAAACTTGTGTAATCTTCCAAACAACAGAGATTGAGCCGACCAAATGTTGAAGAAAGGACCAAGAAAACCCTAGTTGACTAGGCTGCCCATTGAAAGCAAAGATTCAAGCTATTGACGACATATCTACAAAGATGGAAGCTAAATACAAATCCATTACCTACCAATATTTACAATTGAAGGTAAAGGATAATTTTTTAATTAAACTACAACAGCAAGTTGAAATGTTAACCTTTCAATTTGACAAACAGTCGAGAGAGGTGTGGATGGAAGGCTACAATGAATCTTTAGGCCATGTAGATGATCACCTTGTCAGACCCATCGTGAAGGATATAAATGGGGTTGGATTAATTGCTTGACTTTATTAAAACATGATCGTAATAGCCATGTTTGGTATTGGAATGATCCTGGTCTGTTAGATTATGATAATCCCCCTTCAAGTTGGAAGCCTCATGGATCCCTGTTGATGCTACTCCCCAATGCCTAATCACTAAATACTTAGGAGACTATGGTTTACATGATTTTCATGAGATAATCCTTCCTCTTCACCTTATCAATGTATTAGTAATTCTCCCTATACTTTGGATGATCCTCCGCTAGAATGGAAAGAGTGAAGCTAGCTCAGCCGACCTCCAAAGCTCAAGGAAAACGTCCTGTTGAATAATTCTTATGTATTTTGTTATTCATTTGAATGTAACACAATTTATATGAAAATACATATTTTGTATTGTTAACTTGTGATTATTTTAATCAGCCAGTCAACTTGTGATTGTAATGCCATAGATTCTACTAATTCACTTAGATATATTAATCCAAATTTAGCATTAGTTATCAGTGGAAACCAAGTGTATGAGGAATTTATGTTTGTATTACAATACTCAAGAATATTTACATGTCTCCCTGCATTTAACTTAGTCGAGTAAAACTTGTTTGTAAAATTTTTAGTTATATACGAAGTTTTACAGTCTTCTTGTTCTTGACTTGTCAATGATGAGGTCATACATGAAGTAAATTGATCCTGAACTTAGTCAAATAATTCTTCTTGTTCGTGACTTATTTATACACAACCATGCACAAAGTAATAATTACGTTTTGTTCGTGACTTGTATGTATGCATACATACAGAAAGTTTGCACTTGAGTTGAAGATCAATTCTGCCTCAAGTTATTAGTGCATCTGGAATTTAATAAATTCAACCTGATTAAGTATGTTCTACTGATCAGCAGATAATCGATAGATAAGTTCAACCTGATTATGTATGCATAAACTGTTAATCAACAAGAACTAAAGACTAATCCCTTAAATCATTGATAATACTTTCAGAGGTGGTCGGCATTCTAGGTGTTTTTGAATTCTTTTCCTTCTAAGGTCTCAATCCGATATGTTCCTGGTCAGATGACAGCTAAAATGAGATACGGGCGATGCTAGTTAGCTTCAAGCTTTTTATTCTTTGGGATAACTTTCTTAAGGACATAATATCCTTCTTTGAGGTTGGTCTACTTTACCCTTTGATTATAAAAACAGGCAGTTCAATGTTGGTATGTAGCATTTCTTAGAGAAGAATCTTCTTGGACTTCCTCCAACATATCTAGATCAAGTGGCCGCATCAAGTCACTAGTCACATAATCAAAATTTAGTACCCTGTGGGCTGGTAGGCCTATCTTGGCTTGAATCATGGCTTTAGTCCTAAATGCTAGCATATAATGTGTCTCCCCTGTTGCTGTTCTCGGTGTTCTTCTGTAATCCCATAGAATATAATATAACTCAATAATTAATTTTCCCTTAAGAGCATCAAGACTCTTCTTCAGTCTATTGAGAAAAGTCTTATTTATTACTTTTGTATATCCTAGTGCAAAATGATGTTTCTAGATTTTAGGCTGAACACAATATGCTTCAAACTCATCGTTATCAAATTGAGTGTCATGGTCCGTAATTAAGGTATATGATAGTCTATATCTGCAGATGATATTCTTCCAAATGAATTGATATACCTTCTCTAGGTCATGTCCACCAATTGTTCTGCCTCCACCCATTTGGTGAAGTAATCAACAACAACGACCAAATATTTGAACCTGCCTTTAGTAGTCGGTAGTGGGCTGACTAACTCAATTACCTAAATAGTGAATGGCCAAGGTGAAGTTATTGGTGCTAGAGCAGCATTGCGTGTTTTATGGATGGCGGAGAATTTTTGGCACTTGTCACATTTTCTTGCAAAGGCTTTACAATCTTCCCTCATGGTCGGCCAATAATATCCTTGAGTGTTGATTCTCTGAAGTAATGACCGACCAGTTGAATGTGCTCCATAAAAACCTTTATGCACCTCTTTGATGAAATCTTTTACTTTCACTGGATGAACACAGCGTTGCAAGGAGACTATTAATCATCTTCTCTATAAACTCATTTGTCCAAAACGTATCTTGTCGCTTTATACCAGAGCTTTTTAGCCTCTTTAGGATAAGGCGGTAGGATTCCATCCTCAGTATAGGCTTTAATTGGGTTCATCAAGGAAGGTCCCAAATCGATCGCAATGAAATTAATCATTAAATCCTTGTCAATGCTATGATTAGATAGGATATCTATTGGGCTAGTATGTCTGGGTTCAGTTTCGGTTGCTGAAGTTAGCCGAGTAAGTGCATCTGCTCGAGTGTTGGCCATTTTGGGGATCCTGTTCATTTGTACGACTAGAAACCTAGAAATAATTTCCATGGTTTTAGCAAAAGTACCTAGTCATCAACTATCCCTTGACTCCATATAAATGAAGCTCTTGGTTGACCACTAGCTGTGAATCGCTGTGCACCGTTACTTGCTCGGCACCTGAGGGCTAAATCTAGTCCCACTATTAAAGTTTTGTGTTTTGCCTCATTGTTTGATGCTTTGAATTAAAACCTAAGTGTATATTCAACATCAATATCATCAGGAGTATTAAGTATTATACCTGCTTAACTTCCAATTGCACCTGAAAAACCATCGATGTATAAATTTCAGATAGGGATATCATTATTGAATCTTTATTCAGACAGAACTCCATGATGGAATATTTTCTTACTCACTTTAGCGTAATTCGGAGCCATTTCCTGAGTTATAGATGATTCAGGTTGATCGAAAGTAATTTTAACTTACTTTTGAGTTAAGCTCTCTTCTTTAGAAGTCTGCTCGATAGGCAACTTTTTATTGGTAAGGAACCTCTGGATATGTGAACTCAATAATAAAATCTACCAAAGGTTGTCCTTTCAATGAAGACCTTGGTTTGTAGACGATATCATATTCTCCTAGCTCTACCGCCCAGTACATCAATCTTCCTGAATTTTCAGGCTTATGGAGTGCCTACCAAAGAGCCAGTTCAGTATACACAATTATAGTGTGTGCTTGAAAATAGGGTTTCATATGCCTAGAAGCTTCAATAAGAGCTAAATTCAACCTTTCCAAGCATGGGCACCTAATTTGGCTCCTCTAAACGCTTTCCTAGTGTAGTAAACTGGTTTTTGAACCCTATTTCCAAACTAACCAAGGTCGAGCTAACCGCAGATTTAGAAATAGCTAGATATAAGAACAGTTTCTCTACCAAACTTGGTCAAGATAACAAGTGAGGTAACCCTAAGTACTTTTTCAATTCCTGGAATGCTTCTTTTCATTCTGCATTCCACTCAAAAGTCTTTATCAACACCTTAAAAATGTTAAGAACCTGTATGTTGCCCGAGAAACAAATTGGTTTAAAGCTTCCACTCTACCAGTTAGCCTTTGTACATCTTTCTTACAAAGCAGAGACTACAATTATATCAAATCTTTGATTTTTGCTAGATTAGTTTCAATTCCCCTTTGATTAACTATAAAGCCGAGGAACATACCTTCATGTACTCCAAACGCACACTTGGCCAGATTTAGCTTCATCTGATGCTTTTCTAGCCGATTTAAAGTTTGACCAAGGTCCCTGATATGATTTGAACCCATCTTTCCTTTTGTCAGCATATCGTCCAAATAAACCTCCATATTTTTGCCTATCTATTCTTCAAATACTTTGTTTACCAACCTCTTATAACTCGGTCTAATATTTTTTAGCCGAAAGGGCATTACATTGTAGTAATAAGTTCTTCGGTTGGTGATAAAAGTTATGCTTTCTCTATCTTCTGGTTTCATCTTAATTTGGTTGTACCCGGAGTAAGCATCCATGAAGCTTAAAAGCTCATATCCTAACGTAGCATCTACCAATTGATCAACTCTAAGCACGGGAAAATGGTCTTTTGAGCAAGCTTTATTCAAATTAGTGAAATCCACGCGCATCCTCCATTTATCATTCTTCTTCTCAGCCATCACAACATTGTCAAACCAGGTTGGATACTTCACATCTTTAATAAACTGTGCTTTTTAAAGTTTCTTGACTTCTTCTTGGGTAGCTTGATTCTTTTCGGGGATAAAAACCCTTCATCTTTGCTTGATCTACTTTGCATCCTTATTGATGTTGAGCTCATAACATGTCATATCCTCATGGCTCCAAGTAAATACATTTCTCCGTTGCCTCGGGAACATAATCAATTCCTGGTTAAGGACTTGATCCAGTGTTATGCCGATCTGCGTACTTCTCTTTGGTTTGTCATCGTCCAGGATAATGCTTTCAGTGGCTTTCATAATTTATCCCTTAACTAATTCCGTTTCATCTCGTGGATCTAAAGTTTCAACTTCAGATTCATTATTAGGATCAGTGGTATCTAACTGATAAGTGGTACTCTTCTTCTTCAATTCAATCAAATCCTCCTGCTCGGCTGAGGAGTAATAACACACTCTGGCCACCTTTTGGTCTCCTTTCACAACACCTACCCCAAAATGAGTTAGAAACTTCAAGCATTAGTGGACCGTTGATGGTACAACATCAAACTTTTTCAACCCTACCCTGTCGAGAATCACATTATAGGCAGATTGAACATTTTTATCCATCATGAAGAAGTGTATTTTCTCAGTACGACTTGTCGTCCAGGTTCTGAACAATACTTCTAACTTAACTATCCCAAGAGGGTAAAATTTTTCATGAGAAAAAACTATTAGTGGCCTATGGAAGGGTTCCAGTTGGATGAGCTTCAAGTCCAAACTATAGAAGAAAGGGTAAAACATAATATCTGCCGAGCTTCCATTATCAATCGAAATCCTGGCGATGATAGCATCCTGGATCCAAAATTTAACAATAAATGAATCATCGTGGGGATAAATTACCCTAGAGACATTGTTCTTGGAAAATTTGATTTCTAGTTTGTCTTTGTTAACCTTCCTGAGCCGGTTATCTTCGTTCATATTGATTATTTGGATATAAGAGCAAGTCTAAGCCTCATTCAAATAAGCTTTTCTTTCGGCAGTGTGATTGCCTCCTCCTGCATCACAACCTGTAATTACATGACAATCAAATGAACTAAAATTGATCAAAGCTACCTCACGTTGTGGTTACTTGGGCTTCTTCGGTAGGTCAGGATCATCCTCATAATAATCTTCATGATTTATCTTCCTATCATCTTTGGGTTTGCATGGAGAGTTTGACTTTCTTCTTACCTCTCTTCATTCTCATCAATCAACGAAACTATTCAGTTTTCCTCGGCGAATGAGAAATTCTAAATCATTTTTCGGAGTGATGTAGTTATCTGTTTTATGGCCATGATCCTTACAGAATTCACAATATTTATATTCGTCCCTCTTGTTAGGGGGTGCTTTCAACCTTTTCGATCATCGTAAATCCTCATTATCTTTAATTTTCTCGAGGATATGGCGAATGCTAACACTCAACGGGGTATAGCTTCCATATTTTTTGAGCTTGTCTTCCTTTTTTAGCTTCTGCTCCTTCTGATCTTTCTTATCAGTCTTGGTGGATGGATTTTGATTTTCCGCCATTGCTTCCTTGGCGTTCATTATTTTTTTTGCCTTAGCCATGATCTTAGCCATGGTTTTAGGAGGCCAGAGTATAGTATAGATTCTCGGGAAGCAATCCACTCATGAGAAAAGTGATGGATGTTTTTTCCTCGTAATCTACCACTTCCAATTTTACATTACTGAAATGAGTAATGTACTTCCTGGTTTTTTCCCCTACTTACGCTCAAGAGATGGGCTACTCTCTTTATTGGCTTAGCCCCGAAATAGAAATTGTTAATAAACATCTCGGAAAGCTAGTAGAAGTTGGTAATTTATCCTCGGGGTAAGTCATTGTACCATATTTGAGCAGAACTCATTATAGTACTTGAGAATGCTCTATATCTCATCTCATTGGGAACCAAATAAATATGAGCGGCAACTTGATATTGCTCAATATGTTGAACTGGATCAGTTTTACCATCATTTGGGGGTGACCACAGGAGCTTTAAACTTAAATGGAGTAGGAAAAATAAAAATCGCCTGAATAAAAGGGTATCCTTTAATGAAACTCCACTATAAAGGATTCTTTGCTTTTGTCATCTCCCCTAGCCCATCTTCCAATCGCTGGATTAATCCTTTCCACGAAGTATTACCCGCATCAGATTTATGCGACGTGACTCGATTGTCCTGATCATGTGTTTGCACTGAACTCTCTTCCTGAGAAGTCTGATCGGCACGTACAGATCGTCGAACTCTTGATCTTAATCTAACTGAGGCCTCCTACTGGTCAGTTGGATGTTGAGTGTTCCTAGATAACACTCTAGGTGGGTTTCTATTTTCTTGGGGTCCCAATCGATCGAAAGGTGAAGCTCGGATCAATATTTCCAAAACGTTTGGTCTTTCAGGAGAGAAAGAATGGTCATCATAAGACTCTGAGGCTCTAATTGAGGAACTGACTCCTAGGTGATAAGTCATATCATGAAATGATCTGGAATAGTTGAGTCGTCTATGTCTAGGAGGTGGAGGTGGCATTTATCTACATCGTGATATAACTGCTTGTTGTCTGGATAGGGTTGGATATCTTACATGTAGAGATTGGGCCAATTGTCTCATTAACTCTTGCGTGGCATATTATCACCTGGTGATACTAGCAAGGATTCCATTTAGGTCGTCCATTGTAGGCGAAGAAGATGGAATAGGCGGATTACCTTTGTTTCTGGCACTGGGCTCTGGATCATTCATTTTTCTTGAATAAAAATGTTTGATATGGATAATGGATATTAGACACATGTTCCCACAAATGGCACCAATCTATTGATGTAATTAAATGGACTTGGTCCAATTTTATAATCACAGATAAAATATAGAGTTGCGATAAGAAAATTAAAAGAGTAACACAAGGTTTTAAAGTGGATTGACTATGTAAGAAAGCCTACGTCCACTGTTATGGTAATAATTTCTGAGATTATAGAAAGCTAGGTATCCTTATAAATAAGAATATCCTAGAATCTGTTATATCTTGCCTTCGATGAAAGGGATGCAATTTATTAATAGTGACCCGGAGATCAAGGGTTAGAATGTTAAGGGTTGGAATTCCTCTATACATTTAAGAATTTACTCCCATACATAATGAATGTGATGGATGGGATGCCTTAGTATTATGACGCTTCCTTAGTATTGATGGTCAACATTCTTTATGTTGGCCGGCATACCCGCCGAGCTACTATCTGCTGACTAGGATTTCGGCCAAGTAAGAAGACAAATGCTCACTTCTAATTGGTCCACGTAAGTGGATAATTTTTTGTATTAACACTCACATTGCATTGGAGAAGATTGATTTGCAGCCCGATATTTCATATGAGGAGAAGCCAATTGCTATCCTAGACCATAGTGAGAAGAGATTGAGGTAGAAAGTAGTTCCACATGTACGTGTTCAGTGGGGGCATCTGTGACACCCCGCCTAATTAAATACCGGGCGATCACTCCTTTATTAAATTAAAATCAAGGTGAACAGTTGGTTCATTCTTAGCATCACTGTCGTAAAAATGACTTTTTAAATTAAACACCCTAATTAATTAAGCTAAGTGTCAAAACCATTTTTCAACATTACTTTCCAAATTTTATTTTGAAAAAAAGATTTAATTATTTACAACAATTCAATCTTTAGAGAATCACACCACAATAATCCTGGAAGATATAATCCAAATAATTTAAACATTCAATAACTAAATCCCAATATTAAAACTTAAGGTAAAACATCCAGGCAGTAATAAATCCCAAAGTAACAATACTAGAAATAACTGAATCACAAAGTCCAAATAAACAACTGAATAATGGAAAGGGCGACACATGCCCCACTAAATGAATATGCTAGGAGAGGAGTCAAATAAATGAAGTCGTCTAAGCAAGAGGCCTGTAACTCCCACCTAAGCTGCAGCGCGTTCCTTCCAAAGGATCCTATGCAAGACGCCCCTGTGGCTGGGCACCTGTAATATATACATATATATACAAGAGAGAAAGATAAATGGAAACGGGTCAGAGCCCGATAGTGTATATGATTTAAAATTCGTTTAGCAAGTATTTAAAATGTTTACAGTCCAATGCAACAACATATTAGTGCAGCACTCTCTTGAGAATTTCTCACCTCTCTTCTAATGTGCACGCCTATCGCACTAACCTTCCCAATGGTTTATCTTATCTTAAGTTACTCGCAAGATTCAAAACTGAAAAATATAATTGTTTAAGAAAATAACTTCATTTAATCACAAAGTTCTCATTTAAACCTTATTTGCTAATAAAGTTTCCCAGTGTTCCATTATACTTTTTCAAAACAAGTATTTTCAAATTGAGTCATTATGCATGTCTTACTTACCATAACTAAATAGGAAGTTTCCCAAAATTTCAAAATTTCATATATTTATTAAATACTCGTATAATATATATATTCTAACGGCACCCCACATAAAAATTATGGTGCGTGCCTAATCTGCTATCCAATCCCCGTATCTCTCGTACTAAGGGAAATACAAGTTCGGAATCACTCACGAACTGTATTAACACATACACAACAATATTAAGGCGAAGCATAGTTTCCAAGTCCAAGAGGTCAGTACATACCCTCACGTCTCTTAGGACCGTCCGACTATCGATCCGATAGCCCGTACCTAGGATTCCTATCTTGTAGGGTACGAGCCAATATCCCCCATGAAGGCCCATTCGAGATAAGACTGTCCCAACGCGGTAACCTCAGGGATAGCAAGTAGCGCGGGCATGATTTTCACATGTATATAATATATGCCTACACACAGTCATTTAAATATACTACTTTTATCATATTAATTTAGGTTCACCTCATAACCCATAATCACGACATTTATCCAGATTTTCCCAGTATTAGTTATCACGTATAACGGTTCGTTTCTAACTTTAATTCGAGTGATTTTTCCAACCTACTACGTAATTCTCGTGGACTCTATCCTTTCAAGTGTAAAATTCAGTAGGTATTCATTTATGTTCCATCGTAACTATCTTACGCGTCTCTCCCTTTAAAACCTAGTTTCATCGTCCCTTAAATGTAAGTATTCTAAATTACAACTCTCATCTTACATTAAGGTTCCAAAATTATTCATATGTCCTACTGGTCTTCTTTATCTCCCAAAACATTTTAATAAGGGTGTCCAAGAATTATTTCTCATTAAATTGAATTCAACTAATTTAATAAGGGAAAATATGAGCCTTCGAGGAGGGGTCGATTGATCGAGGTCTGGGGCTCGATCGATCGAACCTTCGATCGATCGAAGCTCTTGGATCGATCGATCGATCAAGCACGTATGGCGAATTCTGCAGTTACCAGTTAGGGGTTTTCTCACATAACTCCATCCAAATCCAAACTTTTCATCCCCAAACGTCCAGATTTTTTATACTACTAATAATATAAATCCATTCCATACATCTTTTACGTAAAGCATGCAAATTTCCATTAATAATCATGGATTAACAAGCCCAAAATTCATGTAAATCTCAAGAACCCTAGAAATCTCTTTAACATGGTTCTAATAAATCTTTTCCACAATTTTCTTCTTCTAAAACATCAAAATTTCGTGGTTTAATCCTCTACATGTGAAGGGATTTCCAGAATAACATTTAAACCATTACTACATGCGATTTCCTATCTCAAATTTGGGTTTTCTTCCACAAAACTCATCCTAATCATCCCTAGACTAACATGAGTGATGCATTAACGAAATAAGAAATATAAACACTTGCCTGGGATTTTCGACGTTCTGGTTTGGTGATGAATTTGGTGTGGTTGCATTCCCCGTCGCGTGATCTACGCGTTGGTGGCGGTGCAACTGGGTGAATCGTTGACCTTGGATTGCTTGGAAAAGCCTCTCCTTCCCTCTCCTATGGCCGTCACTTGTATTTGGTTGTTCTAACCCTAGAAGACAACCTTAGACATCTGATATATCCCTTGAATTTTCGTGGGTTTAATTACCCAAAAATGTAAAATGTCCAAAGTGCTCTCCCGGGGTACTAATTAAGCCTAAAAATGACCCGAGACCCGAACTAAACCCCTGGGTACACTTTCCTGACTATCTCGACCCTTCCGGACGCATTTCCGCACTCAAAATGACCATATGAGTGACTTATAATATATTCACTTTTATTCATTAATATTTAGTCCTGACGCGACACGGGAGCGTCCCAACTCAAATTTCCAAAATTGTCATTTTATTCACTTGTGACATTTAATATGACCAATATTATATATTACTTTGCTCATTAGTAATATTTAACAAGTTTTCCATAATTACTAACTCGCATCACGTTAATAATTATAACATAATTAATTTCCGAATTTTTATTAAATAATTAATTCACATTAAACTTAATAAATCCCCAAATTAATTATAGCATAAAAATACGGGGTATTACATACTTCCCCCCTAATAACGGAATTTTGTCCCGAAATTCAAGAAAATAAGGCATACCTGGTAAGAATTAATCTGGATATCTCTCGCGCATATCTGCCTCGCGCTCCCAAGTGGACTCCTCCACATTATGATGCTCCCACTGGACCCGTACAAGTGGAACTACCTTTGACCTCAATTTTCTCTCGCTATAGTCTAGGATAGCCACCGGTCTTTCCTCGTAAGAGCTGTTAAGCTGTAAGTCTATCTCATCTATCGCAATGTGGGTATGGGCCATATCATCCCGAAGATATCGTCTCAACGACGAGATGTGGAATACATCGTGAATGCGATGTAAATACTCTGGCAGTCCCAATCTGTATGCTACCGGCCCAATCCTCTTGATAATTGGAAATGGTCCCACGTATTTGGGGGCCAATTTCCCTTTCTTCCCGAACCTCATCACTCCTTTCATAGGAGATACACGTAGTAACATTTGGTCCCCCACATTAAACTCCCGAAAGAACCGTTTCGCATCGGCGTAGCTTTTCTGCCTGTCCTAAGCTACTCGAATGCGACTCCTGATCATCTCAATCCTCGCAGAGGTTTCCTGAATCACCTCTGTACCTAGCAACTTGTTATCCCCCACCTCGAGCCAACAAGTTGGGGAACGACAAGGTCTGCTATACAAAGCCTCAAATGGGGCCATGCCAATCGTGAACTGATAAGAGTTATTATAAGCAAACTCTACCAGTGGAAGGTGTGGCTCCCAACCTCCTCCAAAGTCAAGAACACACATGCATAGCATATCCTCGAACATCTGATTAGTACGCTCTATCTGTCCATCTGTCTGTGGGTGATAAGCTGAACTCAACCTCAACTCAGTACCCATAGCCTCCTGAAAGCTTTCCCAAAGACGCGACACGAAAATCTTGTCTCTATCTGACACAATATTCAGGGGCACCCCATTTAATCTGACAATCTCAGCAATGAACAACTGTGCATACTGACCCGTGGTGTAGTCTGTCCGCACCGGTAGAAAATGAGCCACCTTGGTCAAACGGTCTACAATCACCCAGATAGAGTCGTGACCCCACTGTGATGTAGGAAACCCTGTAATAAAATCCATGGAAATACTCTCCCACTTCCACGCGGGTACTTCCAATGGCTGAAGCAACCCTGACGGTTTCTGATGGTCCACCTTTACCAGCTGGCAGGTAGAACACTTGGACACGAACTCAACAATGTCCTTCTTCATCCCACCCCACCAGTATTGCCTCCTCATATCCTGGTACATCTTATCCCCTCCAGGATGCACCGCAAATCAGTACTCGTGAGACTGGGCCATCACTGCATGATGTAATTCTGCTCCTTCTGGAACCACCCATCTCCCATTAAACCTCAAACCCCCATCAGAACTAACAGAATAGGACTCAGCACCCTCGGCTAAAAGTCGTACAATCTGCTCCTGGAAAAACGGGTATGTGGTCTCTGCCTGTATCACCCTCGTAACAATCTCGATTGTCACTATCATAACAGATATGAAGGAACGGGCTACTACGTCCTGGTGACCCAACTCCTTCCACTTTGCTTTCTAGACGTCCTCTACACCGTCTACCGATTTACGGCTCAATGCATCAGCAACTACGTTGGCCTTCCCCGGATGGTACTGTATATCGAACTGATAGTCCTTCACAAACTCTAACCATCTGCGCTGACGCATATTCAGCTCTCGCTGAGTGAACAGGTACTGCAGTGACTTGTGGTCTGTGAACAAGCGGAATTTCTCCTCCAATAAGTAGTGCCTCCATATCCTCAATGCAAAAACGACCGCTGCTAACTCCAGGTCGTGGGTGGGGTAATTATTCTCATGCGGCTTAAGCTTGCAGGAGGCAAAAGCTATAGACTTATCCTCCAGCTGAAGTACTCCCCCATGTCCTCGTAAAGAGGCATCGGTGTAAACCAGGTACTCCACACTTGGCTTCGGTAAAGCAAGGACTGGTGCTGAAGTAAGCTTGTCTTTCAGCTCGTCGAAAGCCAATTGACAAGCATCATCCCAAACATATGGTACCCCTTTGCGAGTCAGGTTTGTCAATGGACCCGCTATTTTGGAGAATCCCCGAATGAATCTCCTGTAGTATCCTGCCAACCCCAAGAAACTTCTCACTTCCATCGGTGTCGTGGCTGTCCCCACTCTCTCACCGCTGACACTTTACTTGGGTCAACTGCTATCCCCTTCTCAGAAACAACATGCCCCAAGAACTGTACTTCTCACAACCAGAATCCGCATTTCTCGTACTTATCATACAACTGATGCTCTCGTAGAGTCTGAAGAACCTATCTCAAGTGCTCAGCATGCTCCTCCTCGGAGTGTGAATATATCAAAATGTCATCTATGAAGACGATGAAAAACTGATCCAAGAACTCTCTAAAAACTCAGTTCATTAAGTCCATGAACACTGCTGGAGCATTTATGAGGCCAAACAGCATCACCCTGAACTCATAGGACCCATATCTCGTCAAGAAAGAAGTCTTTGAAACATCCTGCTCCCTAATACGTAGCTGATGGTACCCCGACCTCATATCTATCTTCAAAAAGAAAGTTGCTCCCCTCAGCTGGTCGAACAGATCATCGATTCGAGGTAACGGATACTTATTCCGTATCATGACCTTGTTCAATTCTCGGTAGTCCACACATAACCTCAGTGAGCCATCTCTCTTCTTCACAAACAAGACTAGTGCGCCCCAATGTGAGGTACTCCTGCGAATGAAGCCCTCACCTAACAGCTTCTCTATCTGATCTCGTAACTCTCGCATCTCTGTTGGAGCCATACGATATGGAGCGCGTGCTATCGGTCTAGTATCCGGTAATAAATCTATGACAAATTCTATCTCTCGACTAGTGGGTAGGCCTGGTATCTCCTGAAAGACATCGGAATTGTCACGAACAATTGGGATCGAGTCTAAGGGAATCACAACCTCCTTAGGGGTATCCTCCACTATGTAATACAGATGAGCGGTCGAGCCTCCCTCTGGGCGAGGCACCGCCACTACAAACATCTCTTACCCCGGAATGGCAAAGACAATACTCCCACCGAAACAATCAATCATGGCTCTGTAAGTAGTGAGCCAATCCATACCGATAATAACGTCATGCTCATGCATATCTAAGACTAACATATCTGCAGGTAATACCAAGCTACCAATCTCTACCCCCACTCCCCAGCATATAAAGAAAATAAGCGACCCACTCCCCAGTGGTGAGTCTACACACGTCACAGTGCTCTCTGTTGTGGCTAACAAACCTAAGGCCTTCGCAAAATGCGTAGCTATAAAATAATGCATCGCCCCAATATCAAACAAAACTCGACCCATAGTACCATGGCTAGGAAACATACCCTCAATCGCGGGTGGTGCCTATGGAGCTGCTGCCTGGTGGAAGTTATAGACACGTCCATACTATAACTTCCCCTGCTGCACTGGAGCTGCTGGAACGGCTGGTAGAGCTGGTACCTAGGCTCGTGCTGGGAGGGCAGCTGGAAAAAGTGGCCTCTGTGGCTCATTACGGGCACCCTGCTACTGTGGGGCCCTATCACCCTCTGGGAAATCCTGGCGCTTATGGCCATGCTTACCGCACACAAAACATCGGCCTCTGAAGTTACCTCCCCTCTGACCCTGCTGACCACGGCCCTGCTGGCCGTTACCACCCCACCACTGGCCCTGCTAAAAACGCTGTTGGCCCCGTTGGCCCTACTGCTGACCCTGACCCTGTTGCTGTCGGTGTTGGCCCTGATGTCCCTGCCTATAACCCCCAAATGCCTATTTGGAATCACCTGAACGGAATCGCTTAGCAGGGTACCCCTGATGGGAACTCTGCTCGTGCTGACAAGTCTGTCCTTGAGATGGTGCTCCACTAGCACTACTACCTCCAGTCCTGCCTTGCTGGCTGGACTCTCCTGCTCTCTTACTTTCCTGCAGATGGAAGCGGTGATCCTGGCAATGTAGTAAAGCAGCATTGAGTACATCAGTGAAAGTACTCAGAGATAGATTCCCTATAAGGTGCTGACGGATCCTCCAAGCTAACCCGTCCACGAACATCATTATCTTTTTACCCTCAGTGGGTGCCTCATCTGGCACTATGGTGAGAAGTCTCGTGAACTCCTCCTCATACTCAGCAACGGTAGAATTCTCCTATTTCAAGTTTAGTAATTTATGCCTCATCTCAGTCTGCACGGTGGGTGGAAAATACTTGCGGTCAAACCGCTCCCAAAATGTCTGAATCGGGATCGTGTCCCTCTCCTCCAACGTGGTGTTGGACTCCCACCACTTCAAAGCGGCCCCCACCAGCTTAAAGGAATCCAACAACTGTTTCTGCACGTCTGTGAACTCATACATACGAAGATGCCGCTGGATGTCTTTCTTCCATTGGTTGACGATGATGATATCTGAACTACTAGAGAACTCAGGGGGATGCGCCTTCTGAAAGGCATCCCTAACCCGCTCCCACGCAGATGGAAGCTGTGCAGGTACTGGCGCCACTGCCTGAATCTGGGGTGGAGCCTGCTGAACCACCGCTAGCGCGGCATTCACCGCCTGAGCAACAATAGAGGCTACTTCATTAGCATTCATAGTACCCTGTGCCGGAGCTGCTAGCTGCTCGGCTTGGGCAGGCCTATCCTTTGGTGCACGTCTCAGAGGCATCTGAAACGTGAAGAAATTTTATTAGTCTACAATTATTATCAAATCTCAAATAGCTGAAGACGTAAACGTAAAAGCAAGAATACAACAATCCTAAAATAGGGCTCTATAGCAAAAATGTTAAGTTGAAAGTGAAATAAGCCGTACAGATCCTAAGGACACTAGAACCTGATGCTCTGATACCACCTGTGACACCCCGCCTAATTAAATACGGGGCGATCACTCCTTTATTAAATTAAAATCAAGGTGAACAGTTGGTTCATTCTTATCATCACTGTCGTAAATGACTTTTCCAAATTAAACACCCTAATTAATTAAGCTAAGTGTCAAAACCATTTTTCAACATTACTTTCCAAATTTTATTTTGAAAAAAAAGGTTTAATTATTTACAACAATTCAATATTTAAAGAATCACACCACAATAATCCTGGAACATATAATTCAAATAATTTAAACATTCAATAACTAAATCCCAACATTAAAACTAAAGGTAAAACATCCAGGCAGTAATAAATCCCAAAGTAACAATACTAGAAATAACTTAATCACAAAGTCCAAATAAACAACAGAATAATGGAAAGGGCGACACATGCCCCTCTAAATGAATATGCTAGGAGAGGAGTAAAATAAATGAAGTCGTCTAAGCAAGAGGGCTGCAACTCCCACCTAAGCTGCAGCGCGTTCCTTCCAAAGGATCCTATGCAGGACGCCCCTGTGGCTGGGCACCTGTAATATATACATATATATACAAGAGAGAAAGAGAAATGGAAACGGGTTAGAGCCCGATAGTGTAGATGATTTAAAATTCGTTTAGCAATTATTTAAAATGTTTACAGGCCAATGCAACAACATATTAGTGCGGCACTCTCTTGAGAATTTCTCACCTCTCTTCTAATGTGCACGCCTATCGCACTAACCTTCCCAATGGTTTATCTTATCTTAAGTTACTCACAAGATTCAAAACTGAAAATATAATTGTTTAAGAAAATAACTTCATTTAATCACAAAGTTCTCATTTAAACTTTATTTGTTAATAAAGTTTCCTAGTGTTCCATTATACTTTTTCAAAACAAGTATTTCCAAATTGAGTCATTATGCATGTCTTACTTACCATAATACAATAGGCAGTTTCCCAAAATTTCAGAATTTCATATATATATTAAATACTCATATAATATATATATTCTAACAGCACCCCACATAAAAATTATGGTGCGTGCATACTCTACTATCCAATCCTCGTAACTCTCGTACTAAGGAAAATACAAGTTCGGAATCACTCACGAACTGTATTAACACATACACAACAATATTGAGGCGAATCATAGTTTCCAAGTCCAAGAGGTCAGTACATACCCTCACGTCTCTTAGGACCGTCCGACTATCGATCCGATAGCCCGTACCTAGTATTCCTATCTTCTAGGGTACGGGTCAATATCCCCCATGAAGGCCCATTCGAGATAATACTGTCCCAGCGCGGTAACCTCAGGGATAGCAAGTAGCGCGGGCATGATTTTCACATGTATATAATATATGCATACACACAGTCATATAAATATACTACTTTTATCATATTAATTTAGGTTCACCTCATAACCCATAATCACGACATTTATCCTGATTTTCCCAGTATTAGTTATCACGTATAACGGTTCATTTCTAACTTTAATTCGAGTGATTTTCCCAACCTACTACGTAATACTCGTGGACTCTATCCTTTCAAGTGTAAAATTCAGTAGGTATTCATTTATGTTCCATCGTAACTATCTTACGCGTCTCTCCCTTTAAAACCTAGTTTCATCGTCCCTTAAATGTAAGTATTCTAAATTACAACTCTCGTCTTACATTAAGGTTCCAAAATTATTCATATGTCCTACTGGTCTTCTTTATCTCCCAAAACATTTTAATAAGGGTGTCCAAGAATTATTTCTCATTAAATTGAATTCAACTAATTTAAAAAGGGAAAATATGAGCCTTCCAGGAGGGGTCGATCGATCGAGGTCTGGGGCTCGATCGATCAAACCTTCGATCGATCGAAGCTCTTGGCTCGATCGATCGATCAAGCAGGTATGGCTAATTCTGCAGTTACTAGTTACGAGTTTTCTCACATAACTCCATCCAAATCCAAACTTTTCATCCCCAAATGTCCAGAAATTTATACCACTAATAATATAAATCCATTCCATACATCTTTTACGTAAAGCATGCAAATTTCCATTAATAATCATGGATTAACAAGCCCAAAATTCATGTAAATCTCAAGAACCCTAGAAATCTCTTTAACATGGTTCTAATAAATCTTTTCCAGAATTTTCTTCTTCTAAAACATCAAAATTTCGTGGTTTAATCCTCTACATGTGAAGGGGTTTCCAGAATAACATTTAAACCATTACTACATGCGATTTCCTATCTCAAATTTGGGTTTTCTTCCACAAAACTCATCCTAATCATCCCTAGACTAACATGAGTGATGCATTAACGAAATAAGAAAGATAAACACTTGCCTGGGATTTTCGATGTTCTGGTTTGGTGACGAATTTGGTGTGGTTGTGTTCCCCGTCGCGCGATCTACGCGTTGGTGGTGGTGGCGGTGCAACCGGGTGAATCGTTGGCCTTGGATTGCTTGGAAAAGCCTCTCCTTCCCTCTCCTATGGCCGTCACTTGTCTTTGGTTGTTCTAACCCTAGAAGAAAACCTTAGACATCTGATATATCCCTTGAATTTTCGTGGGGTTAATTACCCAAAAATATAAAATGTCCAAAGTGCCCTCCCGGGGTACTAACTAAGCCTAAAAACGCCCCGAGACCCGAACTAAACCCCCGAGTACACTTTTCTGACTATCTCGACCCTTCCGGATGCATTGTCGCACTTAAAACGACTATTCGAGTGACTTATAATATATTCACTTTTATTCATTAATATTTAGTCCCGACGCGACATGGGCGCGTCCCGACTCAAATTTCCAAAATTGTCATTTTATTCACTGGTGACATTTAATATGACCAATATTATATATTACTTTGCTCATTAGTAATATTTAACAAATTTTCCATAATTACTAACTCTCATCACGTTAATAATTATAACATAATTAATTTCCAGATTTTTATTAAATAATTAATTCACATTAAACTTAATAAATCCCCAAATTAATTATAGCATAAAAATACGGGGTATTCCAGCATCATAATGCCGACGAGTGTACATGGAAGCGCGAGGATGATATGCGTGATAAATATCTAGAATTATTCATACCGGGTATTTTTTTTTTGAATTTTGGGATCAAATTCCATTATTTGGGGGGAAGTATGTAACACCCTGTATTTTTAATGATTTATATATTGGGATTAATTAAATTAAAAATAGGAAATTAAACCGGTTTAAAATAAATATTAATTGTAGAGACAAGAGTTAATATTTATTTATATTGAGTATCACTTATAGAATGCGTAATAAATACATAAGAACATATTATGATTGTCGTGAGTGAGAAATACGATAGTTACGGTAATTTAGTCAGGACGCGCGTGTCAGTCGTGTTGGGACTTAAATTTATGAGACAAAATGTAATTTAATTATGGGTCATCCAAATGGTCATTTTGAGTATGCCAATGTGTTCGAAAGGGTCGAAATAGTTAGAAAAGTGTACTCGGGGGTTTGGATGGGGTCCCGAAGCATTTTTAAGCCAAACCGGCACTACTGAGGGGTATTTTGGTCTTTTGGATTTTGAGGAAAAAAGGACCTACGAATTTTAGAGGTTTATATCATCAGTTATGCTAAGGGGTTAGAGTTAAAAGTTATAAAAATACAGAGATGCCATTAGAGGAGGAAGAGAAGGAGTTTTAAGGGTTCTCACACTAGTTTTGCACCACCACCACCACCAGAGGAGTGTAGACCAAGAGGAGATGAAGTCCACCCAACATATTTTTGGCAGAGAATCAGATCAACAATATCAGTCAAGTGTTTATCTAGCTAAATTGAGTGCATATATTTTCCATGTTAGAGCAGTATTGAACAATATCCATGAATAAATAATTTTGACTTGAATTTGGAGACTTAATTCATGATCTTTGGTAGCAATTGTATGTAGATTAAAGTCCTATATTATTTGAAGATGAAATCAGAATATGTGGGATAGTATAAATGGAAAAAATATGGATTTAATGATGTATAGGCATGGAAGATCATAAAACTAGGGTTTTATGGATAATTATGAAATAATGAGTTCGTGGGTAGGATTCTTGATGATTTGATGATATATTTACATTGGAAATTACCCTTATATATGTATATAATGTTTGGGAATCTTGGTTGTAAGTGCGAAGAAGAACCATGAGGTTTTGGGTAAGGAAAATGGAGGAAAACGCAACTGCGTAAGGGAAGAAGAAGACTTGGCAGTTTTGGCAATGTTCCTTATATTATTCTTAAACTTGAAATCGATGGGTGGGGGAACTTTTGGGATACCTTTAAAACATTGTGAGAGATATTTTGGTTACCAATAGACTAATGGTAGGATTGGGACTGAGCCATAAGTGAGTTTAATTAAGGCTAAGATTAATCGGTATAGTTAGTAATGTAATGAATTCCGAGACTGAGAATGAGTCACGATGAAGGTTAGTGAACCTATGACTTAGACCTGTAGGGTGTGGGTGAATTACCTACTAAAATACTTTAAATAATATTTAGCACAGTTCGAGTAATGGGGGATACTTAGGGATATACGATGAGAAGTGTAATGATAATTTAATAATACGTAGGATATTTGGGAGTTATATATACTATGTACATGACATATATTATAGGTTGCATGTATGCTTACATTGATGATATATATATATATATAGGTGGTTTGAATACCTATTGGGTAAATCCTTATGTGTGAACATACCTAGGCTATCTGCTATCACGGGAGGTTTCGCATTGTGGACAGTCTTATCCTGATGAGCCCATTGGGGGGATTTTGACTTGTGCCTCACCACATAGAACTTAGGTATGGAACACTACTTGTGTGAATGAGACTGTGACCGGTCATTTGGGTACATTAGGTGTGTACGTAGCACAAAGGCTTGAAACTATGTTCGCCTCCAAATTTAGTGAATTTTGAATGTATGGTTCGAGAGTGATTGTGAACCAGATGTCCTTTACTTAGTACGTGATGTACCAGGATTTGATAATAGAGTATGCCTGCATCGCAAGTCTCCACCTAGGGATGTATTATTCTTATATATTACAAGTGTGGTGTGTGTATATATATACGTGGGATTTATTCTACTACATGTGATTAGTGGATAAGATAGATCGTGATATCTAAAGTAATCTAAGTATATGAAAACTTAATATTAAATTGGTGAATTTTACTGGATAAAAATGGATTGGAAATTTAGTAATGTATTGTATGGGCAATACGGGTGGTTACAACGAATTACTGGACTGGAAGAGACTTAATTCAAACTAGTTAGGCGGGGTAGCATAACTAGGTTGGTTTAGAAGTATACGTTAGGCGTGAACATTAGTTGAGAGGTGATAATCTCAAGCGAGGGCACATTAAGTTAACATGTATATAATATATACTCTTTAATGTACTTTAAATACTTGCAAAATATTTTTGAATTGTTTTACTTGGGCTCTGACCCATTTCAAATCATTTTTTGTAAAAACCTTTTAGGTACCCAGTCATAGGGATGCCAGGGTTAGGAGTTCCTTCATATTTGACGTGATGCAGCTGCCGTGGACATTGCAAGATCTCGATAGTAAATGCCTCCAAATCTATCAGTTCTTGTTCATCATTTATCTATCTAAGATGAGCATGTTGCCCATCTCTAGCTAGTGGCTATTTTTGAGACATTGCGCTTTTATTTTATTTCCATATTGGATTTGGATTTATATTATGGATGATTGTATTTAGATTTCAGTCTGTACTGTTTATTCTAGGGACATGTATTCATCTCGTTGTTATATCACTTATTACTATATTTACTAGAATGGTGATGTGATTATTAGTTTACTTTATTGCATGTTAATAGAAGGATTAAAATTTTGGCACCGAGCCATTAAGGTATTAGTAAAATAAATTGAATTTCGACAGTGATGTTAAGAATGAAACTATTAATGATTCCTATTTAATTTAATAATGGACCGATCGCCTAGGATTAGAATAGGCAGGGTGTTATAATCCCCTCTCCCCTTTTAATCAATAAAAAATATTGGAATCTAAGAAAACAAATCATGTAGTCTAAATAGTATTTAATGTTAATAGATAATAGGGACAAAATTATGTCTAAATTATAATCAAGTAGACACAGACAATATAGTGGCTTACCAGAGTAAAATATCCCTACTTTTGGGAATTTATTTTCCTATAACAAGCAACCTATCAGTTCCATATGAGAAGAACTCAAGTAATATCACGTGTCAATAACAAATAACGGACCTGGAAAGCATCAATATTCTAACGTCAATATGGTCCACATCCAAATTTGAAAAAGATCCTCAATCCCTTCTGGACTGTACAGACAAACACTTGTAATAAAGTTTACATTCCAAGAAAAAGCATTATGCCATAAAAAATGTCAAGGTAACCATCACATTCAATCATAACTGAAAGTGAGTGAGTGAGTGTGTGTGTGTATGGGGGGGTGAGAGAGAGATAGAGAAAGAGAGAGGAGAAAGAAAACTACCTTAACATAAGAAATAAGAATATTACGATCAACATTTTTGAGGTTTTGAAAACATAAGTTCATGAGCGTCAGCTGATGAAGACTTCCATTTTTATCATTTTTTACACATTTAGGCTCTGTTTCGTATATGGTGAATTTTTTATCAATTAGATGAAAAGTATATTTTCACATATTTCTAGTTAAATTTTATCATTAGCATTCACACTTAGTTACAATTTTATACGGAAGAAAATTTAACTTCAAACAATAATTTTTTTTCTTCATAATTTTACTCTCAATTCCTTTATAAAATATTTCCATGAACCAAATAGGGCCTAAAACTTTTCCTAAAAGCATATTTATCGTTTCCACAATTCATGACAAGCGGCCAAATAGGGGCAAGCAACATCTACAATAGTATTTATAACATTTAAATAAAAAAATGTTGTTGAGGAAAATAAAGAAACTCAAATAGGTATGATTTTATCAAGATTGTTGTCATACAACAAGAGTATTAAGTCAAAATTCCATTTAAGTTGACAAGAGTTGCACATTCCATCCCACCCAATCCATTTCCACCCAAGTATTTTACCGTACTACTTTCCCCTTATCTACAGTCATTATTCATATTATGTGATAATTCAATCAACAAATAAAATATACATATAAGCCAAAACTAAACTTCAATAGAATGGATAACCAATAAACCCTAGCCCTTCACTTAAAATACATGTATAGAAGTATATGGAGATTGACAATTATTCAATTTAAATAAAAAAAACAAAAACAAATTGTTTATTTATCTTATAATTTGATATTGTCCAATATATTTTAGGTGGTGGGAAAAGCTCCAAATATGGATTTTACCATCCCAAATTAAATTTCCAGAATCCAAAAGGAAGAGCTTGAGTGAATAATTAGGACCTCCATGATGCATGATCAGGTTGAACAGATATGTGAAGATAAACCACATATAAATTAATCGACATACATGTGCCAAATATTTAATCATAGACACACAACTCAGGCATAAGGAGATCTCAATTATATCTTGCAGTCAAACTAAATAAACTGCCAATGTGCTTGTAATTTCAAATAAGCTTTTTTCATTCAATTAAAAAAATTCAGGAAAATTTCAGGTGGAAATGTTCTACTACTACTTCTACTACTACTACTACTACTACTACTACTACTACTACTACTACTACTACTACTACTATTTTCTTCTTCATTGTCTTAAATATGATGGATAAACCCTTAGAAATATGCCATAACCAGTTTAAGACGAAATGAAAAAACAATTTATGTATACAGCGTTCAATAACAAAATCCGGTGATTACCGAGAACTTTATAGAGATTAACAGAGTGGTCAATAGATTCGGAAGTTGTGCAGGTTGAATTAGGGCTTAGAGCCAAAACAATGACACACTTGAACGTTGAGGTTCCCAAGAGCGCGCTCTTTTATTGTGTGTCCTGGCATGCTTTTTTTAAGACAGTACTAAAAATTTAACAAATCGAGATTTAAAATATTTGTCCATTTTATAGGGGAGGGGGGTTATTAGTTACTTTAATCACGGTTTTTAAAACTAATCGTGATTAAATATCAATATCTCATAAACCAAGATATAAAATACACGAGTGTGATATTTGTGTCATTTTAACTTAAAATGATATCGAACATGTTGTACAATTTATGTCTAATTCATGGAATTTTCGTCGTCTAATTATGTTCGTCACTAATTTTTTTTTGTTAGTTTGCTTTGTTTGCCCTTACCGAGCTTGATTTGATTTTTGAAAGATGGGTCCTCCGTATTTTGGACTCCTATTAATAACAATAGGTTCATATAAACAACCCAAAGAAAGTGTTTTCTACCATGGGATCTACACTATCCTGTAATACCCCGTAATTTTAAATGACTTATAAAATGGGTTATATTTTAAATTAATGGATTAATTGGATTTTATTATTAATTAATTCATTCGAGTTTTATCCGGACTGTGGATATTGAAATGGATGATTCTGAATATTACTTAAAGATATTTAGGTAATATATGAATGTGATGTCATTGATATGACTGTATGATGTAAATTCGGTAATTTATATTTTTAGTCAGACGCGGTATGGGACGTGTCGGGAGTAGTTTATTAAATTAAAAAGAAATTTATTTTCTATCGACCTTATAGTCATTTCGACTGCGTCGCTGCGTCCGAAAGGATCGAAATAGTCAGAAAAGTCTATTTGGATGTTAATTTTGAGTCTCGGGTCATTTGGAAATGCATAGACAACCCGAAAGGGCATTTTGGTCATTTTTCTAAGGGGGATGAATAGTGATTTCGGATTTTGTACTATTATAAGTATTGGTAGATTAAGTGTATGGGGGTTATTCATCTCCTCTACACAAATTAGAGAAGTCATCTTCCTAGAGAGAGTGAAAGAGTGCTTGGGAAGGGAAAAGCCTACTTGGGAAGGAGAAGAACAGGAACCAAGGTTCACCACCACCAACCACCACCGGAGTTTGATCGGAGAAGGGACAACCCACTGAGATATACTACACCAAAGGATCAGACCTTCAGTAAAGGCAAGTGTTTGATAATTGCATCTTAAGTTCGTATATTGTCCATGTTAGAAAATTATGAAAAGAGATGATTTTTCTTGTTTGGAAGACATAATGGAGTTGTTATATGGATTTATAGAAACTAAAATAATATGGGAAGTAAACTTATATTGTAGTATGATAATAATCCACGAAATGATCATGAATATGTTGAAGAAAAATCTGAAAAACCATTGTAGTGTTCTTGAAGTTAATATGTTGATGATTTTCTGGAAATAAGGAGAGAAACATGCTTTTAATCCAATCCCTTGATGATTCTAGGATGTTTAGAGTATTGGAAATCGTTCATATATGTTGATATATCATGTAGAAATAATTATAACTCATTTTGGAGGTTAATATGAAGGTTTAAATGAGTAAAAATGGTGAAACCCGTAGTTGCAGAAAACCGGGCTTGGACCTGAGGGATCAGTCGATCGACCCCTGCCTTCGATCGATCGACCTCCCCAGAATATGTAAAGTTGTTTCTTTTTAAATGTTGATTCTTATCCCAAACCTTTTATGGATCTTTGAAGATTATTATTTGGATATTATGGGACTTAGAAAATATCAGTAAACCCTTGATAAGATTTGAATTAATTTGATTTGGATTCAAGTGATTAAAATGATGAAAATTACATCGAATGGAATTTCGATTGCTAGATTCATTTGTTAAATTCTAAATGGAGATGTATAAGGATTAAAGATAGGACCAGTAGGGGTGATTTAATATAACACCTGGGTATCCTTAAGTTTACAAGAGAATTTAATCCTAAGTGAAAGAATATGTGTTTATAAGAGATTTGGAACTATCGGTTTTAACCCTAATTGAAAGGAGAGTTTAATTCGTAATAATTTGGGAGAAATAATGTTATGGACCAGTAGGATATTAATGACATCTTACTGAATATATGTTGAGGAAAATCCTACTTGAATCTTGTGTATTGAGAGAGGGTAGCCTTAGGGTTACAATTTGAACATCAAGGACTGAGTTTAAACTCATTATTGATTACGCAAGGACTGAGTGTGGTACAAGAGCATAGTGGTATGACTCCTGGATAGAGATGGGAGTTTAGAACACATGTGGTTGAAAGAAGATATGAGGTTATCCGGATCGCATAGTTAAAGTTGTCGGACCTCCTCGATCGACAAAGTTAAGCAGTAGTGTATTGGAGGGGTTCCTTGTTTGGATTTCGCTTTGTGAGACGCTCCGCGCATGAACCTTAACGACGTCGGGAGTGGAGATATGTTATAGGATGCGAGGATAATTAAATTATGAAGTAAATATATGATACGTGGAATTTAAAAGAGATATAATGATATGTATGGGAAATATCTTAGGGTAGTGATATTACCTTATTGATATTATGTTATCGGTATGATAATACCTATTTGATTAATTGATGATTTATGTGTATGACATACCTAGCTTACTTGCTATCGGTGGGAGGTTTGTGCGTGAGGGAAGTCATATCCTGATGAATCCATGGGATCTTTAATTTGTCGCTCGAGAACATAGGTCTATGAAAGACTTATCGGGGAGTTGATAAGTTCGCTGACTGTGGGTACGTAGGTATGTGTGTGACCCATGGATACGAGAACTATGTTAGCCTCCAATGATTGTGTTGTTGTTTGTGGTTCGTGGAATCTTACCGAACCTTTAGTCCCCTATTCGGCGACATGTGATGATGGGACATGATAGAAGAGTAATGCATTGCACCACAGCTGTGACTCGGGGTGTCGTATTATATATGAATATATATATAATGGATTAAATGATTGAATGGATATATATTGTGGTTAAATATATCTACAGTGATAATTGTAGATAACGGTGAATAGAGAAAGATAATAGAATTAAGTTAATGAATGTTTATGCTTATAGAATTGAAAAGCTTAACTCATGTTAATGAGAAAAGATTCATATTAATGAGTAATGATTCATGTAATTGAGAAAAGATTCATATTAATGAGTAATGATTCATGTTAATGAGAAAAGATTCATATTAATGAGTAATGATTCATGTTAATGGGAAAAGATTCATATTAATGAGTAATGATTCATGTTAATGGGAAAAGATTCATATAAAGTAGAAATTTAAATGAAGAATAATGTGACGTATGGTATGGGACATACGGGGATTATGATATGGGAATGGGATTATAATATGGAGACTAGAAAAGAGGAACCATTAACTAGGAGGTTAATAGGAAATGTTAAGTGTGCACTCTAGTTGAGAGGTGAGAATGACAAGTGAGATTTGGATCTAACATGTACATAATAAATGCTTTATTGCACTTGTTAAATACTTGCTGTTTTAAAAATCATCTACACATTCGGGCTCTGACCCGTTTCCTTCCATATTTTCTCTTCTATTGTATCTCTATATCAGGTGTCCAGCAACAGGGACGCCAACCTTAGCGGATTATGACAGGCGATGGATTTATGGAGTTTTGCTTAGACCCCTATCTTCATTTCATTCACAGTATTCTTAGTTAGGGCATGTCGCCCAAAGGATTCAGTTATCTTTTCTATTGATGTCAAATACTATTTTATTCGGGACTTTTTAATACATTAAACATTGTTGGGATTATTGTAAAGGATTTATATTATTTGGAAATGTTTATTCCAATTGCATTTAAATTATTTTGAGTTATTTATTGGGTTATCAGTGTTGTAGAATAAAATGTGTTGTGTTATTCTTAAACTAAAAATGGTTTTGTTCAAATTGAAATTTGGAAAGTTTTTAACACCACCTTAATTGGGTATTGGGTGAGTTGTAAATGTTTTCGACAGTGATGCTAAGAATGAGCCAACTGTATATTCTGTTTTAATTTGGTATGGGACTGGCCACACGGTATTTAATTAGGCGGGGTGTTACAGGTGGTATCAGAGCATCTGGTTCTAGTGTCCTTTAGGATCTGTATGGCTTACTGTGTTTTCAGCTTAGCGTTCTTTGATGTAGAGCCCTATGAGTAGGATTATTGATTTTCTATTTACGCCTACAAAGGTACGATGACTGCGGCCGAAGTTGCTACAATTATCGCTCAGGCAGTCAATGCGGCTTTAGCTGATGTTCAGCAGGCTCCCGCACCGGCACCAGTTGTGCCACCCGTGCAAGGGTAAGTGTTTCCTACTGCATGGGAACGAGCGAGGAATGCCTTTCAGAAAGTGCACCCACCTGAGTTTCAGGGTGGATCAGATGTTGTGACTGCTAGCCAATGGAAGAAAGGTATCCAATGGCACTTGAGAATGATTGAATGCACTGAGGTTCAACGTCAAATACTAGCCACATTCAAGCTAGTAGGGGCAGCTTTGCAATGGTGGGAAGCTACGAACACTATGGAGGAGAGGGACATAATGACTATCCAAGACTTTTGGATACGGTTTGATGGAAAGTATTTTCCTTCCGCCATCCATACAGAGATGAGGAGGAAGCTACTTGATTTAAAACAGGAAGAGAAAACTGTGGCAAAATATGAGGAAGAGTTTACGAGATTAACTAATTTGGTACCAGCTGAAGTACCTACTGAGGAGAGGAGAGTCCTAATGTTCACTGATGGGTTGAACTATAAAATTCGACAACATTTATTGGGGAATCTTTCATTACGTACGTATGGCAGATGAGGGCCATTGGACAGATAGTGAAGATCGTACTTAGGAGGTTATGAAGTATGTTCGAGTATGATGATCGTAGTCGAGGTCACCCCTATTATGGAAAAAATTGAGGAGAGTCATCAGTAGAAGATCTTGAAATGTGTGAATTGTGTATGTTCCCTAACGAAGGCAATATATTGAAAGGCTTGGGTATATAGTGGAGTGTGGTTAACTAGAACTAAAAATTTGGGGTAAAATTTTTATTGACTCATCGGAGCAAAGTTATAATATTGGGATTAAACAACCATCACCCGCAAATGAGGGTATGTTTCCTATCTAAGGAAGTATGAGGCGTATTGATTTTTGTAGTGATTGATATTGTGTGGGCAAAAGGGTTGCTAAACTTAGCCTATGGCATCGTTATTTACGTACACTCACTGAGGGGTGTGGGACACCTATATATTACTTGTTATCACGTGGGTTTGATTTTTATGGGATTACTTACCTTGGGCATGTCGGAGCGTGATGAGACTATCGGCGTGCATTAACTTGTGGTATATGAGAGCATATGTCTACATCTTGTCTTCTATAAGAGAGTAGATGCATAGACTCTACTTGAAATCGAAAAACCAAATTTTTGTTTTAAATCGATAAACCTGATATTTTTTCTTTATAAACCAAATTTTTATATACTATTGACTAAGGACCTTAGGAGTTTCGATGACCGACTACTTTAGGAAGTAGTGTATCGGGGTGGTTCCTTGTTTGGATTTCGCTTGCGAGACACCCCACGCATGAAACTAATAACCGTTGGGAGTCGAAATAAGTTAGGTCTTTGGAAAATGATTTTATAACCTTTGTGAAAATTTTTAATATTGAAAGCGGTACGAGGGGGTGTATGGGCGCCCTGGATGATTGAATTGTAGTATTTTTCATAACTGTGAAAAAGGTAAGTAATTGTGACTTCAGGATTTATTTGTTCACTACGAGCGGATCATTTATTTTTCCCAACGTTTGTCACGAGGACGGTATAGGGAAGATTGGGTAAAGTTTAAATTCGATGTAGTTGAAACTATATGGTGAGGCTTGGTGTATAACATCGATGGGGATTTTTGTTAATGTACTGTATGGGCGGTACGTCTTGGATTTCTCACGATGTGAGATTTATACTCGGAGTTGACCTTACAGGTATGACTTATATTCCTGAATTTCGGGCCGAAATTCTGTTATAAGGGAGGAAGTATGTAATACCCCGTAATTTTAAATGACTTTTAAAATGGGTTATATTTTAAATTAATGGATTAATTGGATTTTATTATTAATTAATTCATTCGGGATTTATCCGGACTGTGGATATTGAAATGGATGATTCTGAATATTACTTAAAGATATTTAGGTAATATATGAATGTGATGTCATTGATATGGCTGTATGATATAAATTCGGTAATTTATATTTTTAGTCAGACGCGGTATGGGACGTGTCGGGACTAGTTTATTAAATTAAAAAGGAAATTTATTTTCTATCGACCTTATAGTCATTTCGACTGCGTCATTGCGTCCGGAAGGTTCAAAATAGTCAGAAAAGTCTATTTGGATGTTAATTTTGAGTCTCGGGTCATTTGGAAATGAATAGACAACCCGAAAGGGCATTTTGGTCATTTTTCTAAGGGGGATGAATAGTGATTTCGGATTTGGTACTATTATAAGTATTGGTAGATTAAGTGTATGGGGGTTATTCATCTCCTCTACACAAATTAGAGAAGTCATCTTCCTAGAGAGAGTGAAAGAGTGCTTGGGAAGGGAAAAGCCTACTTGGGAAGGAGAAGAACAAGAACCAAGGTTCACCACCACCAACCACCACCGGAGTTTGACCGAAGAAGGGAAAACCCACTGAGATATACTACACCAAAGGATCAGACCTTCAGTAAAGGCAAGTGTTTGATAATTGCAACTTAAGTTCGTATATTGTCCATGTTAGAAAATTATGAAAAGAGATGATTTTTCTTGTTTGGAAGACATAATGGAGTTGTTATATGGATTTATAGAAACTAAAATAATATGGGAAGTAAACTTATATTGCAGAAAATGCAGAAAACCGGGCTTGGACCTGAGGGATCGATCGATCGACCCCTGCCTTCGATCGATCGACCTCCCCAGAATATGTAAAGTTGTTTGTTTTTAAATGTTGATTCTTATCCCAAACCTTTTGTGGATCTTTGGAGATTATTATTTGGATATTATGGGACTTAGAAAATATCAGTAAACCCTTGATAAGATTTGAATTAATTTGATTTGGATTCAAGTGATTAAAATGATGAAAATTACATCGAATGGAATTTCGGTTGCTAGATTCATTTGTTAAATTCTAAGTGGAGATGTATGAGGATTAAAGATAGGACCAGTAGGGGTGATTTAATATAACACCTGGGTATCCTTAAGTTTACAAGAGAATTTAATCCTAAGTGAATGAAGATGTGTTTATAAGAGATTTGGAACTATCGGTTTTAACCCTAATTGAAAGGAGAGTTTAATTCGTAATAATTCGGGAGAAATAATGTTATGGACCAGTAGGATATTAGTGACATCTTACTGAATATATGTTTAGGAAAATCCTATTTGAATCTTGTGTATTGAGAGAGGGTAGCCTTAGGGTTACAATTTGAACATCAAGGACTGAGTTTAAACTCATTATTGATTACGCAAGGACTGAGTGTGGTACAAGAGCGTAGTGGTATGACTCCTGGATAGAGATGGGAGTTTAGAACACATGTGGTTGAAAGAAGATATGAGGTTATCCCGATCGCATAGTTAAAGTTGTCGTACCTCCTCGATCGACAAAGTTAAGTAGTAGTGTATTGGAGGGGTTCCTTGTTTGGATTTCTCTTTGCGAGACGCTCCGCGCATGAACCTTAATGACGTCGGGAGTGGAGAGATGTTATAGGATGCGAGGATAATTAAATTATGAAGTAAAGATATGATACGTGGCATTTAAAAGAGATATAATGATACGTATGGGAAATATCCTAAAGGTAGTGATATTACCTTATTGATATTATGTTATAGGTATGATAATACCTATTTGATTGATTGATGATTTATGTGTATGACATACCTAGCTTACTTGCTATCGGTGGGAGGTTTGCGCGTGAGGGCAGTCATATCCTGATGAATCCATGGGATCTTTGATTTGTCGCTCGAGAACATAGGTCTATAAAAGACTTATCGGGGAGTTGATAAGTCCGCTGACTGTGGGTACGTAGGTATGTGCGTGACCCATGGATACGAGAACTATGTTAGCCTCCAATGATTGTGTTGTTGTTTGTGGTTCGTGGAATCTTACCGAACCTTTAGTCCCCTATTCGGCGACCTGTGATGATGGGACATGATAGCAGAGTAATGCATTGCACCACAGCTGTGACTCGGGGTGTCGTATTATTTATGAATATATATATAATGGATTAAATGATTGAATGGATATATATTGTGATTAAATCTATCTACAGTGATAATTGTAGATAACGGTGAATAGAGAAAGATAATAGAATTAAGTTAATGAATGTTTATGCTTATAGAATTGAAAAGCTTAACTCATGTTAATGAGAAAAGATTCATATTAATGAGTAATGATTCATGTTAATGAGAAAAGATTCATATTAATGAGTAATGATTCATGTTAATGAGAAAAGATTCATATTAATGAGTAATGATTCATGTTAATGGGAAAAGATTCATATTAATGAGTAATGATTCATGTTAATGAGAAACTAATCATATAAAGTAGAAATTTAAATGAAGAATAATGTGACGTATGGTATGGAACATACGGGGATTATGATATGGGAATGGGATTATAATATGGAGACTAGAAAAGAGGAACCATTAACTAGGAGGTTAATAGGAAACGTTAAGTGTGAACTCTAGTTGAGAGGTGAGAATGACAAGTGAGAGTTGGATCTAACATGTACATAATAAATGCTTTATTGCACTTGTTAAATACTTGCTGTTTTAAAAATCATCTACACATTCGGGCTCTGACCCGTTTCCTTGCATATTTTCTCTTCTATTGTATCTCTATATCAGGTGTCCAGCAACAGGGACGCCAACCTTAGCGGATTATGACAGGCGATGGATTTATGGAGTTTTGCTTAGACGCCTATCTTCATTTGATTCACAGTATTCTTAGTTAGGGCATGTCTCCCAAAGGATTCAGTTATCTTTTCTATTGAGGTCAAATACTATTATATTCGGGACTTTTGAATACATTAAACATTGTTGGGATTATTGTAAAGGATTATATTATTTGGGAAAGTTTATTCCAATTGCATTTAAATTATTTTGAGTTATTTATTGGCTTATCAGTGTTGTAGAATAAAATGTGTTGTGTTATTCTTAAACTAAAAATGGTTTTGTTCAAATTGAAATTTGGAAAGTTTTTAACACCAGCTTAATTGGGTATTGGGTGAGTTGTAAATGTTTTCGACAGTGATGCTAAGAATGAGCCAACTGTATATTATGTTTTAATTTGGTATGGGACTGGCCACCCTTTATTTAATTAGGCGGGGTGTTACATATCCTAGAGTAGCTTCTTTTCATAATTTAAAAGTGAGAGAAATTGTGTAACCACTAAGAGAATTGGTGGAAATGAGAGATACCTTAAGAGTATATACGATAGGGAGGTAAATCGTACTGTTAAAGTGTTATGGGTAGTAGGGACGAGTATACTACATATAATTTCAGGAACTTAGGTTGCGTGAATACCTAATGAATATAATAAATTGTGTGTATACTTATTGATTGAACTAGTATGTGTATAACATACCTACGATGCTTGCTATCGAGCGGAGGTTGCGCGTTTTGGACAATTATGCCTTGAGGAGCCTTCGGGTGGGATCTTAGTTTGTACCACTAGAGCATAGAACCTAGGTATAGGCTATCTGTGAGTATGATAGTGATGACGGTTGTATAGGTGCATAGGTATGTGCATAGCCATCGGCTTGGGACTATGTTCACCTCTAATATATGTGTTTATTTTGATGGTTCGTGAGAGACTGAACCTTTAGTCCTTTATGCAATGAGCGATGCAACAGTACATGGTAGCAGAGTATGCAGGCGCCGCAGTTGTGTCTCGAGGTGCAATATTGTATATATGTGTAAGATAGAGTGTATATGTATATACTTGAAATGATGTCTGCTGTGTGAATTAAGTAGGTGGGATTGTTAATGAAATTTGAAATGAATTAAGTAGAGAACACTTAATTATATTAAATTGGAAGTGTCTGTTTATGCTAAAGAGGAATTGATTATATGTATTATATCGCGAGGGAATCCATGGAAAAGAGGTCATATTTTGATTAGTTATGAGATAGGAAGGAATAGTTAGTATGGGATTAGAACTAGTGGGAATTGAATATTCGCTAGGCATGCACATTAGTTGAGAGGTGAGAATCTCAAGTGAGTTCGATAACTTAACATGAAAAATATATGTGTTAATAATTCATTTTAAGCACTTACTGATTTAAACTCTTTTCAACTCGGGCTCTAACCCGTTTTCTGCAAATCTCTTTTTTTGTCAAATTATTTTAGGTGCTCAGCCATAGGGACACTAGACTTAGGAGTTCCATTAATTCGATGAGTTGTAGCTGCTGTGGAGGCTACAAGACTTTGGTAGTAGACGCCTATGAGTCTATCATTCCTTACTTTTGAGTTATTTGCATCAATTGGACATGTCGTCCCCTTTCTATTCAGATGTTCAGAGATTATGGACTTAGTTATTTACTCTTCAGATGTTGGATTTATTTAGTTGGACTATTGTATTTGAGTTTAGGCTGGAAGTATTTACTTCAGTCTCTTTTATTATGTCAGTTATTTCATTTCTTATGAGTTTGGATTGATTCGTGAATGATTTAGATCTTTTCTTTAAATGGTTTCTTTAAATTTTCGTCAGTGATGTATAATCTGAACCAACTGGATATTTTGATTTAATTAATAAATGACTGATCAACCAGTATTTAATTAGGCGGGGTGTCATAACCTACTAGTAAGTTAAACACTCTTATTCTTGTGATATGTTTTTTAAATATTCATTTCTCTCTCTTTTTATATGTTTAGACATAATATGATTTTTTTTAGACATTAAACGATTTGTTTCATAGACATTTAACTCTTTGATTCATCACACCAGTTGATATTTTTAATTGATGAGCATAGTTGGACAGAGAGAAATAAAATATAGGAGGGCATACATTAGGTTTCTCTCACTCGTCCTCCTTTCGAAAAATAATCCATGACTTTAACTCCACCGACAACACTTATCCTTTAATGCATCCATCACTTGCCACGAGTTTGAAGAGAATTTACCCAATCAATAACAAGGCAAAGAACGTAGGCACCACCATGGATCCTTCCTAGACAACTTTTGACAATGACTACTATAAGTTGATCCTCCATGGGAAGAACCAATTTTCTTCAGACCAAGATTTGCTCCATTTTCCCAAAACAAAAAACTTGGTGTCTCAGTTTGCTACATCAAAAGAATCTTTATTAAAGGCATTTGTGAATCCATGATCAAGATGATTAGCCTCATGATAAGGACCCAAAAGTGTTAAAATTAATCCCTAAATAGACGGTTTTGAATTGTTAATTCTCGATAAAATTGGTCTTATGCGCGTTCATATCTTTATTGTAGATAAAATCCCTCTTGCGGAGTTTAAAGCATAAAATCAAGGCAAAATGCAGCACAAATGGAGTTAAAGGGGCTCAACCACAATTCCCGTACCATTTACATTTCCCCAAATCGAAGCCTAAAATGTGTCTAAACCAGTCCCGAGCCTCGAGTGTATTTAGTTTGTACTTTCTAGATTTTTTTAGATTTTTATTTGTGTTGTATATAAATTTTAGAATTTATTTTATATTTTATTTTGAGTCATGTATATTTTTAGGATTTATATGTGTGTATAGTTGTATATATTAGTGACCATATTGTGCGTCACGTATTTTTATGTTTTTATAGGTGTGAGTTTTATTTTTATTTGATTTTTAGTTTTTATTATTAGTTTAGTTTTATTAATATTTTATTTTATTTTTATTAAGTTAGGTTTATTATTATTATTTTATTTGTTTCAGTCTTTTATTTTTTAGAATATGAATTTGATATTCTAATTTTAATATATTTTATATTTTCTTTAGTTTTATTTCATTCGATTTGTAAATACTTTTTTTATAGATTAGGATTTTAATTTTTAGTTTTTTTATTAGATTTTACTTTAGTTTTAATTATATCTTAAAAAGTTTTGTTCTTATATTTAATTAAGTGCAAATTCTACACTCACACACAACACCATACACCCTAACCTACACCCTGCCACACCAAATCATCTATCCCACCTCTTTTACTATTTAGCTTCTTATTCCTCTCTCTTAATTCTCTCTCTCCCCCCAAACTCCGTACCCACAAACTCATTTCAATACCCAATAACCTAACTCCTCCATATTCAATAAAACTCATGCCCCAATTTCCTTAAACCATTATTCTGACCTCCATACAACCCGAAACCAAATTCTCAAATCGGGTCGGCCCATTACCATGAACCCATTAACCCCATCTTCGGTGAACTCACTACTAAACCCCAAGAACCCGACAACGAAACCAGGCCTACTCCAGCCTATCGGACCCCATACCCCGAATCCCGTGAGTCCCCCCAACCTGTCAATTTGTGTCCCCTCTGAAACCCACCAAAAAAACCACGACCCAAGGCCATCTCCGGTCCCTAGGCAGCCTTTACCTAAAAACCCCAACTCAATCTCCAGAGACCCTCATAAAACCCGTCCAAAACCTAATACCCATATACTCCAACCCAACCCCCAACCCCAACTCGACCATACTCGGCCCAAACTAAAAACGGACCTGTTTCTAGGCTGCCCCATTTCCCTTACTGTTGAACCTGCCCAGCCTCCGATCCAGAACCCACTAATCCGACCAACTCGAAATCGAACCAAGCCATACCCTGCCTTTACCCACAAAACTCAAAACCCATTTCGGAACAACACTTGTAAATGAACCTTTTATCTCCCAGCCTCCTAACATCCCATCTCCACCTTAACCTAAGACCCAACTCCCATTTTCCATCAACCCATTTCTTACCTGATTATTATCAGCTAAAAACCCAAACGAAGCCAAAAATAAAGTCCCCATATTTTAATGTTCTTTGATTCCGTTTTCCCACAAGTGTTAAATATCACTCTTTACCCCTTATTCCCATAACACTCTCATCACCCCACTATCCACATGCACTCATGAGCATTATCCTTACCCCTCTCTCACTTCATGCACCGTAAAACCTCCCCATGCCTAAATTTTACCTTATCTCCATTTTCCACATTATAAAAATAAGGAAGACCCATTTGAAGAGGGTATGTAGAGAAAACACTAAAGAGAAGACCTATAAAAACCCTAGAGAGAGTATTTTAGTAGGATAGTTGGAAAGAAAAATTTGTAGAGAGAAATATTATTAGTTTAGTAAGAGAAAAGAGTGAAACAAAAAAATTGTAGCATTAAATGAGATTTTGTGTTATATTTTTTTTAGTAGCATACCATGAAGTGTCCGGGAAGCTTACGCGCACCTCGACTAATCCTCATTCGCAGTTTGTGGCTTTCGCTGTCCAAGCATTATTTTGACAGTGTCGGGGATCGAACTCGGGACCAAATCCAATCCACCTCCATGACTGTCCCAATGGAAGCCTTATACAACTGAGCCAAGAGGATTGGTTGATTTTGTGTTATATATTGATTGGTTGATTCTCTTCTCTTATACTAATATGAGTTCAACTGTTTATTTTATGTCTTGGAATCCCATTATGAAGTGCTAATCTCCCATTCAATGGATGAAATGAATCCCCCATAGATTCAACTTAACTAGCTTACTAATTTTATTCTTGTTTGATTTCCTTTGATTAGTAACTTTGATTCCGACACTTGATTTTGCATTGAGAAATGAAAAACTATACTTGAGAAAGGATTGAAAGTTTGTGTCATAATTTCATCATTTTGATTCAAACTATAGATAGATTTTTCAACATGGTCAAAATTGTAATATAATTTTCATCTGCTCTTGTTTTGTATTATTTAATTAAAATTAGTTTGGAGAATTTTCCCAAGCGGGTAATTCATTTGATTAGTTCTAATTCATTTTGAGTAGTCTTGTAGGTATTAAAACTTCTTTCCAAATAATATTTAATTAATTCATTAGTGTAATGAGAATTAACATTTGAATTAAACCAATATTTTGGAAATAAACCAAATGAAAATAGTTCAAATTAGTTTTAGTTGTGTGAGGTGGGGGTGGATTTCATTCCTTGTTTCTTTCTCATATTAATTTAATCCTTATTTTATTTCTCATCATTTTATTACTTAGGTTACCTTAAATTTGTATTCACCTAGATTTAGTCTCATTCACACCTTGAAAATTATTTTTAAAAGAACATAGAAGAAAAAATATATATAAATATATATAGTTATACATTTCAAAGTGAAGTGCATTTATCTTCTCATTTTAGCTATCTTACTCTAGAAAATTGGTTTGACATCCTTACTTACCATTATGCAAGTTCATATTAAGTTTATAGGTTGAAGGGTTTTGATTGGAAAAAGGCTTATTCTACAATGATATAACAAAAATCTTTTCCATCAAATGGCGTCGTTGCTGCTTTCTTAAAGTTGGAGGCTCGTGTGAAGACTTGTATTCAATTTTCATTTTTGTAGTTATATTTGTTTTTTTTCCTTTTCTTAGAACATTTGTATTAGGTTTTCATCATTTGGCTTGTATTGCGGTGCTTGGAGACACCATTTAGTTTTCCATTTATATTTGTAGTAATTCATAAAGGAAGAAAAGCATGATAGGAAAACCGAACAAGGTAGAGAGAGGGCGTCCAAAGCCGAAGAAAATAAGTATCTCTACTTTGGGTCAGTAGGACTCCCGGGGCCAACTAAGGTAGGCGATCTCCCCCTGGTCTACTCAAATCGATCTTCACCCCGCGTGTGTAAGAATCGTGGGAGGTACATTTCTAAATGCTCGTGAATCTCCCGTAAGTGAGCCAATACTGTATCTACCTATGTTCTCTTATGTGATTTTTATTCTCACATTTATTTTTGAATGGTGCGATGAATTAATCAACTAAGACCTACACCTGGTCATTCATGAGAAAGGATTTTATCACCCGACTCACTCACTTATCCACTGTGTGCTACCCTAGCTATCATGAAATTTAATATCAATCAACTAGATAGCCCCATGGATACATTGTTCGTAGACCCCTTTTTGATCAATTTGACTTCTAAGATAACTCGTAGAGTCCTCTCCACCCGGAAAATCCTTGAACTATTCGCTTTGAGGCATAAAAGTTTCCAAGGAAACTAGGTTTTAAGTGTGGCTGCCCAGTAAAATAGGTTTGTGTTGTCCCCAGTGTTGTATCGGTCGACAATTTCACCGTAGTAGATTTGTGATGAATCTTTGTGGTAAGCCTCTAGTAATCTTGTGATTAAAGTAAGAACACAATTTTCGCAATGGCGATCACAAAGATAAATTTCATGATTTTTGTCACCCGCGGATTTTATTAAAATTTGACTACTCACTCACCTGATTGAAGATACAAATATTGGCTATGTGCTATTTAAGAGTTCTTCCTTGCTTGTACGTGTCTAATTTACTCTTTAGGTAGTCACTTTTACGCTCCATCCTTTTGAGTTTCAAATCGAGTCCATCACCCCTTCTTTTTCCAAAAAATCCTAAAATATTTTTCATTTTTTTCATAAAAATTCCAAAACTCTAAAAATATTTTTCATTTTTCATCACGCCTAATTATTTCCTCATTTTTCAAGAATCCAAAATATTTTTCATTTTCTCTTCCTTTTCCTAAAACCCAAAAATAATTTGGTTCCCTCATTTTCAAAAATAGTCCAAAAATATTTTCTTTTCTTTTCAAAAATAAAAAATACTCTTTGCATGCCCACGTGGCAACGATTTAATCATCGATTAATTTGTTCCCATAGCCTGTCTCTCGTCTCATCCTCGTTAGGAGAACTATGTGTTTCCCTCGATTTTTTCGTGCCACACATCACTTCTAATTGTCCCATTATGGAAACCTATACTTTATTCATCCATCCATCCACCCACCATGGCTGACGAGTGTGCCTTAAGAGACTATTTTGCCCTGATAATGGCTACCCCACCATCATGCATCGTTCTTCCACCCACCCCAGCGGACCAATTTGAAATTTACCTGACGACCATTTCAGTGTTGCCCAATTTCCATGGCCTTAAACGTGAGTCTCCATACAATCGCGAAAATTTCTCACGATTTTTTCTACTTTCAAAAATCAGAACTTAGATGAAGAAAATGTTAGTCTTTGGTTTTTTCCATTTTCTCTCAATAATAACGCATCCATGTGGCTCCATTCATTGCCAACCATAGATGGGAACAACTTGTGAAGATGTTCATGTCTAAGTTTTATTCGATGAGCAAAACTAATGGGATGCTACAAGCCATCCAAGATATTTAGCAAAAGACAACCGAGCAATTTTGAGAAGCATGGGGCCATTTTCAATCTTTTATCAATAGTTGGACACATCATGGTCTTGATAAAAGTCTCTTAGTCCATAGTTTTTACAATGGTCTCATTCCTTCCTCTCGAACCATGATTGAATCCATGCATAAAGGTAAGTTCATGCACTTAATTCCACTGCCGCCTATAACGTTATATTCGAATTAGGCGATGACTCTGAAGATTAGGAGGGAACCAATGAGTTTTTTAAATCCAAGCCACCACGTGTCGGGAGAACTTATGAGGTAAAAAATGATCCCAATTTTAAAACTTTGCTTCATGGCTTAAACACTTTGACTAAGACCGTTGATGCTCTTAATTGTACTATGTAACAAAATATTTGTATATCTAAACAAGTGATGAATGTCAATGAGTTTAGTCCTTTTTCATGTAATGTATGATTAGGACAAGATAATTTATCTCATTTGTGCCCCCTAAATTCAAGATGATCCCGAACCCACTATGGCCCAAGCGTGTGCTTTTGATGCTGCTAGGAAAATCGTTCCCCCGTTATTTACTTACAATCCCAATAATAGGAACCATCCCTATTTTTCCTTTAAGTATGGAAATAACCTCACTCCATCACACCCACAACAAAATTTAGGTGGTCCCCTCGGGTTTTACCAAAACCCACAAAGGCAAAATTTCCCTCCCATCCAGAACCACCCTGCTTAATACCATCACAACATCATCCATCATCCTTTGTCCCCCATGGAGGACCACCTAACACTAATCATCAAATTGTCCCTGTTCCACCTCCCTCTTATGAGTACTCACAACCGCTTAGTTCTCATAGTGAGTTGGTACATTAACCCCCTTATGACCCTTTGCCCCAATCGTCCACCTCTTCTCTTGAGAATCTTCTCACTCAATTTAACATGATTCAATAACAAACCACGCAAGCATAAACTCAGTCCATCCAAAGGCTTGAGCATCGTCTTAACCAGTTTGAGTTCGAGCGCGAGAAAGGTCATTTTTTGAGTCAACCAATTGCTAACCCTAAGGGTACTTGCAAAGAGTCGGCTTATGAGGTTCGATCTACTTCCACTCCACCCATATACCAAGAGGACATGAAAGCGGTGAGTACTCTAAGATCCATAAAATAGGTTGACAATAGTGTTGATGCTCCCCGTGATGTGCCAATTTTGGACACCCAGAATTCCCCATTAGAACCTCTCCATAAGGTTCCACCACCTAAAAAATCCACATAAAAGACTGAGTCCAAACCTAATGAGCCGTCCACTGTCTATGTGGCCAAAGCACCCTTCCCTCATAGGTTGGCTCGGACAAAGAGAGCCCAACAATTTGTTGAGATCAGAAAAGTATCTCATAAGGTTCATATTAACATTCCATTCCTCACCGCAATTTAACAAGTTCCCTCATATGCAAAATTCTTGAAGGACTTGTGCACATTAAAGCATTAGGCAAATGTGCCTTGTGATGCCTTTGTCACTGAGCAAGACTTATACCTTATCCTTGAGAACGGTGTTTTGTAGTAAAAAGACCCCGATCGTCTTACTGTTTCTTGCATGTTAAGAGATAAGTTCACTACTCGGGCTTTGATTGATCTTGGGGATAGTGTTAATTTGTTACCTTACTCCCTCTACCTTGAGTTAGGTTTACAAAACATGAAACCTACATGGGCTACGCTTTAACTTGCTGACCGTTCCGTGAAGGTGTCTAAAGGAACAGTTAAAGACGTTTTGGTGAAAGTTTTGGCTTTTATTATATTTGATCATCTTAGACACTCATGCACCCGACCCAAACAATATAATCCAATCATATTGGGTCACATCTTTTGGAAACTGCAAATACCATGATCAATTGTCTGTACAGGCCCATGAATCTCTCTCTTGGCAACATGATTGTTGAAGTAAATATCTTCCACCTCATGTAACAAAAGGTCGACATTGTTTCTATTGATGAGGTATGTGTGATTGACTCCTTGGTCCAAGATATGTTGGATCAAATGTACCCCGAAGATCCTATCTAACAATGTTTGGCTCATTTTGGGTTCGAATTTGATATTGATTCCTCTATTTCTGAAGTGAATGCCTTGTTAGATTCCATATCACTGATGGACACTACCACTTGGGCCACTCCATCTGAGCCTCTCTCTGTGGAAACTCTTCTTTTTGTGGATGGCCCAGTTAACCCATGCTCCAATATTTCCCCGGACTCTATTTTTGCGTTTGACTCCAATGCCTCTCCTGATCCTCCACCTAGTTTGGAGCTTAAGCCATTACCTGCTGAGTTGAAATATACTTTCTCAGGCCCAAACCAACATCACCCAGTCATAATTGCTTTCGACTTGACCCCGGATTAAGAAGATAAATTGATCCACACTCTCACCAAATATAGCACTGCTATAGGGGGGACCGTTTCAGACATTCACGATGTGAACGCCAATGTTTGCAGCCATCGCATTCATTTGGAGGAGAATTTCAAGACTTCTCTTGAGCCCTAGTGTCTACTCAATCCAGTGATGAAAGAAGTCGAGAGAGCTAAAATTTTAAAATTACTTGATGCCGATATTATTTACCCCATATCGTATAGCCAATGGGTCAGTCCAATTCATGTGGTGCCTAAAAAGTCTGGCATCACCTTCATAAAAAATAGTGATGATGACCTTTTACCCACCCGCATACAAACTAACTGGCATTTTTGTATTAATTATAGAAAGCTGAACGTTGTCACTTAGAAGGACTACTTTCCTCTTTCGTACATTGACCAGATGCTTGAACGCTTACCAGACCATACTTACTACTGCTTCTTTGACGAATATTCAGGGTATAACTAAACACCCACTTCCCTCGAAGACCAAGAGAAGACTACCTTTACTCGTCCCTTTGACACATTTGTGTACTCTGATATGTCTTTTGTCCTTTGCAATGCACTTGCAACTTTTCAAAGGTGTATGACTAGTATTTTTAGTGACATGGTAAAACATTTTCTCGAAGTAATTATGGATGATTTTTTCATTTTTGGTTCATCTTTTAAGCAATGCCTGTCTTACCTCACTATGGTCTTTCAGCAATGTCAAGAAAATAAGTTGGTCCTCAATTGGGGAAAATGCCATTTAATGGTAAAAAACAGTATTATTTTAGGTCACGTTGTCTCTAACTTCAGTATTGAGGTAGATAAAGTGAAAATCAACTTGATTTCGATGCTTCCCATTCCCAAGTCTATTAAGGACCTTCTCTCCTTTTTAGGACATGCGGGCTTCTACCGACGCTTTATTAAAGACTTTTCAAAAATTGCTCGACCTTTAACAACCCTTTTATCCAAAGATGTCAGATTTGTATTTGACGATGCATGTGTTGCAGCTTTTGAGCGCCTCAAAGTCGAGCTCCTTTCCGCTACTATCATGCAGCGTCCCAATTGGTCTCTCCCATTTGAGCTCATGTGTGGTGCATCTGATTTTTCACTTGGTGTCGTTCTTGGACAGAGGGTTAACAAGCATCCCAACGTAATCTATTATGCTAGCAAAACCCGCCATAATGATCAACTTAATTACACAACCAAGGAAAAGGAGCTGTTGGTGGTAGTGTTTGCACTTGATAATTTTTTGTCATATTTCATAGGTTCCTCTGTCATCATGTACACTGACCATGTTGCCCTAAGTCACCTTCTTCACAATAAGGATTCAAAACCACGATTGATACGGTGTATTATCTTACTACAAGAGTTTAACCTTGAAATCTGAGATAAGAAAGCTTGTGAATACGTAGTCGCTGACCATCTTTCTCGAAATACTGTTACGTCTGACTCTAATCATGTCCCCAGTTTTGAGTCATTTCCTAACGAAAAACTTTTCTCTATGACCACCTCGCCTTGGTATGCTAATATTATCAATTTTCCTCGTTACCGACCAACTTCCCAATTATTAGTTAAAATAGTATCGCTCCAAATTCATGGAAAATGTGAATTATGACCAGTTACTTTTCAAGTATTGCATTAATCAGGTCATTCATCATTGTGTACCCGAGTGTGAACAACTAAGTATTTTGTCCTTCTGTCACTATGGTGCTTGTGGTGTACACTTTAGCTAAAGAAAACTGCTATAAAAATTTTACAAAATGGTTTCTGTTGGCCCACCTTTTTTTGAGATTCCCGTCACTATTGCCAAGTGTGTTCCAAATTCCAATAATTTGGGCATATATCTCGACGTCATATGATGCATCTCACACCCATCCTAATTGCTGAAATCTTTTATGTGTGGGGTATTGATTTCACGGGCCCATTTCCCTCCTCTCATGGTTTCCAATATATTCTAATTGCGGTTGACTATGTCTCCAAATGGATTGAAATAATTGCTTTACGCACCATTGACCATCGAGTTGTGGTTAATTTTCTTAAGGAGTATGTCTTCACACGTTTTGGAACACCCAAAGCTATCATTAGTGATAGGGGTAAATATTTTTGTAATCGAGTCTTTGAATATCTTGTTAAAAAGTATGGTGTTACCCACAAAGTTAGTATCTCTTACCATCCCCAGACTAGTAGTAAAGTTGAGGTTTCCAACCATGATATCAAGCAAATTTTTGAAAAAATCGTCAATCCTAATAGGAAAGACTAATCCTTACGCTTGTACGACACATTGTGGGCATACCATACTGCTTATAAGAATTCTATTGGCATGTATCCTTATCGATTGGTCTTCGACAAGCCTTGCCACCTTCCTATCGAGATTGAACATCATATATATTGAGTTGTTAAGTCCCTTAATTTCGATATAGATGAAGCAAGAGTCCATAAGAAGATACAACTTAATGAAATAGTGGAGATACGAAATGATGCCTATGATATGTCCAAAAACTACAGAGATAAGATGAAGTGGATCCACAACCAAAGCATCTTGCGAAAATAATTCTACATTGGTCAAAAAGTATTGTTATACAATTCCCAGCTTCATCTCTTTCCCGAGAAGCTGAAAACCAGGTGGTCTAGACCCTTCATTGTTGAGTTGGTTACTCCTTATGGTGCCATCACCATTCAAAATCCCAAGGATGGTAGCTTTTCTCAAGTTAATGGTCAACGTTTAAAGCCTTTCTTAGAGTTATACACACTCAAATTGAATAATTGACCTTATTGGCCCAATCTACAAAGATTGATTCTTCAATCTTGTTTGGGGGTGGTTATCATCACCCAATTTTTTTGCCACCCCGTGTTTTCATAATTCTTATCTTCAGTGTGAGTTTCGTTTAGTCTGGACAAAGACATTAAACTTAGCACTACCAGGAGGCATCTCGCTATTTCTGAGTATGAGTCTTATCCTCTTTATAGGTGGTGTTTCACACTAACCAATGCTTTACCATGTTTACAGACTTGTACACATTTGTATCTCATCACTTATTCAGGTTTCATTTTGGATACGTGTGGTACTCATCATTAGCGATCGATTATGATACTCTTTTTCCTCCCTTGTACTCTTGATTTTAAAACTAATTTTATTTAAATGTTCCTTTTTGTTTGGGGGTGGGGAAATTTATCAAAATTGTGCCTCTTTTGAATTTTTTTTCATAAACAAGACTTTATTTTAAAATTTTGGTGTAGTTTCTTTCATCTCACTCATTAACATGGATTTTCTTTCAGTCATCTTTTAAATCTAGGAATCAAGCTCCAAGATATTTTTTTTTCTAAATAGCTTATGTAATACATACCAAGGCATTTTGCACCATGAATTTCTAGACTCTAAACAAAATGTGTGCACTTATCACATCACTACTGTTTAGAGTTGAAGAATACTACAATTCTCAAAAAAACCTTAAGGATCACTGGTGGAGACTTTAGCTTGTGAGATTCGTGCCTTTCACCCTTTTAGAGAGTTTATGCAATCTCCGAGTCACAAGTTGATTCAACTTTCTTTGGGTCTGCATTTAATCGTTGTATGATCTCATTATTCTTCACTAAATTTTTGGCTTCATCATTGAGAACAACATCACTTTTGAGTTGTAAGAAACATGTGTTTTGTAGTTTGTCTCGAGCACCAAACCATTCTTTATCATACACTCACCATTTCTCCATATCACATTACCATTCACTTCACCCATTACCTTTCAATATTTTCCTTGTCCTCATACATTTCCCACACCATCCATATATCATTTCCAATCCAATCATTTCCAATCCAATCACTTCCATCCATCATTTTTTGAGAAAAATAGTGTTTGATGTAATTTGTCTTCATCTGTAAGAAAAAATGCATCACATCAAAAAAAGAGAAAATTAGAAAAGCAAAAATAGAAGCAAAAAAAAGCATGTGGTCATAATTTTATAAAATTAAGACATTAGTTAATCAAATTGTGTTCCACCCTTCTAAAAAAAACCTACCATTATGTCACTCATCTTCTCCATCTCATTTGCCCATCATTCCTTATAATGGCCCCATTTTTCGCACTTAGTAAGGTGTTCGAGCAAACGAGAAGTCGACATGGTGAATGACTCCACATTCTCACTACAGTGATTAGCATTCTTTCCTGAGATCATTTTTCTTTCTAAAATGTTCGTTCTTTCTTATATGTGTGTGAGACTTTGACCTTTCTTACATTTACTCACCTCCTCACACACAAGAGAGATACAGTTACCCAAATCTCGTGAGTTTCTTTAATATAGCTATATCCATGAGATTTTGAAGTTGAAGCATTGATTCCCAATGGTGATCAAGGAATTATTCTTGTGAGACTTAACCCATTTTGACTGATTCACACCAAACACCTTGAATATTCACTTAGCTAAACCTTTTATACACTTCTAGCTCATATTCCTCAAAATATTTATCTCGTGATGGATTGTGTGATTGTTCTACATCTAATAAGTTATTGAGTCGTGTTTACAAATAAAAAAAAATATGGGTATGTTCCCTGCAAACCATCATGAGACAAAACTCACTTTGTAGGGCAACCTATAGGTTTAAAGGCTTGTTGCACATTCTATGTGCAATTGCAAGTACCCACAAAAGTGGCACACTTTTGGTTTTTTATCTTTCCTTCTCTCAATTTTTTTCTTGAGGACTAGTAATATTCTATTTGTGTGTGGTGTGATAATCACCCAGAAGTGTTAAAATTAATCCACGAATAGATGATTTTTAATTGCTAATTCTCGATAAAATTGGTCTTATGCGCGTTCATGTCTTTATTGTAGGTCAAATGCCTCTTGCGAAGTGTGAAGCATAAAAACAAGGCAAAATGCGGCACAGATGCATTTAAAGGAGCTAAATCCCAATTCCCGTACCATTTACATGTTCCCAAACCCGAACATAAGCCTTAACCGACTCCAGACTAGTCTCGAGCCTCATGTGTGTTTAGTTTGTACTTTCTAAATTTTTTTAGATTTTTATTTGTGTCGTATATAATTTTTAGAATTTATTTTATATTTTATTTTGAGCCGTGTATAGTTTTAGGATTTATTTGTGCATATAGTTGCATATATTAGAGTCCATATTGTGCGTCGGGTATTTTTTATATTTTTATAGCTGTGAATTTTATTTTTATTTAATTTTTAGCTTTTATTATTAGTTTAGTTGTATTAATATTTTTTTTATTAAGTTAAGTATATTATTAGTATATATTTTATTTGAGTCTTTTATTTTAATATTACGAATTTAATTTTCTAAGTTTAATAGATTTTATATTTTCTTTAGTTTTAACTCATTTGATTTGTAAATACTTATTTTTTTCATAGGTTGGGATTTTAATTTATAGTTTTTTTATTAGATGTTACTTTAGATTTAATTTTATTTTTAATTTTATCTTAAAAAAATTTGTTCTTATTTTTAATTAACTGCAAATTCTACACTCATACACAACACCATACACCTTAACCTATACCCTACCACACTAAATCATCTATCCCACCTCTTTTAATATTAACCTTATTATTCCTCTAAACTCTCTCTCTCTCCCTCTCTCCAAACTGCATAGCCACAAACTCATTTCAATACCCAATAACCCTGCTCTCACATATTCAACAAACTCATTCCTCAATTTCCTTAGCCACCAATCTGACCTCCATACAACCCGAAATCGAAATCCTAAACTGGGTCTGCCCATTACCATGAACCCATTAACCACATCTTCGGCGAACTCATTGTTAAACCCCAAGAACCCGACAACTAAACTGGACCTGTTCCCTGATATCCGACCACATAACCCGAATCACGCGAACCCCCCGACCTATCAAATTGCCTCCCCTCTGAAACCCACTACCCAAGGCCCTCTTCGGTCCCTGGGCAGCATTTACTCGAAAACCCGAACTCAATATCCAGCGACCCTCTGAAAACCCTTCCAAAACCCAATACCCATATACTATAACCCCCCCCCCCCCCACCCACGCAACCATACTCGGCCTAAACTAAAAATGAACCTCCTGCTAGGCTACCCCATTTCCCTTACTTCCGAACTTGCCCAACCTCCAATACAGAAACCACTAATCCGACTAACCCGAAATCGAACCAAGTTAGACCCTTCCTTTCCCCTCAAAACTCAAAACCCATTTTTGATCAGCACTTGTATCGGAACCTTTATCTCCCAACCTCTAAACATCACATCTCCACCTCAACCAAAGACCTAACTCCCATTTTCCATCAACCCATTTCTTACCCGATTATTATCTGCCAAAAACCCAAACAAAGTCAAAAATAAATTCCCCACATTTTTAAATGTTCCTTGATCCCCTTGTCCTAAACTACCCTCATTAACCCAACATGTGTTAAATATCACTCTTTACCCCTTATTCCCAAAACACTCTCATCACCCTACTATCCACACGCACTCATGTGCATTACCCATACCCCTCTCTCACCTCATGCACATTTAAACCTCTCCATGCCCAAATTCACCCTTATCTCCATTTGCCACATTATAAAAGAAAGGAAGGCCCATTTGAAGAGGGTATGTAGAGAAAACTCTAAAGAGAAGACCTATAAAAACCCTAGAGAGAGTATTTTAGTAGGATAGTTGGAGAAAAATTTGTAGAGAGAAATTTTATTAGTTTAGTGAAATAAAAAAATTGTAGCACCGAAAGAGTTTTTGGGTTATTTATTGATTGGTTGATTCTCTTCTCTCATACTCATATGATTTCAATTTTTTATTTTATGTCTTGGAATCCTATTATGGAGGGCTAATCTTCAATTCAAGGAATGAAATTAAGCCCCCATGGATTCAACTTATCTAGCTTGCTAATTTTATTTTTGTTTGATTTCCTTTTATTAGTAACTTTGATTCCTACACTTGTTTTTGCATTGAGAAATGAAAAACTATCCTTGAGAAAGGATTGAAAGTTTGTGTTGTAATTTTATCATTTTGATTCAAACTAGAGATAAACTTTTCAACATGGTCAAAATTATATTATAATTTTCATCTGCTCTTATTCTGTATTGTTTAATTAAAATTAGTTTGGTGAATTTTCCCTAGCGAGTGATTCATTTGATAAGTTTTAATTCATTTTGAGTAAAGTTGTAGGAATTAAAATTACTTTTCTAATAGAATAATTAATTAATTCATTAGTGTAATGAGAATTAACTTTTGAAATAAATGAATATTTTAGAAATTAACCAAATTGAAATACTTCAAATTAGTTTTAGCTGTGTGAAGTGGGGGTGGATTGCATTCCTCGTTTCTTTCTCATATTAAATCCTTGTTTTATTTCTCATCATTTTATTACTTAGGTTACCTTAGATTTGTATTCACCTATATTTAGTCTCATTCATACCTTGAAAATTATTTTTAAAAGAAAATAGAAAAAAATATATAAATTTATACATTTGAAAGTGAAGTGCATTTTTCTTCTCATTTTAGCTATCTTACTCTTGAAAGTTGGTTTGACATCCTTACTTACCATTATACAAGTTCATATTGTGTTGGTAGGTTGAAGGGTTTGATTAGAAACAGTCTTATTCTACAAGGACACAATAAAAAGGGTTTTCATCATCTCACAAGGGGCAGGAGCGCAGATAGGAGTGTAGGGTGGTTAATTAAGGCATCTTAGAGGGTTTTATGTTAGCAATAATTAAATATTCTGATATCATTCGAAGGGTGGTCCGAAAAATGGATTGGCATTAGTTTGTTTTTCGTGTTATTCTTTTATGAGGGTTGTAATAAATATAAGGTTGTGTATTTTGAAGTTTAATTACATACCAGCATCTAGATATTATAAAACTAAGTAAGCAGGGTAATCCAGAAAATCCGGTTGTATTTAGTTTATTTGTCCTGTTATTTTAGAATATTTCAATACAAATAACATTTTATTTTTGTTGCGAACATAAGTAAGATACCTTATCAAAGGTGTCTATTATGCGCATAAGATAGAAGGGTATTTAGTATCAGGTCCACTACACCAAAACGCGCTCATGGTAAGGGTATTTTATCATTTCAAAAGCAATTAGTATCAGTAATTTTTCCTTATGAAAAAGGCGTGGGGAAAAACATAGTAACAGATCTTTACCGTTACTAATAATGGATTTACCAATGGTATTTTACCATTACTAATTCTAATTTAGTAACATAATTTTATGTTACTATTTCTACCTTACTAATGAAATTTTATTGTTAGTAGATATTTTGTAACACATAATTGTTCTACTATTACACAAGTTTTGTAACGCTTTTGTCAATTTTTTAATGATAAAGGTCCATTAGTAATATTAATACATATTTAAATATATATATTGTTGATGTCTAAAAATGGACTAAATCTAGATTTATAATCACAAATAATAATATAGTAAGAAACTCAAACCACACACACAAGAGACAAGATTTGTAGAGTGGTTCAGGTGTAAAATAGCCTACGTCAATTATTGGTTTTTATCCAGTAGGGTTTACAATAGCTCAATATGGTGTTCTTATGAGTGATTCGAGTTGTCCCTTGAGATAAGGGAATATTTTGTATTTATATGGGTGTAAAACCGTAGAGATGGAGCGCCTTTATATTGACAGAAGTTTACATATGTGTACAATAAATGAAACTCTTGGAATTCAGTGTTGGTTGGAATCCCATCTGAGTAACTATTGGTATTCCTATTGGTTGGCCTTTTGGAGTTAGTCGGCTACCCAGCCGACTAAGTATCTCTGAAGCCAATCAAGTTGGTTGGTCGGCCACATAGGAGGACATATGTTTATTCATCATTGGTTCATATAGGAGAGTAATTTTTACATACAGTGAAAGCCCCTAATTCTCATGCCAAATGCTTGATTGAAAGTATGGAGTATTTATCCCAGGAAGTTGCTCGACGTATTTCTTTGAGTGTTTAGTCGGCAGCCGACCTCCCATACTTGTAAAATTTTCCACTGGAACTATTTGATAATGGAATTTTTGTAAGTAATTCAAACTTTTTTAAATCGCCAAAGTATACAATAGTTTTTTGACACTTCGAGAAGCGTACAACCGATGGTAGCTATACGATTCAGTCAGTTAATCATTTCATTCCCATTTATCAAGGCAATTGAAAAATGCAGAGAATTTTTCCTTCTTTCTTTTTACCTTAAATCTTCTATACTCAAAAGTTTTCTTTCATCTGCAAGCTTTCTTTGTGCAATACTTCATTACTGTTGCTTTCCTTTCTTCAGCTCTTGCAATCACCTCTTTTCCCTGTAACACTTGTTTTCCCCTTTCTCTGTTTTATCATCTTTTCTCTATTTTAACCATGGTTCACATCATAGATGTGAGTTCATTAAAATTATTTAGAAAGAAAAGGAAATTCCCAGCTTGGGTCTATTTAGAGATATCCACGGTCCCATGGATGTTTATTCCCTCCCTGAGGGTCACTGGATACCAACTTTATTCATAGCTTAGTGTGGCATCACCTTTCCACAAAACCCCTATTTTCTCCAGTTTTGCCAATATTTTGATGTCGTTCCCACCAGAGTAGCACCCAATACTAGGAGGGTTGTAAATGGTGTACATAGGTTGAATGAACTTTAAAGGGCCCATATTGGGGTCTTAGAGTTGATGTTCTGTTACAAATGGAGTACTGTTGGAGAAAGTACCTATTACTTGAAGACTAGGCAAGGCAGTAGGGCTTTAGTAGTGAATCTACTGGACTCAAATAAGGACTGTTTAGAATATGGGGTAGTTATTAAGAACTGGCAATATGATCCCATACCTACTAGAGTTTCTTATACTTGTCCCAGATGTCCTCAACCATGATGTGGCATAGGCTGTAACTCTATTTTATTATTTTTCCTCTTTTGTTATGCATTTCTGATGTTTGCCGACTAACTTCATTGTTTCTTTTTTAAGTAGAGGAAAGTAAGAAGAGATTCCCCAAGGAAGGGGAAATCAATATTGATGAACTTAAGTTCTTCTGGGGACTAAATCAGAAGACTGGAGAGGAACATCCTCGATCATCTTCTTTTCTGTTGGAGTGCAAAAGTTTTATCACTTCTTTTGTTGCCCAACCTACACTTATTCTGCCCTAAGTTTCTGTCAACCTTGAGGAGGATCCTGTACCAACCTTTTCAACTACTGAGTATGTCGATGCTGAATTCATCTAAGGGGAAACTTCTTCCTCCTTTAAGTCATTTGATATCTCTGAGATCCCCCTCTCTCCTTCAACGGATATGACCAAGAAAAAGGTGCCTAACTTTATGGGTGGACCTTTGTCTCCTACCCCCAAGAAAATAACTGATGTCGGTAAGAAGCCAGTGGAAAAGAAGTCTCATGCTAGTGACAAGAGGCCTATTGGTGCTGATGAGGCTTAAACTGTTGAGCCTCAACTGAAGATGATGAAGCGAGGTTTACCTGATCCTAAAAAATAAGCCCAGAACACATTAACCGACCAGTAAGTGTTGGTGAGAAAAATTCAAGCTAACCTTGACATTAAGTCAGCCTTTATTATTGTTAACCCCAGACTAGCCAGGGGTTTTATTAAGTCTAGAACCCTTCCTACCGATCGGGCTACATCAGCTCCCATACCTAGGTCCAGGCTTACTAAGAGGGCATGTCATAACTTGGCATTGGTAATTTTCTCATTTTCTGCTCTTTTCTCCATGTTGATGAAATCTTTCTAACCTCTCGTGTTTTGCTCTTTTTATAATTTTTGGTTGACTTCAATCAAATAATGGAAAAGGATGACCTGATGAGGTCCTCTCCTGGTGAAATTGAAGAGGCCTTTGAAGGTCTAAAGCAATCTTTAAAGTCTTCCCGATAAGCTTTGGAGACAAATCAGAAATTTTATGAAAAAGATTTAAAGAAGGCCAATGATTGGGCTACTGAGTTGAAGACCAAATAAATGTTACCGAGGAAAGAGCTAAAGTTATCGAGAATAAGATGAGTGATGTTGAAGGCATGGCCAAGGGCGTCGAGGATAAGTTTTCAGATGCCATAGCTAGAGTGAAAGTTGTTGAAGACAAGGTGGTTAGATTGACGTCAAAGGTGACTTCCTTGAAGGCCAAAAGCATAGTTGCCTTTGATAAGGGTTGGGAAAAGGCCATCTTTACTGTCTCTACTCAAATTGAGTATGCTAAAAAACTATCCTTTAAGGAAGGGTGGAGTGAGGCCCTAAAGGTAGTCGACATGGAAGACCAAAGGCATAACCTTGGTACTCCTCCTAACCTGGATGAGGCATTTTATGACGAGGAGGGATTTGAAGAGTCTTTTGTTATTCCCTTTGAGTCTTTACTGGTGCCAAATGCAAGTGTCGACAAACCTGCTACCAACCAAGACCATGCCAAGTACAAGGAGAAGGTCTAGATCCTTTTTAGAAAGTTTATTTTTTCTTTTTCCTTTTATGATAATCTATCAATTATTATACTTCCAACGATTTACTAATAAAAGAACAACCTTTCTTATTTTTACTCTTTATGCTTTTGAATGATCTCGATTTCTTGATAGCTTGTTATTTTTTTTTACTCCTCTAGATTTTCCCTATAAACTCATATATTGGTAACTTTACAGTTTGAGGCTAAGAGAAGGCCATAATTTCTGATGAATCCAACCTACTCAGGCAGAGTAGAAACCTTCTACAGGATAGTTATATTCCTATGTCTGAAGAAGATTTAACAGGGTTGCTCGGCGTAGATGTCTCCGATCAAGTTAAGAAGTCATATATCCATCTTCAATGTCTTTTGGACAGGGTTGTAGCTAATAACACCTCTTATTACAAGATGATTGAGCATCTGTGAGAAGATCACAAACTATCCTTGGATTTGTTTCACTATAATTATAAGGCTAAGTATGAAGCATTAAGTGAAGGCTGGGGCTTGGACAATAAGTTCAAATACATTACTTATGCTCTGAGTAAGAAAGAGTTATCTTTGAAATAAGATTTGGAGAGTGCCCGGTCAATTGCTGCAATGTTAGAGAAAGAAAATAATGCCCAAAGGGGTGAACTTGATAGCTTGAAGAGATCAACCACTACTGATCCAAATGAGGGTGTTTCCTTTTTAGAGACTGAAAATGCAAGACTATTAGAGGAGATGAAAGTATTCTAGAAGAAAAAAACCAAGCCTGCACAAACTTCCAGGCAACTTAATATTGTTTGGGCAACTATTGAGGAGGAGAGGACTAAAAAACTCTCACCGACCAAGCTGGTCTATTGAAATCTAAAAATCTATTCATCAATAATTCCAGGATCAAGTTGATAAGCCAACATTTCAATTTCATAAGTAGCCAAGGGAAGCTTGGATGGATGGATATAATGAGGCCTTGATTGACATGGATGACCATATTGTCCAAAGAAATCGTGAAGGATACAAGTGGGGGTGGACTAACTTGTTGTTATTGCTGAAGTATGATCAAAATAGTGATTTGTGGCATTGGAATCACCGAGGCCTCTTAGATTGTGACAAACCTCCCTTAAAATTGGACATAAGATGGATTACTACCAATGCCAATCCTCAATGCCTGATAAATAAATATTTAGGTGATTATGGCCTTAACAATGAATGTGAGATTGTTCACCCTCTTCACTTTCTTGACATGTCGAATAGAAGTAATAGGTAGATGGTAAAGGATTTCAACACAATCAATTCTCTATATACACCTTATGATCCTCCTGTCGGGATGGACAAGGCACAAGGAAAGTGCCTAGCAGAATAAATTTATACTTATTGTACTCCATTTTGATAAAAAATTGCTATTGTACTACATTTTGATCAATGAAATAAAATTATTTTTTATTAATTTCTCATTATTCCAGGTTATGGTCAATGTTAATCTTTTTGCCTACTATGTAACCTATGTAATTATTAATTAATCTAATTATAGACTAAATAACATGCTCAAATGTTTAATATCTGATTCGTGTTTGAATCATGTATACGGCCTTAGATTCGACTAATGCACTTAGATAAAACTATAAAAAACTTTATTGTACTAAGTTGTAGCATTAATTATCCGTGGTGACTAAGTGTAGTAGGAATGTATATTTATTCCAATATTTTAACCTGATCGGATAAAACCTCTGACTAAGAAATTTTATTGACTTCTTGTTCGTGACTTTTCGAGGACTAATCATACATGAAGTTTAACTTTTCTGAAGTTTAAACCATGCCCTTTTCGGCGAGGAACTTTTTGGAAACTTTTTTAAAGTTGGAAAAGTTTGGAAAAGTTTGAACCATGATATTTGGCGAGGAAATTTTTGAAAACTTTTTTGAATTTGGAAAAGTTTGAATTAAAATTGCTCATTAATTTACGGGTTGAGGTGTAGCCACCATAATCTGAAAAAAAAACATAAAAATGATGTATAATAGGGAAAAACCTGAGATTTCATTAACTTGAATAACCAATTAGATTAAGCAATTTTTTTTAAAAACTGAATTACTAATAATACTTGCATAGATGGTATGCGTTCTAAGGATTCTTTAATTCCTCCCCTTCCAAAGTTTCCAAACAATAAGTTCTTAGTCGGATAACTGCCCAGATAAAGTATGCACCATGCCAATTAGGATCCAACTTGTTGCTCTTCTGGATTATTTTCTTGAGTACCATATTTACCTACTTCGAGTTGGTCGGCTTAACCTTTCGATTATAAAACCTTGTAGTCCTTTGTTGGTAGGAAGCCATCCGAATAGCAGCATTTTCTCGGACTTCTTCTATCATGTCCAGATCTAGTCTCCTCATGATATCACTCTTAGGTGAATCAAAGTTCAGTACCCTATAAGTTGGGAGACATATTTCCACTGGTACTACTACCTCAGTGCCAAAAGCGAGAATGTACGGGGTTTCCCTCGAGACTGTTCTGGGAGTAGTCCTATATGCCCAAAGGAAGCTGTGGAGTTCATTAATCCAGTTGCCTTTAGACTCATCCAACCTTTTCTTCAACCCATCTAGCAAGGTTCTATTGGTGATTTATGTCTGTCCATTTCATTGTGGATGCCCAGGTGTTGAATGAAGTTTCTGGATACCTGGCCGAATACAGTACTCTTAAAATTTTTCATTATCAAATTGAGTGCCATGGTCTATGATGAAAGCTTAGGGCATGTCATACCTGCAAATGATTTTCTTTCATACAAACTGGATGTAATATCCCACACTTTTATGGGAAATAAAATTTTCCTAAATGGCTAAAATTTGAAAAGTAGAGGAACTTCTCGGAATAATAATTTTTGTAGTTTAGGAGCGTTAGAGGATTTATGATGCATGTTATAACTACTTTTGGGAGTAAGTAGATGAGAAGGATTATTTTATTACACGTCGCAGTGAGTAAAGCGACTGAGGACAATATTTTAATGGGAAAACCCGCATGGAGATGTGTTGGGTTAAAATAGTGAAATGCGGCCAAGTACCTCGGATGGAAATTCCGATTGCGTGGTTGGTTTCGGAATGGCCGAGATAGTCAGAATAGAGTATCCGAAGGTATTGTTTAGGCTTCGAGAATATTTGGGTTAATGAGGACTCGTAATTGAGTAAACGAATCATTTTTGGGTTTAATAAGGGATAAACCCTTTTTCTCCCTATAAAAGGCAAGGGACGGGGAAAGAAAAGGAAGGAAATAAATAGGATAGGAGAGGAGGAGAGAAAAGAGGAAGAAAAGGGAGGTTCCGACCAAACTCCGTAGGATTCGACTCGGGATCGTCGAATTTTATCCATGAGGCAAGTGTTTACTTGCTTTATTTATTTTGGAGCATAAATCTCATATCAAAATTTGGTATAAACAAATCAGAATATTTTCGGGATGGGATTTTATGAATCAAAATGGATTTTCGGAAAATAAATGAGTAAACCCCGACTTTTATCCAATTTGAGAAATTTAGGAAATTATTGAAATCATTTGTTGGTTTTGGGTTCTAGGACGTTTAGAAACCATTTTATATGTGTACATATCGTTGTTTGAGGTTGCAGGACGTTGGGGTAGGAGATAAAAGCTTGGGATAAGCTTTAATGGACGAATTCTCGGAGAAGAAGCTGTCCAAAGCGATCGATCGATCGAAGGCCAAGGGTCGATCGATCGACCCTGCAGAATTTTTGGCAATTTTGCCTAGGGTTAATTCTATGGGTTGAGTTTCAATTTTGGATTGGTTCTAGCTTATACACTTGAGGAATTAAGCATATATATAGTAATCTAGCACTAGCCATTTGGGGAAAAACTTATGGGGGCTAGGAGGGTCTATAATTGTGTGGTATTAAGGTATATTTTTTAGGAGAATGAATAAATTGGAGGATTAGAAAATTTGGGATTTCTAGAAATATAAGAGGGGGCTTTTGAATAATTATTATTGGGGTGAATTGTATACCTAGGATAAATGGGGTAAAATCCAAGACTTATTTAATTGTGGATGTTCGGAGTGAGTGACACCCGAGGGAGTATTTTAGCAAGCGATTATAGCTAAATAACCATGTGAATAGGAATAAGTAAGTGTGTATGGAATTAGTGAGTAATTCCTACGAGGCGACTAAGATGAAATTTGGGTTATAGGCTAAGGATAAGTGGAGGGTATACTTATTGTACGATTATGAAGAGGGATATTTAGAGAATATATAAATCCCAAACCACGATTAAGGTGTGAGGCATATTTAAGTAGTAAGGTACTTAAATATTATTATTAAATTGGCAATTGTAGCCATACCTACATTTGAGGAATGATAAATGTATGTATGTATATATATATATATATATATATATATATATATATATATATATATATATATATATATATATATATACTATGTGATTAAAGTATATATATAATATGATACGGATATGTATATATATCTATGTGTGGATGGTATATATATATATATATGTGTGAAGCATACCCCCTCTAATTCTATCATTGGGAAGTTGCGCGATGAGGGTGAGCACCCTGGCTCGAGGAGCAGGGTGTGGATATTCCCTAGGTCATAGCGTCCATTGTGATATAGTGTGATTTTTTATTAGGGGTGAGACATGGTGGGTATGTTTCGTCTCATTGTCGGGGAGGAACTATGACCATTTCCCAGACGTTGTGTGTGTGTGTGTTGACCACGAAGTAGGTGATATTTAGTCCTACCGGTGGTCCCCAGGATGGTACGTGAGTGATGCCCTGGAAGATGATAGCATTGAGAGACCGTATTCTCGAGTTATAGCTCGTTGGGATGGTTATTATACTTATGTTTGCAATAGGTATAATTATATACTGGATGAGTATCATATATTTTTTTTATATGAGGATGAGCCATCATATAGTAAATCCATGTATATAAAGTGAAAATCATAATAAAATGTATTTTTCCCCATTTTCGGTGGATTCGGATCCGGATGTATATGATAATGAATATATATATATATATATATATATATATATATATATATATATATAGGAGAAGGCTCACCTACATCATGCTCTATACATCATCCATGCATCACGCTTAATTATAGGCCCTAAAAAATTGTTTTTTTCAAATTTTATATTTTTCCCTTGAAATTAACCTTCTAATCAACCCATATGAAAAAAAATTAGGTTAAAATACATTTTGTAACTATTTTTAAAAAATCCACAAAAAACTGTTAAAAATACCTTATTTATAAGGGTCTTTACTAGCAGTTTTTTGTGGATTTTTTAAAAATAGCTACAAAATGTATTTTGACCTAATTTTTTGCATATGGGTTGATTGGAAGGTTAATTTCAAGGGTAAATATAAAATTTGAAAAAAAAGTTTTCTAGGGCTTAAAATTAGGTGTGATGTACGGTGTGATGTATAAGGCATGATGTAGGTGAGCCTTCCTATATATATATATATATAATAAAGTAGGAAACTTATATATGTCATAAGATGGAAAGATGATGTCATCAATATGATTTTATCCTGCAATGCCTATTTTGCCCTTGAATTTTTTGGTTTCCCCATTCTTCCTTCTTATTAAACTCTCCCTTTAATTCAAAATTTGGGGCATTTTGGTCATAACCACTTCATCAATTCTTTGGTTTCTCAAGAAAACACAGCGTTTCTCTAACTTGAACCTCAAACCCACCCTGTCTCCCAAATTCATGCTGATTTCTTCTCTCCTTATTTCAACACAAACCCTCCCAACACTAACCCTAGCTGCCGACGCCCTCCACCACTGCCCTACGCATCCACCTCTGCCAACTTCAAGTAGTATATCTATCACCCTCTTATACACACACACTCGCACATGAACACGCACACGCGGATTTGAGAGATCAATCGCACACATTCACGCATACACAAACGCACACACCGATCTGAGTGCTTAATTTTTTCTCATTTATAATGTCTTGTTTACAGATCTAATGTTGTTGGGTTATAGAAAATCGATTTGTGATTTGGAAGTGTAAACATCAGCCACAACTTTAACAAGCAAAGGTATGTTTTTTTTACATTCATATCTAGGGTTTACATAACTGATGTCAAGGTTTATACTCTCACAACCCAAAGGAAACAACGGAAAATACCTTGAAAAAGCGAAATAACACGTGTTGAGCTTCAAATGCTATTGTGGTTTATATTTTTTAGAAGGTTTATATTGGTTGCAGATAGTTGATAGGCTTTAATGGTATGTGAAATATAGTGAAATCATTACATTACCTTGGTATAGGCTCTAATGGTGTGTGAAAGATAGTTGAAATGAACTTTTATTGCAATCCTTTTGTAATTATTTTATTTAAGTTTAGATCTGAATGATTGAACTTTTGTGTTAGTATTTATAATGGTTCCAAGCCAAATAAGCGTTTTAAGCTAATGCCTATTAATGCATAAGTTGTTCTAATATGCATACAACACTTAGGTTGCGTTTGTTTTTTCATCTAAATTTGAAGTCTGAAATTTGAATCTGAAAAATGTGTTTATTTTTATGTCTGAATGTACCTCTGAATGAATGTATTTAGACTGATTCAGACTTCATATTCAGACTTCAGATATAATTTTACCTCTTAACCATTAAGATCCAAATATAGTCGTTAACCTCTTAATCATTTAAAAAAACAAACACTTTTTGGTATGCATATTTTAGATTAGGCTTTGCATAACATGTGTGTATGTATATTTTATCAGCAGTATTTTCATGGAACAAGTTAGGAAGAACATATGGAATTTTTGATATGAGAGACCTTAGATAAAATATCTTCATGGTGCAAATGAAGTAGTAGTACTTTCTCACCTTTTTATTTTGAGTCTAATCTACATTTATTGATGTTTAATATTAAGATTTATGGAATTTTTCATCACAGATTCAACGCCGATGAAGAACACACATCGATGTTGTTATTCACAGTAGTATACACATGATGGTAACAGATCTTGGAGGTAGACTCAAATTAAATTTGTATATCTTAACATCACTACGGGTGAAATCAGGTATAATCGGTTTTGTTTTTGGTGTCTATCAACTGATATATCGACTTTGAAATGTGATTTTCTTGGCTATATTAGTTTTTGTGGATTTACCATGATATTTCTTAGTATGCATATTTACATAGATATGGAAATTTTGAGCAAGTTGAAGTGGGTTTGACCCATCCTGATCAAGAATAGGTGTTCCACATGTCATATCTCTCTATTATCCCCTCCCCTCCTCAATAAAAATGTTATTTAATGCTCTAAATTATTTAGTTCTACTATTATATTGACCCTACTTGGGCTCCTACTTTTTTTTATTTGGATTTGAGCTCTATCAACTCACCAATGCGTCCTATCAAAATATATGCATCCAAGATAAGTTTGGATCTCAAGTTAAGTTTCGCATCTCTCAAGGTAAGTCAGTAAATGAAAATAAGTTGATTATCTCTATATTGTTGGCAACCTATGCATATTTGATGTACGTGCTTTCTATTTTCCTGTTTTTTTGTAAATCGTACATTTCAAGTTGGTTTGAGGTTTTGAGGCATTGTTAATCTTTTTGAGGTATCGCATTTAATAGTAGTCAATCCCAAAGATCAATTTTTGTCCTTCTATAAATAATTTTCTAGGAATTTTGGTTTTATATATAGGAAATCATTTAACGCCCTGCTTTTTGAATGTGATGACCTGCCTTTTTTTAATGTGATGAGATTCCATACTACATTACTTTACATGTTGTATTACTCAAGTGCAAAGTTAAAGTGTATGTTGTTGTTTTTCCTTTGTTAATCTACTGAATACCTGTAGGATTAGCACATTTAGTATTTTTCATATGTACATAGCATTGTGCCAAGGCACATTCATGATTTTCTTCAAATGACATGAAATATCCGTAAGATTAACCCTAGAATCATATTGTGTGCATTTGAAACTACTCATACATGTCAAGACACCCTTCTAAGTCACCAAAGTTGTTTATTTTAAAATTTATCAATTGTGTGTCGATTTTGTTAGGCTTATATTGAATTAGGTTAGGCTTATATTGAATTTTTGTTGTCTTCAATCTAAAATTGATTTGATCCCCTTTTGTCCGACTAAAGTAGGTCTGATAGTGTTACTCATGTCAAGTTTTTGATAGTTTTTTCTGATCCAGACATATTTTGAATAAGCACTATATAAAGTAAAAATTAATAGGATTGTTCCTGCTATCAAAGTTTTTAAACTTGAATAGAAGCAAACTCTAAAATCTGAATACACACAAATGTCCTATTTGAGATGCCACGAATAAAGTGCAAAAATTAATAGGGTTGTTTACACATATTATAAAATATCTAGATACAAGGTCTTATTGTCCCTTCACACCTCCTATGGATCACTAGTGTTGATCTTTTATTTTGTGATAGGTGAGTTTGAGTTTATTGAGAATCAATCATAGAAAGGTCTTGACTTTTGAAGGAAACTTAGCTTTTCAGATAAATGTATTCGATGGAAAAAGGAATTAATTTCTTATGCATTGAGCTTTCTTTTGTTAACTCAGTTTTGATGCCTTTTGTAGGTTTTATTTACAACATCGAAGATCGATTAACCTCAAATCAAGTCGAATTTACAACTGGTATTTCTCATGCATACCTGGGTGTTATTTTTTGTTTTGACTGATTTGGCGACTCACATGCTATACAATTTATTGCGTTCATTTTCTTTAGTTTTTCCCTCAAAGCCATGTATGATTTGTTTCGAACCATTTCATTTTAATGTATACGTTGGTACATTTTCTTTATTTTTACTCCGTAGCATGTTTCCTATTTGAAAAAATGACAAGGTGTAATTAATTTTTTATACTTTTTATTCTATTATTTATGTCTCTTACTTTAGTTTGTAGCTCATTAATATTTTGGTTTGTTGTGTATATTTTTCGACCAATGGTAGTCACGAGTTTCTACGATCAGGGGATGTAATAGGAATGACCTTGCAAGCTTAAACTATGAGGCTATCATCTTATAGAGCACGTATAAGTATGCATGAAAATTGATTTGGTATTTATAAGTTTTTTAGATGGAATGCAACAGCCCAGGAATATGCCATGGTCATTGGGGTGGGAATCTTGGTTGGCCTCATGAGAAGGCTGCTGAAGACAAGACCGAAAAGGCTCTTTTTCTCTCTTTCGAAGGTCGCTTCGTGCTTAGATGAGTTGAGTAGAATTGGATTTTTTATTGTCGAAAAAAGGGGAAAACAAACACTTTGTTTTACATTTTAATTGTAGTATCCACCAGGAGATGATTAAGAATACAAACACTTGCTTTGCCTCTCTATGTTATAACATCTTTAGTTCTTTGTTTTTATATTTGCCTATTTTATGTAGAAGGCTTTGAAATGTTTTTTTTGTAACTATATCGATTCACCATTGTTTATTTTCATTTGGCTTATGTTATTAGTTCATTTTTGTCATGATTCTTTTAGGCATTGCAATGCGATTGAATATTATAGTCTCTTATTCTTTAGATTATGCTATTATTCTTAGGGTTTAGTCCTTTTGCCATAATAAATATATATAGCACAGTACATAATAAATATATATAGCACAGTCCTTTTATGCTTGGCGAGTTCGATTACATAACTTGCACAGTATATTCTATCTTTTATTTCTGTATAAAGCATACCAATCTTTGCATCCCCAATTTCCCACATCCTTCCTCTTCATTGCATACTTCCATAAAATTCACATTCCATAAAATTCACAGAGAAATTTGTTATGTTGATTAAACTCCACCTTATTGATCTGCTTTTGCAGACTATCATCGTAACGGGTACCATACTTCCCAATAAACTCCACCTTCTTGGTTCGACTCCATCCCTCTTCTTATCTACGATGTTTTCATGCCTAGATTCACAAAAAGATGAAGATCGAGGTAGCCGGAGCAGAAGACGTCCAGATCTAGAAGCTCCATCCCTAATCCTAAGAGGGACAAAAAGGAATTGAATGAGCTGCAACCTTCCGTTGAAGCATCGCATTGATTGATACTAGCAGTGATACATACCTTGATAATAGTTTCCCTCACGTTGAAACATATGCAAACCTTTATATGAAAGATTACAATAGCAGTGATCTCGAAGATCAGTTCGCTAATGCTAATGCTAACGATGGTGGATCAATGTTTGACAAGGTTAAACTCACATATGACCAATATGTCAGCAGTGAAAGTGATGACTCTATTAAACTGGAGTCGAGTGATGAGGAGTCTAACACTAGGCCGACGACAGAGTTGGTTGGCCAAGATCTAGAAAAGATTTTCAAAGCCGAAGAGAGGGCCAAAAGTTATGGTTATGGGGTTCACCCAATTGCACTAAGATCGGATCCATGGAGGAGTACACATTCCCCATATCTCACAATCAAAATGTGGTCATGTACGATTGACCAGCTCCTTGAGGAGTCCCCTTTGATTGACAAATATTTAAATTATTAAAGGCATGAGGTGATTGAGTGTTTAAGCCAGCAGGCCTGAACCCTCTGCCTCTAGAATTAAACATGCCGACAGTATTATAAAATCCTCTCCCTTTATAGTTTTGAGATTTGCCCCTATAAAAATTGTGTTTTAGCTCTTTCAGTCGCTAAAACCATGGTATGATCCATATTTTGTCACTGAATTGATGGGACATCAACAGGTGATTCTTCTCTAATATTTTCCATTCACTCTACTGTTGTAATTATTTTCACAACTCTCATTTAGTGTTGTAAATTTGTGTTTATGTATGGATTTTTTTCTATTTTTTTGTATCAGAATTTTTCCAGTTCTAATAATTTTCCTGATCGTTCTGATTTCTGCAAAAACTTGTGATTTTTAAAGAATCGTAATCAGCAAACTTTTTTCTTTTCTTTTCACCTAGAATTTTAGTAGTTTTTGTCAAAGACCATTTTCTGATCCAATTAGGCCGAAGTAAGCCCTTAATTAAGAATGTGTGTGTGACCACGTCATGAGGAGCAGACGGAAGCATGCATGGCATGCAAAGCAGGGGTCATGACCTGATCAGCATAAAGCTCGGGTCAATATTGTTTATATGGCGTGTTACACTTGAGTTATGATCCTATGTTTGGTCTGTGTTAAATCATCCCATGTCTAGAACGTCATATTGATAACAACGTACATTTGAGTCATTTTATGTTGTGTGACTGTTGGGGACGCCTTCTTACAAATGCGGTTGCTCATTTGATCACCTTGACTTTCCTGGAGGGATATCCGAACGCTCCATTAGTATTTAATAGTACATGAAGGTCATACGCTAGAGACATTTATGATCTTAGGCATGCATATACCTGTTAAAATAATGTTCCACTCATAGTTTAGATTATTAGAAATAACAATATACTTCAACTTCTTTTGTATTTGTATGCATAACAGTTGTGTTATATCATGTACTTCAATGACATTTAATAATGTAATGTAGGGGAATAATAAAGGCAGTGGGGGACAAACTATATGGGAAAGATTAAATTGTTGACTTTCTTTATTGTAGGGAAAGTACGTAATTGTGCCTTGAGGTTATGTCAAGATAACTTACCGATGATGAATGGAATGCTGATCTCTTTGGAAGATTTGGAACGCCTATGGCAACATCATCACGCTATGATGGTACTGGGTTACGTTCACTTGAGTGGTAAGGCAATAAGCCACGAGTTGTGATTCTGCGATCAAGGCAATAAGCCTAGGGGTTGCTATGCTTTTGTACACATTTTATTAAACAATAGATAAGCTTTTAGCAGCGATATGCTTTTGTACAAATTATTTCAAATTTAGGTTATTGATATCAATTTATTTAAAAAATTATCTTTTGATTTTTTGGACAGATGATACTGACTTTTGGGTCGGGACTATTGTTGTATTTTGAGCTTATTTTTTGGTTTGTGTATTCTTTTTGTTAGAAGTTTTTTTCAGCCTCTAAAGTGGTTGCATTTATTTCATGAACTAGGTAGATTTATCTATTTGAATTTGATTGCTTAGGTATCTCTCTATTCTCTATTACATATTTTTTTTAACTAGGTTCTCAATTTTTTCTTTATTGTATTATTGGCATAATTTATTTAAGTTCAGTTGTAGGAATTAGCAATCAGTTCTAATACCACCCATTTGTTTCTTACCGAAGAATCTCATAGTGTCTCTATAGATGGAGATTTCTGTATCCAGGTTTTAGAAAATGTCATGGAGGTGTGTGACCTGCAATTCATTCTACTCAACTGATTTGCAATGTATACATCTATTCTATTTTTGTTTTGTTTTGTTTTCTTAATTTTTTTTATATTTATTTGGATAGTGACCTGGCAAATGGGCGTTTGACACTTTCTTCATTATCCACCACAGGTTTTGGGGTCTATGGTTGGTTTTCCACTATTAAGTTGCATAGTAGTAATCACAAGATGAAGTAAATGTATGCTTGAATGAGAAGGCAATGGAAAGTCACGAAGTGTTTTTTTTCCCAATTGGTGCCCCATTAATTTTTTTTAATAGGTGTCCTTTTGAAATCATACTTCATTAGAGTCGTATACTCATGTTATGTCCCCATTAACAAAGTTTTATGCTCCTGTTATGCGCCCATTAATTTTTTTAATTGGTGTCCTTTTGAAATCATACTCCATTACAATTTTGAAATCATACTCCAAATGATTGTATGCTCATTTAATATTCATCTGCCTTTTACCACTGATAAAGTGAAATCATACTCCATTACAGTTTTGAAATCATACTCCAACTGATTGTATGCTCATTTAGTATTCACCAGTTTTTTACCACTGATAAAAACTGAAATATTGTATACTCCAATTGAAAATTTTGTATCACTGATAAAAACGGATTGTATTCATCATTTTTTACCACTAAAATATTCATCAGTATTTTAATACCTGTTTGATTTCATTTGACAGTGACTTGGTATCAGCCACCGTTTTATCTCTTACCTTTATATGTTCCAATGCTTCCCACACTTTCGCTATTTGATTGCTTTAACTAAGAAGAGAATGCCTCAAATGACTCAATGATATGTTCCATACGATTTGAGGTTTGAATGTTCTATTTTCATCATCCTATTTTCATGTTTGAACAATTTACTAAACAACATGCCTTGTTTATTTTCTTAAAGATTGATGCTTAAAAGTTTGATTTCTCTTACAAACTTTCATAGTTTGTTCTCTTCGTATCTTCACTTTCATAGTTCCGGTGTTAGTCCAATATGGAAATTCTTTTATATTTTTTTGTAGCTAAAAAGGAATTGAATGCTGAAGGGATAACGTGACATATCAGTTGCAGAAGTGTATTAAGAGGATAACGAGACATTATGTTATTTTAATCTGACAAATGAGAGGGAAGAAGGTTATTTTCATGCCGATGGAAATTATGTTAAGTAGTCTGCTACTAGTTCTTCTGGATACTAAGGTGAAGCATCGAGTGGAATTTAAAAATAAATTGGAAGATAAAAGTATGTTGTAAATGATGAAGGTCCCAACAGTGGACCGAGATCTGCGGCACCCGTGAATCAAGTGCAGAGTGGCACTATATAGTGGAGACACCATATCATCATCATCATCATCAACAGTAGCAGCCCAATGACACCGTCTCTTACTATGGGTATGTATTTGACTTTAAGGCTGACAGTTCTAAAAATATGGAAAATATTTTTAATAATATGGCTTGGCATTAAGGCTGACAGTTCATCAAATCATTTTTCGATCTAAAGAAATGGAAGATCTGTCAGTGGAGATGGCTATACTCAAAAGGTGAAGATGCCCAAACCTTATTAGTCCAGGGGCAAAGGACAAGAACGTGCTTTATGGATTTTGGGGCAGATTGGTATATAGAACCAAAAATATTTGATCTTCTTTTTTCTTATAGGACAACTACTTTTAATCAACTATTACGAATTTTGTTTTATTGGACTGCAAAATTGGAATTCATTTACCAATGTACTTTGTTCAAGTTTTGTTTACAACATTTTAGTTTTTCTATTAACTTAATATGATTGTTTATCCATTGCAGTCCTACATGGTTTGGTTCCAACAATTGTGTGTGAGGACAAGATACGTGAATGAGGACAAGGTGCGTGGAATGTGGCAAAGCGTTGGTGTCCTACAGAAGATGACAATTGTGCCACGAGTGGTTGATGAATCGACATTTTTTAGTTATATAGAAAATTTGCATTTGTATGATATCTTCATTATGTTGTTCAAGTTTCCAATAGTGGTATATTGTGTACTCATATAAGTATTATGTTCTTGAATAATGGTAAATTGATGTGTTTGTTTATAAGATGTTCGAGATGGACTATTAGCATTATTGTTGGGAGTATATTTTGTTTCTTAAACATGTGGATAGTTGTATAAATAAATGAGATTTTGCCTCATTTTTTTAAAATGTATACACTTTGTTTTGTTTTGAGATGAATCTTTGTAAACTATTGGCAATTATCCTATTGAAAGATTTTGAATATTTTATTGCTAAAGATGCCAATAAGGGTTTATATATGAATATTGTTAAATAGTGATGTCTATACTAGGTCTTGGATGGATTATTTATGTGGTTGAAGTATTTTTATACATTAAACAGGTGGATACTCATATAAACAAAGGAAATTCTATATATATATATATATATATATATATATATATATATATATATATATATATATATATATATATATATTTTTTTTTCTCATCTTTTTACCTTTTTTTCAATTGAAAGTAAATTTTTGGACTAAAAATTATTCTTGATTATATAATTTTGGAAAAAATATTTGTCATTAAGGAAAATTGACCACAACTATAATACCGAACTTATATGACTTGACCATTCGATTTGTACTTGGGAGAATTGTCATCGTGCCTTCAGGCATGGGCATACCCTAGTATATATATATATATATATGTTTTTATGAGTCTTACATTTATGTCATGTGCTGAGGGTCTAATGGATCTCGACGATCGACGCTGCCAAATAGTAGAGTATTGGGGGGGGGTTCCTTGTTTGGATTTCACTTCGCGAGACACCCCACGCATGAACTTAGCACAGTGTTGAGAATGGAGAGAAGTTTAGCCCTTAGTACTCGGGTTGTCAAGGTTTGTAGCAGACGAGTGCGTTAGGCAGGGGTAACTTAACTAGGATGTTTAGAATGAGTGCGTTAGGCATGCACTATTAGAAGAGGGGTGAGGGGTATCTCATGGGAGTGCAATACCAATTTAAATATGAGACAAAACTTATTTTTTAAAATAAAGCATTTATGCACTTGCAAAATATTTTTTACCACTCGGGATCTGACCCATTTTCCTATTTTTCCTTTCTTGCTATATATATATATATATATATATATATATTATATATATATATAGAAGAGGGGTGAGGGGTATCTCATGGGAGTGCAATACCAATTTAAATATGAGACAAAACTTATTTTTAAAAATAAAGCATTTATGCACTTGCAAAATATTTTTTACCACTCGGGCTCTGACCCATTTTCCTATTTTTCCTTTCTTGCTATATATATATATATACACACACATAAATGCTTTATTTTTAAAAATAAGTTTTGTCTCATATTTAAATTGGTGTTGAACTCCCATGAGATACCCCTCACCCCTCTTCTATATATATATATATATATATATATATATATATATATATATATATATATATATATATATATATAGGTGTCCAGACACAGAGATGCCTAGATGATGATTCCTTCGAGTCAGACATCTACTGCAGAAGTTGTGGATGCATGCAGGTTCACCGTAGACACTTTTGTCCTTGTAATCTAGATAGGAGGTACTGTATAAAGATTCGGGTTGATAACCCAATATCATTTATTTACTCTTTTGCCGCCTTTTAGTGCGGCATTCATTCTGATTGTATTATTGTTGAACCGAGTGTTCGGTTATTTTATTTCTTTTCAGTTTCATTTATTTAAACTGTGCGATGGTTTTACTTAGTTGGTTTGTTTAAAAACATTAGTTAAGTAAAATTTTGACGCCAGCCTAATAGGTTATTAGTAATTAATTTGGGTTTTGACAGTGATGCTAAGAATGAACCATATGCGATCCCTGTTTTAATTTGGTACAGGAGTGATCGCCCGGTATTTTATTAGGCGGGGTGTCACGGATGGTATCAGAGCATCAGGTTCTAGTGTCCTTAGGAATCTATGAAGACGTACTACGCTTTCAGCGTTGCCTTCAATTTGATATAGAGCCTAAGGATTAGGATTGTTGATTCCTCTTGTGAGATTTCGTTCTCCTTCTATTACATAATATTACAGTAAATCTTTTGCGCACTCGTTTGAAGTTCCTGCGCTGATCGAGGACGGACAACCAAGGAAGGCCGTGATGAAGGCAGTAGGAGGCAGGGCTTAGCTGGAACATCTAGTAAGTCAGGGACTAGGACCGTGGTAGAGGTCACTCTCTTTGTGGCATTTTCTAAGGATTTTGGTGGTGACTACTAGAGTATAGTAGTCATCAGTATCTAAGTACCGCTATAGTAGAGAGTGGTACTAAAGTGGTATTACCCCGTGAAGCTAAGTTGGGGTATAGTTCGAAGGGTAGTAGATACTGACCATATGTGGAGGTTTAAGTTAGACGAAGACGGTGTAGCTTCACTTAGTGCGAGTAGAAGGCTTAGAAGCTTTGGCTTAGAGTGGAGTATGGAAATACCCATATGTGAAAATTTGAGGAAATTTTTTTCCACTCTTAGGAGCAATGTTGAAATGGTGGGAATAGTAGTCACCATATTCGGGGGAGCAAGATGTTTTGCTCGTAGGGGAATCTTATGGACAGTTTTAACCGCGAGTTCCTTTGGTTTATCAGTAATGAAGAAAATGCAATTTATGGATCATTCACATAAGGATCGGTCAGATGTCGATCGTGAATCAAGAGTGATAAGGATAAGTAAGCTTTGTACCAAAGTAAGGTAGATACAATGAATAGAGAGTCCTTCCGAGGAATGTTAGGCTCACTAGATAATGATTATGTTCGAGGACCCCATTGGTGGACATCCACCCGGGGAATTCAATAAAACGGGGCTGTTGAGGTCGGTGGTGGAGTTTGCTTTTCATAAAGAAGTTAAGGGGAAGTAGTAAAGTAATTGTCAGGATCGCGACTATAGAGTCTAAGATACAAATAATCTTAACATGGTCAGGATGGACAGAGATGGAGAATGTTGTAATGCGGAGCGTAAAACTACGCGGTTAGCCCTTGTCGGGTAGGAATTGAAGGACAAAAATGGAGTGCCGAGATGGGGCACCAATTAAAGTAATTTTTAGCTTCAGTTAGGACAAGTGTACTAAATCCGGGAACCATTTGGAGTAGCCAGAGAGATTGGAGAAGTTATTGTTATGAGTTTTACCTCAGATGGGGGAGGTGTATTTGATGTGAGTAGGTAAAGTCGCGGTATTTCGCTAACCCTAGGTTCGTGTGTGTAATTCGAGATTTGTGGTAGTATCGATAACATTAATATAGCGCATGTCTATGTGTTTTCCACGGTAGCGGAGTTATATTTTCTTTCATTCGCTGGAAAAGCGGGTGGTGATATTTTGAATATATATATCTGGGTTGTATTACTCGTTCTATGTATGATATACGAGTATAGTGTTTTTCTGAATATAATATGTTTCTCATCGGTTGGAATGATAGAAAGCTAATGATTTCAAGACAGTCGTGTCTATGGTTCCACAATGGAACGGGTTATTATTGCGATATCACCTAGTTACAGGTTGAGTTCTCCTTTGTTGTTATGGGTAGATAGAATTTTGGTAAGCAGAGGTTTCATTATTATGATTTGAGTATGTGGCGGCCTTTTAGAGACAATTTAAGTCATGCAAGGATGTTGATTTCATGAATAAGTCATATAGTGTGGATGAAACATTATAGAATGAGAGCCGTGTGATGATGGTATGCTTAGAGATGGAAGTGCTATGAAAAAGCACTAAAATGGTTCCCTTACCGCAAGTAGGTAGGTGAGGTAAGGTAAAGGAAATTGATTTAAGTCTTGTAGCTAGGCCTTGATGAGAAGGAAAATTTGAAGATAGTATGTTTTGGGTGTGATGTTCAAAAAAGGTTTGAAGGAAGTAGGCACCTTGATTTATTTGGCTTTATTTTTTCCAAGGTGAAGATTGGAGTGGTAGATGTACACGGGTAGGTTAGTGAGGCAGGATTTAGGACGTCCCGCTAATGTGCCTTATACCGTTACATCTCGATGACCAACGACGCGAGGGAGTAATGTAACGGGAAGTTTTCTTGTCTGAATTTCGCTTTGCGAGAAGTCCCACCCATGAAACCAAGAAAATGTCGGAAGTTGAGAGAGGCCTTAGGCACTAGGGATATACTTAGGATTATACTAGTTTCACGTAGGTAGGGAAATGCATAGACAGTAGCATTATTAGGATGTAAGTTCAATAGAGTTGGTAGCGCCGATATAGGAAGATTTTGGGAAGTAAGCCACAAGAAGATTGGTTGATTAACCCTGAGGGGAATTGAATTTCACGGGTTGGGAGGACCGATGTGTGAGTATTACACTGAGGAAATGAGGCCCTTATTTAGAGAGAGTGTTACGTGTCGAACGTTTACAATGGTTGTTCTGATACGCACGAGTTAAAAAGGTGTTTAGGCACATTGGTAAATTGGTTTTGCCTACCGCCTGAAATAGAAGGGGCATAGTATAAAAAGTTGAAGTTTATGTCATGATGCAGTCACGAATGGATTTGGAGTGTGTTGGATGGAACGTCGTGAGAGGTAGGCGATAATCCAATTGTATAGGGAAATAAGAGATAGCATGCCCAAGATAAGAAAGGACACTGATGAGAGTGGTCGAGCGTTAGAGTAATTTCTTTTTGGGGGAAATTAGATATCCAGATGTAGACGAGAGGACGTTTAGAATCATGTTTGGATGTTAGAGCGGCGGCTGTAGGCTTGTCTTTCTACGTGGGGCACTATAAATGATGGGTGCGATGTGACATTATTAGAGTCACTTTATGATCGTGGTAGCAGTATAGTATCATATAAACCTGGTTAGAAATGAGTGCTGAATGAGTGTATGGTTAAGAACCATTGGATTCGTTCGACTTGAGGCATTAGGATGTGGAGTAATCTTACGATAGTGTTCGTAGTATCGGTTGTATCTGAACTTCGAGGACGAAATTTCATTGTAAGCACTACAGGAAAAATGAATATTAGGGACGGGAGTATTAGGGACGGTCGTGTCATTTTGTCCCTTATGCTATATCAAAAGGGACGGTTTTAATTACCGTCCTTTTTTATAGTAGCAAAAGGGACGGTTTTTAAAAACCGTCCCTTTTGATATGTATCAAATAGGACGGTAATTAAAACCGTCCCTTAAAGTATATGGGATTTTTTTGCACTAATTTTGTGCGGGCTATTATAAGGGACGGATTTTTAAACCGTCTCTTTTACTATACCAAATGGGACGGATTTTTAAAATCCGTCCCATTTTGTATAGTAAAAGAGACGGTATAAAAATTCGTCCCTTTTGGTATATCCCAAACCTTTAGTTTTTTGCCAAACAAAAATAAGGGACGGATTTTAAAACTGTCCCTTTTGATATAGCAAAAGGGAGGGTTTTTAAAATCCGACCCTTTTGCTATACTAAAAGGGACGGATGTTTCCGACCCTTTTGTGTATTTTTCCCTCAAAAATTTTCATTCCTCCAATTTTCCTAACATTTCACTCCCACACTCTCTCTCTTGCTCTCAGCTCTCAAATCCCGATCCCGATCCCGATCTCTCTTTCCCCTCTCTCCATCCCGATCTCTCTTTCCCCTCTCTCCGCCGCCCCACCTTCGTCTCCCCTGCGCCGCCCCACCCCGCCCCATCCCTGCGCTGTCCACCCCTGCCTCACCCCTGCGCTGCCCAACCCCTGTCCACCCCTGCCTCACCCCTGCTTTGCCTCACCCCTGCCTCACCCCTGCGCCCACCCCGCTGTACCCCTGCTCCGCCCCACCCTGCCGCATCCCCCATCCTCCTCTCCATGAGCTCCCCAAACCAGGTACTCTCTCTCTCTAGATATATATATATATATATATATATATATGAATGTATTTACTATATAGTTTAGATTATTGCAGTAATTCCATTTGCCTCAAAGGTAGGGTTATTTTGTGTTGAAAATGTTTAGGGCTATGGATTTTTCATTTAAAGTTGTTCATTTTTCATATTTTGTGTTTTGGTTTTGCAGGTACTGATTTGGTGATTATATTTGAATTTATATGGTTTAGCAAATCAGGTATATTCATCTATTTCTCCCCATTTTTTGAACGCATGATGCTATATAAGAGGTTTTCAGGTTAAAATGAAGTATCATGATACAAAAATTAGTTTAACCTCAAAATTTGTGTGTTTTCTTTGTAGATGAGAATAGTAATCCCAGCTCTGGATTGAGTTCTATAAATCTGGTAGTGATGTGGAAATAATTTATTGGCATCTACTGAATGATTTAGATGTTTAAGATACTACAATTTTTTTAATGTTGTTTCAAGTTCACAATTTCTAGCGCTATATCAAGAAGTTAGGTGTGTGTGTGCCCCCCTTTTGAAAAAGCTATGGTTTTCTTCCTTTGGTTTTGAATTTGTTTTTTTTTGTTCTACCATTTTTTTAATTGAACAAAACTGTTTGCATAAAATTCATTATTTTTTTTTACTGTCATAGGATACATTGATGTTGGGGGCGAACTACTATCAAACATAATCTGAAATTGCATCGCTGCTGGCATAAGGAAGGTTCTGATTGGCGTTGGGTGTAATAAAATATTCAGGTAATGGACAAACCTATGATGAACTTCGTTATAAGGTTAAATATGCATTGATTTAATTTTTTAATTATTTTGGGTTTGGATCCTATTTATTTCTAAACCCCATAATTTTAATTCTTTTGGGTTTAGATCCTATTTATGCCCAATATGTTTGAGATGTGCTAATTTGCAAGTAGAACCAAATTGGAGTAAAGGTAAAAAATAATTGTCACTTCTTGGGGGTATTGTTGGCGCATTTGTTTCTTGTCACTTCCTGGGGGGGGGGGGGGGGGGGGGGACAGTACATAACTTTTGAACAAAGAATAGTTAGGGTGAACATTAGAGGAAGAAGGCATTATCCAATGGATTACGACTTTCTAGGTTTAAGGCGTGCCAATTTCTCTGCAATGGTCCACATTAAACTAATTGGTAACCATTTGTTAATTACCTTAAAGTTATTCTGGATTAGTCCGCGCTGAATAGGATAGATGTCAAAATGGGAATAAAAATTAGTCATGGTTCGAAAGTTATTCTTGGGTTTGTAATTTGTGACAGCCCATCTTATTCACTTGTCGCCCGGATCAATGTGACTCGTAGAAACCGACCGCGTAGTCATGGGGATCCCGGTTTGAGTTTTCGACGTAAATTTGCAAAAAGTTAGACTTAAGCAAAAAAATAATGCCATCGAAAGGTGAAAACATAAAACAAACACAAAACGGTCCCCCTAAGAGTCACGAACTCCTCGCACGGGACCAATGTGACTCGTAGGAACTGACCGCGTAGTCACGGGGCTCCCGGTTGGAGTGTACGACGTAAATTTGCAAAAATTTAGACTTAAGCATAAAAATGTGCCATTGAAGGGTGAAAACGTAAAAGAGCCATAAAACGGTCCCGTAAGAATCACGAACAACCTCGCACGGGACCAATGTGACTCGTAGGAACCGACCGCGTAGTCGCGGGGATCCCGGTAGGACTGTACGATGTAAATTTGTAAAAAATTACACTTAAGCATAAAAACATGCCATCGAAGGGTGAAAACATAAAACAGCAATAAAACGGTCCCGTAAGTGTCACGAACACCTCGCACGGGGACCAATGTGACTTGTAGGAACCGACCGCGTAGTCTCGGGGCTCCCGGTTTGAGTGTACGACGTAAATTTGCAAAAAATTAGACTTAAGCATAAAACATGACATCGAATGGTGAAAACGTTAAAACGAGCATAAAACGGTCCGAAAGTGTCACAAACACCTCGCACGGGGACCAATGTGACTCGTAGGAACCAACCGCGTAGTCATGGGTCTCCCGGTTGGAGTGTACGACGTAAATTTGTAAAAATTTAGACTTAAGCATTAAAACATGCCACCGAAGGGTGAAAACATAAAACGAGCATAAAACGGTCTCGTAAGAGTCACGAACACCTCGCACGGGACCAATGTGACTCGTAGGAACCGACCGCGTAGTCATGGGGATCTCGGTTGGAGTGTACGACGTAAATTTACAAAAATTTAGACTTAAGCATGAAAACATGCCATCGATGGGTGAAAATGTAAAACAACCATAAAACGGTCCCGTAAGAGACACGAACACCTCGCACGGGACCAATGTGACTCGTAGGAACCGACCGCGTATTCACGGGGATCCCGATTGGAGTGTACGACGTAAATTTAAAAATTTAGACTTAAGCATAAAAACATGCAGTCGATGGGTGAAAATGCAAAACAGCCATAAAACGGTCCCGTAAGAGTCACGAACACCTCGCAGGGTACCAATGTGACTCGTAGGAACCGACCGCGTAGTCACGGGGATCCCGGTTGGAGTGTACGACGTAAATTTGTAAAAAATTACACTTAAGCATAAAAACATGGAATCGAAGGGTGAAAACATAAAACACCCGTAAAACGGTCCCGTAAGTGTCACGAACACCTCGCACGGGACCAATGTGACTCGTAGGAACCGACCGCGTAGTCACGGGGCTCCCGGTTTGAGTGTACGACGTAAATTTGCAAAAAATTAGACTTAAGCATAAAACATGCCATCGAATGGTGAAAACATAAAACGAGCATAAAATGGTCCCGAAAGTGTCACGAACACCTCGCACGGGACCAATGTGACGCGTAGGAACCGACCGCGTAGTCACGGGTCTCCCGGTTGGAGTGTATGACGTAAATTTGTAAAAATTTAGACTTAAGCATAAAAACATGCCATCGAAGGGTGAAAACATAAAACGAGCATAAAACGGTCTCTTAAGAGTCACGAACACCTCGCACGGGACCAATGTGACTCGTAGGAACCGACCGCGTAGTCATGGGGATCTCGGTTGGAGTGTACGACGTAAATTTGCAAAAATTTAGACTTAAGCATGAAAACATGCCATCGATGGGTGAAAATGTAAAACAGCCATAAAACGGTCCCGTAAGAGACACGAACACCTCGCACGGGACCAATGTGACTCGTAGGAACCGACCGCGTAGTCACGGGGATCCCGGTTGGAGTGTACGACGTAAATTTGCAAAAATTTAGACTTAAGCATGAAAACATGCCATCGATGGGTGAAAACGTAAAACAACCATAAAATGGTCCCGTAAGAGACACGAACACCTCGCACGGGACCAATGTGACTCGTAGGAACCGACCGCGTAGTCACGGGAATCTCGGTTGGAGTGTATGACGTAAATTTGCAAAAATTTAGACTTAAGCATAAAAACATGCCATAGATGGGTGAAAATGCAAAACAGCCATAAAACGGTCCCGTAAGAGTCACGAACACCTCGCACGGTACCAATGTGACTCGTAGGAACCGACCGCGTAGTCACGGGGATCCCGGTTGGAGTGTACGACGTAAATTTGTAAAAAATTACACTTAAGCATAAAAACATGCCATCGAAGGGTGAAAACATAAAACACCCATAAACGGTCCCGTAAGTGTCACGAACACCTCGCACGGGACCAATGTGACTCGTAGGAACCGACCGCGTAGTCACGGGGCTCCCGGTTGGAGTGTACGACGTAAATTTGCAAAAATTTAGAC